>AP028424.1:14700720-15300720 GCA_036509395.1 Antheraea yamamai
CTGGAACGATCCCTTGCCGCCCCAACAATCACGGTCTGTCGGTACACCGTGGGGTTTTAGTCCTTGCGAGTCGGACATAACTCACCCTCTCCCCCGGTAGTGTGGTGTATCTATAAGGGATTTCCCCACGTTAAAAAAAAAGCTCAGATAGGTCGCGAATTGCATGTATCAGGCAACAGTCCAAGCCGAGGTGTGCCGTGCACCCTGAGCTAGTTGTCAAATAAAATCGGCTGAGTGCCTTACGCGCTCGCCTTAGTAGTCCGGTGTAGCTGTTAAGACCTTATTAGGTCAATAGCGTAGTTAGTCAGTTCAAGAAAAAAAACCTAAATCGATAAAATAATATTTTAAATACAATTACCGTTCTCATGTTATTATTTCTTATTTACACAATTTTATTATTCTTCCATTGAAACATTTATATACTTGATGGAAAACCAACGTCTTATGAAACTGCAATAAAACAATAATTACTAAAAAATTAATCATGCATGAAATTATATTTACACGTTGGTAGTATTGTAATTTATGTAATTATCCATTACATTTTTAATTTTACATGCTTGATTCATGGAATATCACCATCTCTTCTATTTTTAGTTCGTTAGCGAACGTCAAACGAATGTAACAAAACTCCTGATACTTACTAATCTCGATCACGTGCTTGGGAAGCAACAGGTGCCTAGAGGTTTCGTGTGCGCGGCCTTATAAACTTTTACTGAATACTTGTAAGATAAATACATACCGTATCTCGCAGTCATTGTTATTCTATTGTAGGAAATTAGTGTGCTGCAATGTAGTTATTTTAATGAGCATGACAAAATATCCAGTTCTAAATGCTTAAAATAAGATAAAACACATTATTAATATTACAGTAAACATAGTAAAGCCGCTGTAAATTGCTGCCACTGTTTGTCTGTAGCAGGTAATCAAAGTATTGCAATGCAGTAATTTTGATGGTCATGATTAAACATTCACTTTTAAATGTTTAGAATAAGATAAAACATATTAATGTAATTAGCCTCTCAAAAATTCCGATCGATAATGTGTTATCGTAAATTTCTCATACCAATATTTTATGCCCCATACGTTTGTCTGAGAATATTAATTAAATATTCATAAAAGAAATACTAATTATTTTCCAGTGCTTCTTAAAAAGTAACAATCTATATAAATTCTCTTAATATTTCTCATTTGGTTCATCTTTAACTTTCTACTGTAACTCGCTATATCAAGTTAAATGACATTTCTATTTTCGTATATTCATATGCAAAAACAAAATAGTCGGTTATAATTGCAATAGGAAATTAAGCGTTTCGTTTATACTGACACCATAATTATTTTTGGGTTCGTAACTGAAATTATATTTATTAAGATGATTAATCATATATTAAATTCATAAAATTAATTACCTTCACTATTTTAAATCCTATTATTTCTGTTATTTGAATATATCCATAATATTCTTTTCAATTCTTTAAACATCATTATTATATTTAATTATTTGCCTTATCCATATTTCAATAAAAGTTTACTATTCTCTGATTGCTGCGGTGCGGGGAGTCTGATGCTGTGTACAGGGGATCGGGGAATCATTCGGGTTGCGGACTTGGTACTAGGCGAACGATCCGCGGAACTATTTCGCATCTGTGCGCTATCTAACGAGCTCGCGCGCGAGTGTTTCTTTTCGGGTATTGCGTTTGATGAACTTCGACTATATTCAAGGTGAGTTTTTAAATGATTATGATAGTGCTGGCGATGCTAGTGCGTTTTTTATTTTATTTTATTGTATATACTTCGTTAATTTTACATATACGCATAACGCGAGTCGGTTTTTGTTCATAGTGCGAGCTACTTAAGAATGCAATTAATTAATTGCGTTCTTCTGTTCATCTGGATTCTTTTAAGTGAAGAATGAAAATTTATTCGCTTGGTAAATGCATCACATACTTTCGGTGTCTGATTCAGTGTGTGGCTGGAGTCAGTGGTACACGTACATATATAAAATTAAATATAAAGTTACGGTGCCTACAATAAATATAAATTTGTGAAATAATGTATTATGTCAAAAACTATAACGACTAAATTATAAACGTGGCTTTCATTCTGCACATATTTCATGATTTTTAATCGTAAAAGTAGTTCAACAGTACAGGTAATAGAATATGTTATGCAACCTCAGTGTAAAACCTCAGTTAAATCGTTTGCAAGTGATTTATCAGTTGATCTTGAAAATTAGTTCTTTGTTACGTCATCAACTATACATCATTATGTACCTTTATGCTCTTGTTTTATGTATGTACTTAGAAATTTAAAACAGATACTTGTAACTCAAATCAAATGTCGCTTACGTACGTCATACTGGAAAAGAAAGATTTGATCTTCTTGCGGACTATTTTTTTCGAAATGATTACGTTATTGCTCTGACGGACTTTCACAGCTTCGACGGACCGGACTACATAGAACAGAACAGCTAATCTATCTATACTAATATTATAAAGAGGTAAAGTTTGTGGCTTTGTGACGTTGTAGGGGGTAATCTCAGGAACTACTAAACCTATTTTGAAAATTCTTTTACCAATAAAAAGCCACGTTATTTGTGAGTGTTATAAGCTACATATCATCACGCTAAGACCAATAGGAGCGGAGCAACAATGAAAAATGTTTTAAAATCGGGGTATTTTTTCCTTTTGAGAGTTTCCGCTGCGTCTTAGCCCAAAATAACTATTCCACGCGTGCGAAGTCGCGGGCAGAAGCTATTAACTAATTATATTATCTATAATCTATACTAATATTATAAAGAGGTAAAGTTTGTGAGGTTGTAGGGGGTAATATCTGGGGAGTCGGAGAAAAATGGTCGAACGAAAACGTTTCTTACGAACGCTGCCTTAATTATGAGATACTAGCGGGTACGGCAGACGTTATCCCGCCCTGATTATGAAAAAATCCTTGACAAATTATATACTAAAACCTTTCTCATGAATCACTTTATATACTGTTGAAATCGAGATGAAAATCCGTTAAGTAGTTTTTGAGTTTATCGCGAACAGACAGACAGACAGACGCAGTAGGGGACTTTGTTTTATACTATGTAATGATATATGATTGAGTTCTAGAGAAAAGTTGTAGCTTGATAATGCCTACTACCACCCAACGAAGTGGGCACGGGTCGGCTAGTAATAATATAAAGAGGTAAAGTTTGTGAGGTTGTAGGGGGTAATGTCTGGGGAGTCGGAGAAAAATGGTCGAACGAAAACGATTCTTGCGAACGCTGCCTTAACTATGAGATATACATGATTGAGTTCTAGAGTTCTTTTGTTGTAGCTTGATAATGTCTATTACCGCCCAACGAAGTGGGCACGGGTGGGCTAGTCTATACATATAATAAAAGTGAAGTCTTTATGTAATATCAAAATAACAACTTTTCACTTATTGGATATAAAAGTATACATGACACTTATAACAAAAACTCAATTTTTAAAATGTTTGTCTGTCTGTATGTTTGTTCCGGGTAATTTATGGAACGCCTATACGGACTTTTACTGTCAAATTATAGGGAGTAAATAGGTTATTTTATTTTAGACAAGCTGTTCTTTCGCGACTTCTCCGCGGTAAGGAATCTCCGAAACGATAAGACTTATAAGGAATAACTTAGGCCATTTTATTGAAAAGAAACTTTTTTCCATTGGCTCAAATTTTTTCGTCCATCTATCGAATGTCGCATTACAGCCGACCGTTGTGTAGGAGTAAAGTGAAAGGCGCTCGGTAGCGCAGCCAACGTCAATATGGTGGTGCCCATGGCTCATTTTATAACGATTCAATGATTTGAATAAATAGTGTACTCAATTTTTAACATGCGTCTATCATCTGAATGATTGTATTTATTATATGTTCCGTACGTATTTCTTATATAAAATACTAGCGGGCTCGACCGACGTTGTCCTGCTCTGATAATAAAAAAAAACCTTGACAAATTATATACCTAAACCTTTCTCATGAGTCACTTTATCTACTGGTGAAAGTCGCATGAAAATCCGTTCAGTAGTGTTTGAGTTTATCGCGAACAGACAGACAGACAAACGTGACAGAGGACTTTGTTTTATAATATGTAATGATTGGTTAACTAACATGCGTTGCTAATTGATATCGGGGTCTGCCATGTTTTGAGGTACGCAATTAGGTACGCCTTTAGAGCTTTTGTACCTGGTGTAAAGTCTATATTGCCTAGAACTATAGAGATCGATGAACTATTTGCGTTCATTATTGAGCATTATACATATTGATTTACCATGTTGCGTTGAAGCTTCTCGTTTCATTTAAAGTTTACCTATATTTTCCAGTTGATAAAACACATATTTGCATGGAGGTTTTGAAATTGTGTTTACATAGTGTGCAAAAATAATAGGGTATGTCTTAAACACAACAAAGAGCCAAAGTAATCCTGTGATCGGATGAGAACCAGTATTTTCAACACTATACCCGACGTACTTAATGTTTATATAGAAGTTTATTCCACTTTTGAGTTCCTTTACTGAAGAGCTTAATAGCATAATGCGTTGACTTGAAACAAGGCAAAATATTTTGGTGAAAAAAATATTGTAGGCAGTGCGAATATTTAAAATAAAAAAAAATTTACAAAAAAATAAACCGCCTTCTATGTAAAAAACTAATAAGGCACTAAAAAGCGAAAAATAACTGAATTATTAAATTAACCAAATTAAATAAAAAATATTGATATTTGCGCTACCTAATAATATATTTGAAGTCAATGCCAATCTAAATTCATATCATCTATATACAATGTTTTGGTCCACTCTCGTGTCCCATCTCGTACATATTTTATTACCTGCAACAAAGTTGAAATGTAGGTTGGCATCGACTTCTAATACCATAATAATATAATAGTAAACACTAATATACCTATTTGTGGAAGTAGAATCCCTCAAATTATTATGAATCCACAATCATCATATATATTATCTTGGTTTTTGGAAAGTACAATATAGAAATAAGGCAAAAAATCGTATATACGCTTATTTTATTATTTTGTCGATGCGATGTTATAGCAATAAATTGCTTTCCGTAGAAGAGTCGGAAAACAGAAGAATACCCCCAACATGGACAAAACCACAAGGTTTTAAAATAGAACTTGGTAAAAGTACAGTTTTTTAGAAAAGAGAACGGCCGTTAAATGAAACAGATTATATGATTGGCATAAAGAAGAAAAATCCAGCAAAAGCACCATGAAAGGTGATAGCTTTTTTTTGTGTAGTTTGCCATGCTCGACCTCATTCCATCCTAAAAAAGTGGCGAACGGTACATCATGGGATTTTAGTGACGCTTTCTATTAGTCAATTTCTTACTTTGTCACTCAAGAAAAATGTGGCTTTAGTGAATATTTTACTTTATTACTCAAGGACAATGTAACTTAAGTGATTTTTTACTTCATCGCTCAAGGATAATGTGACTTTAGTGATTTTTTTAATTTGTTACTCAAGGATAAAGTGGCTCGCTATTAGTGATTTTTTAAATTACTCAGTCAACGACAATTAGGCTTCCTATTAGAGAATTTTTTACTTTATCAATCAAGGACAATATTGCTTCAGTGTATTTTTCCTTTGTTACTTAAATACATTGTGGCATTCTTTTAGTGATTTTTTGCTTTGTCACTTAAGGATCAAGTGGCTTTAGTGTCTTTTTATACTGTTACTCAATAATAATGTGCCTTTCTATTAGTGAATTCTTTACTTTGTCACTCAAGGATAACGAGACTTCAGTGATTTTTTTTATATTGTTACTCAAGAATAGTGTGTTTTTCTATTGGTGAAACTTTTGACTTTGTCACTCAAGGATAACGTGACTTTAGTGATTTTTTTAATTTGTTACTCAAGGATAAAGTGGCTCACTATTAGTGATTTTTTACTTTATCAATCAAGGACAATATAGCTTCAGTGTACTTTTCCTTTGTTATTTAAGGACAATGTGGCATTGTATTAGTGTTTTTTTTTATTTTGTCACTTAAGGATCATGTGGCTTTAGTGATTTTTTGAATTTGTTATTCAAGAATAGTGTGGCTTTTTGTTAGTGAATTTTTTCTTTGTCAATCAAGGACAATGTGGCTTCCGTGTATTTTTTGCTTTGTTACTTAAGGACAATGTGGCATTATATTAGTGATTTCTTTATTTTATCACTTAAGAATCATGTGGCTTTAGTGTTTTTTTTTATATCGTTACTCAAGAATAATATGCCTTTCTATTAGTGAATTCTTTACTTTATCACTCAAGTATAATGTGGCTTTAGTATTTTTTTTTATATTATTACTCAAGAATAACGCGCCTTTCTATTAGTAAATTCTTTACTTTATCATTCAAGGATAACGTGGCTTCAGTGATTTTTTTATATTGTTACTCAAGAATAGTGTGTCTTTCTATTAGTGAAACTTTTTACTTATATCACTCAAGGATAATGTGACTTTAGTGATTTTTTTAATTTGTTACTCAAGGATAAAGTGGCTCACTATTAGTGATTTTTTAAATTACTCAGTCAAGGACAATTAGGCTTACTATTAGGTAACTTTTTACTTTATCAATCAAGGACAATATAGCTTCAGTATACTTTTCCTTTGTTACTTAAGGACAATGTGGCATTCTATTAGTGTTTTTTTTTATTTTATCACTTAAGGATCATGTGACTTTAGTGATTTTTTTTATTTGTTATTCAAGAATAATGTGGTTTTTAATTAGTGAATTTTTTACTGTGACAATCAACGATAATGTGGTTACAGTGTATTTTTTGCTTTGTTACTAAAGGACAATGTAGCATTCTATTAGTGAATTTTTTACTTTATCACTTAAGAATCATGTGGCTTTAGTGATTTTTTTTATATCGTTACTCAAGAATAATGTGCCTTTCTATTAGTGAATTCTTTACTTTATCACTCAAGTATAATGTGGCTTTAGTAATTTTTTTTATATTATTACTCAAGAATAACGTGCCTTTCTATTAGTAAATTCTTTACTTTATTACTCAAAAATAACGTGACTTCAGTGATTTTTTTATATTGTTACTCAAGAATAGTGTGTCTTTCTATTAGTGAAACTTTTTACTCTATCACTCAAGGATAATGTGACTTTAGTGATTTTTTTAATTTGTTACTAAGGATAAGGTCTATTGGTTTTTTTTTTGTTTGGTTTTTTTTTTGTGTCTTTTTTGGGTTGGTTTTTTTTTGGTTTTTATTAAGAATAATGTGTTTTTAATTAGTGAATTTTTTAGGAAAATCAAGATAATGTGGTTAAGTGTATTTTTTTTTATAATAAAGGAAAATGTAGAATATAATAGTGAAATTTTTAATTTAACAATTAAGAAAATGTGGTTTAGTGAATTTTTTTAAAATGTAATTAAAGAAAAATGTGCTTTTATAAGGGAAATTTTATAAATATAAGAAAAAAGTGGTTAAAAAATTTTTTTTAAATTAATATAAGAAAAAGTTTTTAATATAAAATTTTTTTTATTATAAAAAAAAGTGTTTTTTTTTTTTCTCAATTGTTCTTTGGACTTTTTCTCTATCACTCAAGGATAATGTGACTTTAGTGATTTTTTTAATTTGTTACTCAAGGATAAAGTGGCTCATTATTAGTGATTTTTTAAATTACTGAGTCAAGGACAATTAGGCTTACTATTAGGTAATTTTTTACTTTATCAATCAAGGACAATATAGCTTCAGTATACTTTACCTTTGTTACTTAAGGACAATGTGGCATTCTATTAGTATTTTTTTTTATTTTGTCACTTAAGGATCATGTAGCTTTAGTGATTTTTTGAATTTGTTATTCAAGAATAATGTGGCTTTTTATTAGTGATTTTTTTACTGTGACAATCAAGGATAGTGTGGTTACAGTGTATTTTTTGCTTTGTTACTTAAGGACAATGTGGCATTCTATTAGTGAATTTTTTACTTTATCACTCAAGAATCATGTGGCTTTAGTGAGTTTTTTATATCGTTACTCAAGAATAATGTGGCTTTCTATTAGTGATTTTTCTTATTTTGTTACTTAAGGAACATGTGGCTTTAGTGTTTTTTTTTTACTTGTTACTCAAAAATAATGTGGCTTTTTATTAGTGAATTTTTTACTTTGTCAATCAAGGACAATGTGGCTTCAGTGTAGTTTTTGCTTTACTTTATTGATCTTTTTATTTTGTTACTCTATATTCTAAATTACTAATTTTTATTTAAGTATATCTCTTAAAATACATTTATGAGTAGGGGCACTATGAACGGAGTACTATGATATTAGTATTATATGAAGCAGTATTATATTAGATATGATATTAGTTATAAAATAATGATTTTATATTCGATCAAATAATTTTTATTATTACAAATTGTGCGGTTTGACTGACAAAGCATTTACACAAAAATATAAAAAAAAAAACGTATCATAAAGCATTAAATTTTATTGAACGAATAATTGAATAAACTATCAACAAATTTATCGTTGATAGTTAATTAATATGATAGTATATAACTCGGAATACTAAAAGTGTATTTTTTTCATCAGAAAGGTACCGGTATATTAGATAGCAACGAGATACTTGTGCGTCTAATAAGTAATAAAAAAGTGTTGCTTATTGTGTTTTTTTGTATAATATAATATATATTATAAACAGATAAACACCCTAAACACCATTTAAAAGTGTTCCGTTATTGATTCTAAAGCCCAGAGTATTTTCTATATATTTTAACTGTATATTAAAATTGTTTTTGTTTGGGTCTCTTAATTAATTTATATGTATAGTAATAGATAGATATTTTAAGTTTATGTTTACGACTTGGGCGCGAAATAAGTAATGGTTACTTGTATTTCAGCCGGGAAATTTTGAGGCCTAGCTGAAAACCAGAGCCGTTTTCAAAGGCGGCAATACGCTGACACCAGGTCTCTTTGTCATAGTTTTACTTTTTTATGGTTAAGGCTTTTTTTGTACACTTATACTATGGTAATAAATATATTTCTATCTTTCTTTCCTCTTTATTAAAAGAATATATGTATAAAAGTATATTATCCTACAAATAAAAAGGTTTAATAAGTTGAAGTACAAAGTAAACTCTCTATAACGATACTTGATTTATCGACATACTTCTTTAAACATTGAGATTACTTCATTTTCATTAGTTTACCATATTTTCTGTACAATTATACACTATTTATCACGCTCAATATAAATGACGACAACCATACGGCATTATTAAACGTTAAGTAGTACTTTCTAAATTGCCAAAATTAGTAAGAACCGGGGTTGTGTACGTACTTTGTTTGTTGTTTTGTTGCTTTATTATCTAGCACGTGGTTATCTTCACTAACGTACCGAAAATTATAAGACATTCTCTCTTTTTTTTCGCTGTGTGATTAACTTGCACGTGTTTACCTCGGCAACTAGGCTATTGTTAGATTGTTATACGTTATTATAATCTTACAAACTATTAAAGTGTTGACACGGCGAATAAAAGACAATCTTTATGTATTGACGAAAAAGTTTTATTAATAGATTCAATACAGGCGGGAAAAAAGATAAATAGTGTAAAAGCTTTGGATTTAGCTGCCCTACCGTGTCTACAGTCGGCTAAAAAATTAAGGACACCTAAATTCGAAGACGTGGATCAATCTATGCTATGTGGTTTTGCAGACAGCATCAAAATAATATGCCTGTCTTGGGGACGATCGTGAAAACTAAGACAGAAAAATTTGCCGAAAACTAGGCTTAGCCGATTTCAAAGCATCAGAAGGATGACTCGATATAATGCGGCAACGGCACCATATTACTACTGTAAAATGAACAGATAAGCTCAAAGTGTTATTTTTGCCGTACCGTGAAGCTGTGTAACAATCTCCCGGCTAGTGTGTTCCCTCCTTCCTATAACATGGGGTCCTTCAAGCGTAACGCAAGAGACATTTACGCAGGCCGGCATGACAACGACGACCACCGGAGGAGGGCGTTTCTCTCGGTGGTCACCGTTGTTTTTGGATTGTACTGTGCTTACCATCAGGCACAGTGCAGTCACTTTGCCGTGCTACAATAAAAAAAAACAGTTTGATATGCCAAAAATTTCATTGAAAATGTACAAACCTACACAGAAGTTGACAGTATCCTGGTTACAATAGTATCACTTACTGATGAAGAAATTCTGGATTTTGTTAGGGACAAGTGGATTAAGGAGATGGAACAGACGATAATGAATCTAAAGATGAAACAAGCACTTGATGCAGCAAAGTTATTAGAAAAATACTTTTTTATATAATCTAGCTTATCTCACAGTATCCCAAGATATGAGCATAAGACAGTACAATTAAACTACTGGAGCAGTAAAAAACGCAAGATACCATACTAAACGCAATAAGCTTTGTTGTTACGTTTGTAAAATTTGGACTATATTACTAAATAAATACTAGAATAATATATCAATTTTGTTTTCACTCCAATTAGAGATAAGTTTCTATAACACTAAAATATACACAACCACGCAAGTGTCGTTATATAGAGTTGACACTGTATTTTCAAGAAAAAATTAATTACAAAATATTAAGACATTCTAATTAAACCAACGCAAGAAAGAAAAGAAGACTAATTGAAACCAAAGAAAAATTGGAAAAATACTGAACGATCATTCCTTTTCCTATTGTCCTGATGCGCATGCGCAGTCACAGCTTTACCAAACTTTAAAATATTATAACCTAATTTACCGGCGGATACAATTCAGAAAATAACGTTATATGTTGAGCGTCATCTATTGGCATTATAGATATTCATTAACTACCTGTACCCGCAGCTCCACACGCGTTTTTTTTTTAAATCGTATAAAGAATTATAAAATTGTGAGACTGTGTACAATTATAGAAATGCTCTTTAAAGACAATTGTAAGTACGACGCGCACGCCACTAAAAGTAACATGTAACGTGTACATTAGATATATAAATACTAACAGCGTGCCAAATGACATTTGTCATCAGCAACATATTTGGAACCTTAATCCACCATATAACTACCTCAGTGCTCACTTACACTGTATAAGGAACTAATGAAACAATAACTTAAAATATTATTATAAAGATTTACATTTACATTACATTTAATATACATTGCCATTATTATAATTAAGATTTTGTGACTATACAAAGAATAAACGCTTGTCTATTCCGCAAGAAATTGTATTATGGAACTCTTTACGTAATACGTTTATAATCTTAGATCTTATTAGGAAGACCTCTATATCATTAAAATTATTAATAATTATAATGTCGAATTGTAAACAATGATCTGATAATTATTCTCTTATTAAAAATAAAGAATGAGTTGAAATCTTGCTAAATTTCATGCAGACAAAGTCGCGAGTAACAGCTAGCCTAAAATAGAATAACCTCAATTATTTTTTATAAGGCTCGCTATCTACCAGTGAAAGTCTGTGAAAATAGGTCTAACTGTTTTGGTGATAGCACAGCGGGCGAAGCTACGGTTAACAGCTAGTATAAACTAAAATTACCTAAATTACTTTTTGTAAAGTCAGCTATCTGCGAGTGCAAATCTCGTGAAAATCGGCTTAACCGTTTTGGAGAAAGCCCTGTGGGCGAAGCCACGGCTAACAGCTAGTGTAAACTAAAATTGCGTAATTTTTTTTTTGGAAAATCAGCTGTCTGCCAGTGAAAATGTCGTGAAAAGTGGTCTAACCGTTTTGGAGAAAGTACTGTGGGCAAAGCCACGGTTAACAGCTAGTCTAAATTAAAATAAACTAAATTACTTTTTATAAGGTCAGCTATCTACTGGTGAAAGTTCCGTGAAAATCGGTCCAAACGTTTTGGAGATAGCATTGCAGACAAAGCCGCGGTTAATAGCTAGCCTAATTTAGAGTAGCCTAAGTAACTCGCTGTAATTTCAACTATCTGTGTGTGAAATACCCGTCAAAATCGGTCTAGCCGTTTCGGAGATTACCCGGAACAAACAGACAGACAGACCGAGTAAAATTTTAAAAATTCCATTTTTGTTATCAGTAGCGTGTATAATTTCGTACCCAATCAGTAAAAAAATCTTATTTTGATATTACATACAGATACTTCATTTTTATTATACGTATAGAAGACCACTGAACAAAATTTTTCTTAATATCTATTGTTATTTGTGTCAATATTAAATATTTCTCATTTTTTCCCTGCATATCAGATATTATTTATTTTTTGATTAAATTTTATTTCATTTTAACCTAAATATACATCCGGGCTTGATGGGGTGTAAATCTTCAAGATTTTGAATAGAAAATACGAATATTTAATTGAACTCAATCCACATGAAATATATTGCGTATTTTATGCAAGACATGAATATTTAAAGTAAATAAAATAAGCGATAAACTAATACGATTACCTGCGGGAATACTACACTTAGTTACAGATGTATAACCAGCAAATTTTATTAGTTCGAACCATTCAGCTGCGAAAAATCGATCAGGAGTGCCATGCCCAAACACCAGTCCCATCTTGAATCTTAGAGTAAAACTCGCTCACGCTATCCCTACCTCACCTACTTATTTTCCATAGTGTATGGACTGGCTCCCACGATTGTTCCTTGTACACAAAGTATACGAGATAATCATATTTCTTGCATTACGCAGTAGTAGTCGGATTTCGGTTTTTTGAACGCGATTTCATAATTTCCAGGCGTTACCGTAACCATTCAACCCGTCTCCCATACCTCTCTCAAATAATTTAATTTTTAATTATGCCTAAAATAAAACAGCGGAGTATTTTATTTTATCATTTCTTAATGCTCTAAATCGCAAACCTCAGCGTGTTGTGGTAGCACCAGGCACGATCTTCGGTTCCCTAGACCCAGTAGTTGTAATACAGTGATTGCGGACGATAAGATAATAAGGAAGTACTACGTGACCCAAAACGGTGGCACTTTGATTTACCATAAAAAATTGTTATATTGCATGCCGATAGATTCTGTTTCCTATATTTTACATATGAAATCATCAGTACGTAGATTAGGTATGGCTGTCCATCCGTCAGTCTCGTTAGCCTTAGTGTGTCTAGGGCGGAAAATGATAATACTTAGGTCCGACCTTAAGGCTATCACTCAATGAATCTATTATAATTAAAAAAATAAGTGTGTGTAACCGTCACACGTGATTAAAGTAAAACTGCTTTGGCATTATAAGAGATGGGGATTAAGTTAAAAATAAATATATCATATGAAAATTTAAAAAGGAATTTTTATAAGGGCGTTTATTGATGAGTAGCTGACCCGTGCAACTTCGTCTGCACCAAATAGGTTATTACCGGTTCCAATTTTATTTCCAAACGCCAAAAGTCTTAAAAAACCTAAAACCCGATTGTAGCGAAATTTATCGGGTCCAATTGTGACTCGAAACTATACTATATATATATTGGCAAGAAATGTCTTCCCGATATCCACTGGGTTGCTCCTTTGACCCTCACCTCCACACCTCATTTACTATATAATAATATTTCCCTAAATAAAAAGTTATCTAATGTACCTTTCTGACAGTGAAATAATTTTCAAAATCGGATCAGTAGTATCAGAGATAACCCCGAACATCCAAACTCACAAATTTCAACTTTTTAGTATTGGAGTTTGAGAGATATGAATTCTACAATTGTCATATTAGTCATGGGAGAGTCACTTTATTGATAATATTAAATTTTTATTACAAAATTTAGTTCTTCCAGATTATACCACTGAGATACACAAAGACAAACACAACAAACACTACAGACA
Source organism: Antheraea yamamai (assembly GCA_036509395.1). Lineage (NCBI taxonomy): Eukaryota > Metazoa > Arthropoda > Insecta > Lepidoptera > Saturniidae > Antheraea > Antheraea yamamai. The sequence continues at coordinate 14,714,504 of AP028424.1, forward strand.
TCAGGCCTTAAATAAATATATTACATAAATAATATAAATAAATATATTTACATAATAGTTACTGTTAGTTATTGTGTTATGTTGAAGTTTAATTTTGTTAAAACACATAAAATTAGAGTATTGACAAAAGGAGAAAATACATACCTTTGTGCCTTTGTTAAAATCAGACGGACGTAGTATATTGTTAGGTAAAATATCATACAATGAAATACTAAATTGGGGTAATCGAAAAAATGTGTTCTAGAGTGCCTTCATCCGATCCCCATACACATATTGATTTGTTGCTTATTCTGAACTTTGCAACATGCACTGGAAAGCACTCAGTCTACAGATAGTAGACTCAGCAAACTTACAACAGTCACGAAATTTATAAACCCATGGCTTATCAGGAATGTTATCCTAAATGGAAGCATAAGATTTGGTAGAATACATTTCAGTTTGAGTTCCATGACAGTAACAAATCAGTCTTGTTTGGGGAGGATAAATCCTGAACATAGATTTTACAATGATCAAAATATCCCCTCTGGATAGCTTCTTTAGCGATAAGATCAACAGCTTCATTACACTGGATTACACCATGTAACTACATAAATTCCAAAAAAAATATATTGATACAAATGGAATTCATTAATTGTGATAACCGATGTTTCATTAAAATATGTCAAAACATTATCAAATGCATTGTAAAAAGTTTCAATAAGAAGAAAAAGCCCTTTCTTTCTTTAAGGCAAACAATTTCATTAATATATTTAAAAAAACGTTTATATATATAGATTTTTTGATACAGGAACCTTCTCGGGCGTCCCTAGAATACTCTCCTAAATTATTATCACAATCTGATCAGTAGTTTCAGCATGCATAGAGGACAAACATATAAATATTGATTTTTATATATAAAGAATAATGATAAATTAAACACTGAATGATCTGGGATTATCAAGTTAATAAAAGTTAATACATCAATAGGTAATCCTTGAGTAGGTTTGATATTGAAATGAAAATTTTATTTGTCTATATATTATATGCAGATGATTTGAAGATTTATCGTGTAATAGACAATTCAGCGATGTAGTATTTTAAGTTATATAATAGGATTTTTAATTTAAAAATAATAAATTTAAAAATTTATAAAAAAACAAATTATTTTATAAAATTTTGGAATTTATTTGTTATTATTATTAATATAATTAGTCATCTCATCTCTCTGGTTTTATCTTTACGACAGTTAAAATATTTAGAGCCAATTAACTATTATCATTTTTAATTCAATAGTTGTAGTATTTGGAATATTGTAGTCCAGTATGGAATCCTTGTTATCAGGCATATAGATAGAATAAAAGATCAAACTTTCTTATTTCTTCCTACTACGAAACAGATCCATAACAGTGCTTAAACTCATCTCCAAACGTTTGGAATTTATAAAATGAAACATTCAGCTGTAGAAAGGTGGCTGATGTAATGTTTATATACAAATTGATACACGGTTTCCTAGAATCTTCAGATTTTCTTCAAAAAATACCCTTGAGTGTCCCACGTATAGGCAGTCGTTTACTTAACAGGCAAACTTTTCATCTACCATTAGCAAGAACTAACGCAGGCCAACATTGCCCTTTATATCGCATGCTTTCTTTTTGTAATAGTTTACGTTTCAAATTCGATATATTTTTTTGTGTTTCTTTGGCCTCAATTAGAAAAAAAATGTATTTAAATGTTTAATATAATTTAATTTTTCTTTGTATTAATACTATGACTTTGTCTTCTTATATTATGCATGCTGTGTTCACATATAAAAGGGTTCGTGTCCATTTTTGTTCATAGAACTCAGTTTTGTGGACCTTAAATAAATAAATAAATAAATATTATATACACTCTCTCTCTCTCTGACTTTATCTATTACGACACCTAACCTACTATACATAGACTCTACACATCCACAATACATAAAAATAAAATTAAAAAATCATATCTACCACTTACTTTATCATAACAATCTTCAACTTGTATTAAAACTTTTTCATACGCCATTGTATTGAAAAAAATATATAAAAAAAAGATATGATGCATCGCGACGCGTCGCCGCGTCAACTGCCACTTGCCTGTAACTATTCGTCTAAAAGCTAGCAACGGTTTAATTTTAGAATGTTTTTGTTTTCACTAACTTTGAAACGCCACTAAAACATGAAATTATTATTGCCAGACATTTTTGTTATTAATAATAATGTGCTCGAAGCTATTTTTTGTAAATATAAAAAGTATGTTAAGATTACTGTAATTGATATATTATTTTATTTAGACGTAAAAGAGGGTAAATTAAAAATAATATGTATAGAATAACTTAGCTATAGTCTGGCTGTATAATAAAGATAGCGATAGTTGTGGATGCGCCTGTTATAGACGCATGTATTTAAGATGACGTCAGTCTCAAGTCGTAAGTCTACGTATATTGTTGTTTTTCATTGTTTACAGTGAAATCTCAATATCATAATGGTTAATAAAATGAAATATGTTCTTGGCAAAGGAAAAAATAAAATGGTTTGTAATGAATTATTTTATTTACAAAGAATATCATCGGGCACATTATTGTCAATAACAAAATTATCGGGCAGTGATAAATGCATGTTTTTAATAACGTTAAAAAGTTACCGAAAAATTTTTTTCCTATAATTATTTATAAATCAAAATTTTGACCCGTAAAGGTGTGATGCGCATTAAAAAACACAACGTTAACCGGCTACCAGTTATCCTGAATCCTATTTGGAAGGGCATAATATTAGGCCTTTACATATGAAATTGCCGTTTTGTATGAAAAAATTTAACCGAATTTTTTTCATGTATTTTTTATTTGTATTAATCGAAGTAATCACCCATGCAATCAATGCATCTTTGCCAACGCAGTGGCAGTTTATTGATGCCCTTCTTAAAGAAATCAGCTGGACGGGAGGCAACAAATTCTTCAAAGGCATTTTGTACTGCCTCTCGGGTATTGAATGTTTTTCCCGCCAAGGGGTTATCCATATTCTGGAAAAAGTAGTAGTCTGTAGGCGCAAGGTCTGGTGAGTAGGGCGGATGACGGAGAACTTCCAACCCCAGTTCTTGCAACTTGGAGACCGTCTGCTGTGCAGTATGAGGTCGCGCGTTGTGGTGCAGGAGCAGCGGAGACGAGCGATTGACCAATGCTGGTTGGAGATGTGCCAGCTTCTCCATCATTGTGTTCAGTTCTTCACAGTACACATCTGCAGTAATGCTCACCCCGTTTGGTAAGAAGCTGTGATGAATCACACCGGCGCTAGACCACCAAACAGTGACCATCACTTTTCTAGGAGTAAGTTTTCGTTTAGGGCATTGTTTAGGTGCTGAACCAGGATCCAACCAACTTGCTGAACGCTTGCGGTTATCAAGCAGAATCCATTTTTCATCGCAGGTACCAATGAGGTTCAAAATTCCTTCATTTGTGTGTCTGTTGAGCAGTGCAAAGCACGTCTCGACGCGTACTTCGCGCTGGCGATCATTGAGTTCGTGGGGCACCCATTTGTCAAGTTTTTTTACCTTGCCAATTTGACGCAAATTTACCAATATTGATTTGATGCTAACGTCGAAAGCTGCTGCTAATTCAGCCGTAGATTGTGTATCATCAGCTTCCACAATCGCCTTTAATTCGTCATTGTCGACCAAAGTCTTCGGACGACCGCGAGGTTCATTTTTCAGGTCGAAATTCCCAGAACGGAAGCGAGCAAACCAATAACAGGTGGTGCGTTGGTTTGTAATGTTAGCTCCGTAAACGTCGTTGATGTTGCGTGCCGCTTGTGCCGCGTTGCTGCCACGACGGTACTCATATTCCATAATTAATCGAATTTTTAACGTATCCATGATGACAAAAAAGATTGAAATGCGATGAAAATGTAACACTAATCAATAAACAAATGACTACTTTTGGAAAAAGAATTCCATGTTTTTAAAATAAAATTAATTTGAAATTAGAATTCTTAGCCAAACAAAAATTATTTTGATTTGAAATGGCCAGTACTGCAGAACGGCAATTTCATAGGTAAAGACCTATATATCTTCATATTAAAGAACCAGCTTTTCTAAAATTCTCGTTCTTCCAACGTTGCTGGCTCTTGTACTAAGGTGCCGCAAAAAAGTCTAGTTACATTTTTTTGTCTTTCGTTATCCTGTAGAACCCCTTGTGTTTTATGGGATATAGGTATTAATGTGTTAAGTTTCGTTAAAATCGATTCAGTACTTTCAGCGTGATGCATGTTCATAGGGACAGAAAGACAGACAGACAGACAAAAATTGTAAAATAATAATTTTTGCTTCTATATCGATAACAAAGTATACCCGGATCAAAATTTTCAAAAAATATTTAATGTACAGATTTGGCTTTGTTACAGTTTTATTATAGTATAGAGGAAGATACATGTAATGTAAACTAGTAATATATACATTTATTATCGTCGACCACTATATATTTTAAAACAATAATTTAATTACTATTATTATATGATTAGTTTATTCTGATAGATGGCACTTACAGATAATGAAGCTTTGATTTAATTTGTTACTTACTTACATTAAAACCAGATGGCAGCACAGTCGCGTGTTCATATATACATAATTAACTATGTAGTATGATTTTTATTATTATTAAATTTTCAATGTAATATTTTTTTATTAAAGTATATTTTATTTTTTGCAAAAATTTTTGATTCATTTGTTTATTTGTAAACTATTTGTTGACAAAATCAAAAATATTAAAAAAACAGATGGTATAGAAACGTGACGCTATATTGCGGTCACGGATTTCCGTTGTATTGTCGTCCAGTTACCTCCTAGTCGCGCCTAAAGAAGTTTTACTTCAATAACAGGTGACTTCAACAGCGGGAATGTCAACTGGAATAAGTTCGAGCACTTTTCACAATGAAGAGTTGCTACAAGATCTAGTTCATAAATTCAGATTTGACATCGTAGTACCTCCCGATCCTACTCACTATCCGGACTACTGTTGGCCAACAGAGTTAGAGGTATCGTCATCTTCTCACTCCTATCCCACCTAAGTAGGGTCGGCACAACAAAATTTCCTTTTCCACTTTTTATCTCAATGTTCACACTTTTTATAGTTAGACGTAGTGTTCTTAAAAGTGTCACACTTCACGTACGTCTTATTCAAGTCGTACACGAACATGACTCTGGTCATCGCTGCGTACTTCAGTTCAGTTCACTTCAGTTACGTCATCTGTCTGATGCCAGCTTCTATTCCGTCAAAGTGAATAGACGCCTCACTACGCGAAGCTAGATAGATATCTTAGGGATAATCCTTCTTCACGCAGTGCCAATAGAATCTCGAAAGTTATAGTCTAAAGCCGATATCGATAACGTTATCGATTCCTTAGGTAATTACCTACAAACTACCATCATGAAAATCTCGAGAGGTACAACTGGTCAGCAATTATCGCTTTATTTAAATATTATTAAAATAATCACAAATACTAAATTAATATTAAATTTATATTGTTAACTTATGGGTTATAATATAACTAAGTTGTGAAAATCCTGCAGTCAAAAATCATTCGTCGCTAGTTTCTAAATCCACCTGATTACCTAAGCTATATTTTTATAAGCTCATTTAATACGTTTCAATGATTATTTGTACAAACTCACGTCTCTAACATCGGATGTTGATATCATACGCTAAAAAAGTTGGTTTATTTTATCATACTTTATTTTTATAGTAAGTTAGTATAATTCAGTACTTCATTTAATACAGCATAAACAAAGTACAGTCCAAGAACGTAGGTGTACGTTGGAAAGTTATAATCTATTACTACAGACTACTACAAAATAATGGTTTGACAAAATAAATTTTATTATAATCTGTCACCGTCATCTATCTTGTACTTTGTTTTTACAATATGTAAATATTGAAGCTATATGTTGTTTTACAGATAACTAGCGGGCCGGGCGGACGTTGTCCTGCCTTAATAATAAAAAAAATTATAATTAAATTTAAATTTAATTTATTTAATTTTAATTAAATTATAATTCTAAACCATTCTCGGATCCACTGGAACACGCACACAAAATTTCATCAAAATCGGTCCAGCGGTTTAGGAGGAGTTCAGTGACATACACACGTACAGAAGAAATTTATATATAAAGATTAAAATACTATTTAATTATAACATAACCATCATAAAGTTATCATAACTGAATTATAAACAATTCTTTGATTTCTAAAATGTCTAAAGAATATTGTCTATAAACATCATTTCCCACAAGATCTGGTGACAGATACTTTAGATATACTATGTAATGCATTCAGGTCAAATTTTTCATACATGTTTACAAAATATATGAATATTTTTTATCTATTATATATTCATATAATCGAACGATTATCATTGGGATATTATTATTTTTACCTAATTTAATATTGGTGGCTCATTATGACGTCATGCAACAAAGTCGACCGAGACATACCGATTTAGCGTTTATTTTCAAAACCATTTAGCATTCCTGCAAAATCCAAGCCAATTTATTTTTTGTGAAGTTATTTATTTTAACTGTGGATCGTAGAATATGTTAAAGCTATTCGTGTGTTTGTTTATTCGGTTTTTAAAACCCGGATTTCTTTCACTCTAAACAATTTATATTGAATTTTACGCGTACACTCATTTTTGTGTGTCTGCTAACACTAGTAATAGACATAATAGATGAGGTTTTACACTCGGTTCTTTTTAAAATGGAAGAGAATATACGTTATTATATAAGTAAAGTGATTTTAGTAAATAATACTTACATACGGATATATATCAGCGTTGAAATTGTAAAGTGGCTGCGCTCTAGGGGTGGCGGATTTCGGAAATACAATTTTATTCACTTTTCAATTTCATTTACAAAAGAGGGGCAATATTGTTTACAAAGCGAAGTGGCTCGTATTTTACTTATGTATAAATATACCGCTGATGTATATTCCTAGCTTATTATTGCTACGCTAATGCTTTATTGGTATTGAAAGTAATGCTTTGTTATTATCCCACTCGCCACTTGAAAATGTACTTTCTATAAAACGATGCGCCTAATCACTACTTCGTTTTGAAATAATAAATCCCGAATAATATCAGAGAATCCCGAATATTCTTAATTTACGTATATTTAGATATGTACCGACTTAGCATAGATGCACTTCTCTGGCTAGAAATATGCGAATCTATACGTAAATAAATACATAATAAATATATAATGACATTAACATAAACTATTATTTCCAACCACTAACATATAAATAAAACGTTGAACTGATACATAACAGGTGGGAAATAAGGTAAGGATATTATGAGTAAACATTGAAAGTTATTTTATACAGTCATAATAGACGATATCGAAGTGGTAACAAATTGTTTGAAGTAATAGCAACTGTCTTGCTCACGATTTTATCGCGACTGGCGGAAATCTGCCCTTCACCTGTTATATTTTATACGTGATCGTAAAATAATTAAACTGACTAAAAATAAATAGCCGCGGTATGGTAACATAACAGATCAGAATACTTAAAAACGTGCATATTGTATGGGATTAATTTAAGGAACAATCTTATAAATTTGTCTTTATATCCGTAAATTCAAAATACACTTTATTCAATTTAGGCCCTGAGAGGGCACGTATGAACGTCAACACTACCACCGGTTCGGAAAACAACCCAGTCATCGACAAGAACCGGCATCAATCTGGTTTATATTTTCATTATATATAATATACTTTTTAATCATAACAACATAATAGACATATGCAGTTACATTCGTTTTTGAAGGGTGCACAGAGAGAGGCGTCACTTCCAAACATCACCATCGTTCACATATTGATCCACCCTATAATAGTCTTTATGTATGTATGTAAGACCCGCTTGTCATAACACTTGAACTTACTATCTGGAAAATCGTGCCTTGGGACTTTGTTATAAAATCTAACACTATTCCTAAAAAATTGTTACTGGTCTTAACGAGCCTGAAACATGGAGTGACCAGTTTGTAACAGTTTCTAGTATTTCGATTATGTCGGTCTCTTACTAAATCCAGATTATCTAAGTTTTTGCGGATGTGGATCAAATTATCAAGGATATATTGGGAGGGCAGAGTTAAAGTACCGAATTCCTGAAACTTAGTTTTTAACGCTCGAACTGCCCGTTTTTGTAGTAGGAATATGGTGTCTACTTCAGCTGCTGTCCCGCAAAACAAAATACCATAAGACATTAGTCTATGGAAGTAAGCGAGGTAGATCAACCTAGCAGTGACAATATCTGTTAGCTGGCGAATCTTTCGAACTGCAAACGCAGCAGAACTGAATCTTTCGCCATTTTTTTTTATATGAGAACCCCATTGTAACTTTGAATTAAGTGCGATACCTAAGAACATGGTATTGTCAAATAAACAAACTAGATTCCCTTGGATCTCGATTTTACTATGGGTAGGTGGAACATTGGGCAAGGTAAATCTTATGCGTTTTGTTTTGTCTGCATTTAGCAATAAATTATTTAATACAAACCAATCGGAATTTTTTTTTAAGATACTGCTTATATACCTAAACTCGGAATCTATTCTTTTTACTTTAAATATAAGCGAAGTGTCATCCAAAAAGAGAACCACATCTGCACAGTTATCAACCACTAGCAGCAGATCATTTATATATGTAAAAATGACTAAATCGATTTTTATGATTTTTTTATAAACAGGAAGCTTATATACTTCCTCAGTAGATAAAATTTAAGAATTATCAATAATATTTTTTTAAATCTTAAAAGTAAATTCAGAAATAATATCTTTTATTCTCATCCGATTTCGATTACATTTTGTATACGAGAATTACATGTCATTAAGAGAATAATAGAGTACAAAATTTTCAGTAATACTTTAAGGTAAGATAATAGTAGTAGAAATAAAAATATTATTTATAAGCAGGCCCAGCGAATGTTGTCCCGTCCTGGTAATGAAAAATACCTTGCAAAGTATATACCTAAACCTTCTTCATGAAACACTTTGTCTACTGGTGAAAACCGCATGAGAACACGTTCAGTAGTTTTTGATGTTATCGTGAACAGACAGACAGACGTGGCGGAGGACTTTGCTTTATAATATGTAGTGATAATTATTTCTGGACCGATATTAATGAAATTTGTAGACGGGAAGTATATTGTCGAAATTGATAGTGTACAAATGTTATCAGTTATAATTTTAGAAAACAAGAAATATAACATATTCAAATCATCTAAAGTAAAACAACGGGTCAAAAATAATTACTACACAAAAGCACATACAGTCGCGAGTGGTTGCTTCAAATTAATACATTTTTTTGGAAAAATAGAATAATAATAATTTGCAAGACTATGCGCTAATTTTTACACACAGAAATCATCGGAATAGTGTAAAACAACGTAAATTGTATTTGTAAATACCGCATATCTGACAGAAGTAGCTACTTTTAGTTTTTGCGTCAGGTATGTTCTGCAAGACCTATTACTTCCCACCGAATTGGAAATATGTATAATCTTTTATATAAGCAATTATAAGATGAAAGACACTATGACTCTATTACCTATATTTAAACATCAATACAAAACAACAGTATATAAAACAGTTCAGTACCTTTGTCTCCTATAGTTGCCAATCGATTTACTTCAATCAGACTCAAAAAGTGGGTGTCATAGCATTGTGAAAATTAAATAGGCTTCACTGAATTATAAAAAGGTAACAGGAAAAAATGCTGCTAACTATATAGAAAGCTTTAAAGAAGATGTTTTCCTTATATTAAAAGAACATAATATGAGAGTAAATCAGTTGAAATCAGACTTCTTTCAGATTAAAATATAGTATAATGATATAGTAAAAACATGGAACACCTAACTGAAAATTACAAAGATCTTAAACGTCGAATCGATGATTTGGAGAAAGACAAATTTGATTATACACAAGGTCGTGAATATAATGTATATAAAATATTATGTAACAATAGCAAAGAGCGAATTGTATTGAAACAAGGAATATCCCTCAAGTTCAAGAATCTATAAAATAAGAAATCCATGAGACGAGACGTGTGTACGCGTGATTCCTAAGACTACCAATCTTGTACATATCGTGTACGTACGGATTCTTAGATTAACGACATAAAAATTAGTTTATGTCAGAACCAATGAAATTAGAATTAATTAGTCAGAAAAAGTCGAGCTTTGAATAAGATCTGAGCAATCTATTTACAAAATAAGTCCAAGGCTAACATTTAGTAATCTTCAACATATTTTTCATATATACTCAAGACCTTCCGCTAACAAACGAGACCCTCAAAGAACCTACCACACCCTTTGAGAACTTACGAGATCGTGTAAGCATCTACGAAAATAAGAATAACTTAAAAATGCTCTAAAGAAATCAGAGAATTCTGTGCGATCAGAATACTCTTGAGCAAAATATAGAACACTCTGCAAAATTAAATAGTATTCTTTGATATCAGATAGTACTATTTGTGGCCAGATAATATTATTGGAAATCAGATAATATTCCGAAACCACTTCTGAGACTAGGTGATGTTGTTTAAGACCATGTGATGTTCTTCGAGACCAAGATATGCTTCGAAACCAGGTGGTGTTCTTGAAATTCCAATGACATTTTTTGTGATGAGAATCCTCAAGACTAGATGATGTTCCTCAAGACCAGGTGATATTCTTCGAGACCACGTGATATTTTTCAAAACCAGGTTGTGTTCGTCAAATCCAGATGACATTTTTTGTTATGATCATCTTTAAGACTGGATGATGTTATTCGATACCAGGTGATGTACTTTGAAACCGGATGATGTTATTCGAAACAAAGTGATGTACTTTGAAACCGGATGATGTTATTCGAAACCAGGTGATGTGCTTTGCGACCAGATGATGTTCTTCGTTCTTCGACGCCAGATAATATGAATCCATGCAATCGATGGCCTGAAAATAAAAGGATATTGTAACTATGGGAAATAATACCATATTCAGAATATAAATATCCGAAGAACGCTTAATCATAGTGAAGCGAACACAGTTCAGTAATCACATATGAAAAATAAAGCAATGTAATAATATTTCTGTACTATGCAAACGATTCATCATATAAATCATACAAATAGATTTTGTATAAAAAATACAGATTACGCATTCGTTTGAAGACGTAATAATATGTTTCGAAACTATATACATATATTAATTAGTAACGATAAAACATAGAAAGAATAATTCTGGCATTACAAATATATGAACTCGCTCGATACTTACACACAACGGTCAAAATCCCAGATATATCGGTTAAAACATAATAATCATAATACCGAAATAACGAACATAATCTCTTGGCCTCAGCTACCGTTTCTGTAGCATTATCGACAGGCAAAAATCGCTGATTATTTCAACGGCAACTATCACAGGAGGGATTACAGGAAGTTTATATTTTAGCTTCAAACGTTGCCGGGCAAAAAAAAAACATATTAATGTTATAAAGAGATGTAATGTAATTTCGAATCTTATACTATGAATATTAGACATTATAAAATACTTCTGTAACTCTTTCAATATTAGGAGAATTGATTTCAGCTCATCAATCTCTTGGTGGGATCCTTATATAATACTTGAGCATTATATTACATTTCCCAGTATTTATCAATCTTAAATTGAAAATCCAATCAGTGTGTGTGTCAAAACTATATCAGTGACTAGCTGTGCCCCGTGACTATATCCGCGTGGAATAGTTACTTTGGGCTAACACTATTACCCAGCGGAAGCTCTCAAAAGGGAAAAAAATTCCCGATTTTGAAACATTCTTCATAGGTGCTCCGCTTCTATTGCTCTTAGTGCGATGATATATATCATATAGCCTTTCTTGATAAATGAGCTATCTAACACTGAAATATTTCTTCAAATCTGACCAGTAGTTCCTCAGATTAGCGCATTCAACTAAACAAACTCTCCAGCTTTGTAATATTAGTATAGATTACTACTGCTCTTCTCTCGTACTTAACTCGAACCGTCATTAAATGATAACTTTTGATAGAGTGGACCGATTTTAATGAAACAAACAATAAGTTGCTCTCAAGGATACGCCTTATGATTTTCTTGGTTTGTTGATATTGTGAACACAGTACTTTATCAGTAATGCGCGTTCATACAAACAAACATACAGACAGACATTTGTAAAAATGATTGAAACGTATTTTAATACTTATTCCTACACACCTGCAACAATTTTTTTCACAAAAATCGAAAAAAAAGTACAGACACGTTATATTTACTTTCTTATTATATGTATAGAATATATAATAATAAATATATCGTAACAATAAATTTAATTTTTGATTTATTTTGTATATGATATCGTGTACGAAAAGAGTTTTAATTCAAGTATTACGTCAGGCCTGTAAGGTGATAAAACAAATTTTACAATATTTAAACAAACAAAAGAATATTAGATTATATATATAGTCCAGGTCAAACTTTTTAACCGCTCTGAAGTAGATTCACAGAACATAAATCTGGATATTAGAGGGACGCAGATGAGGTGAAAAAGGAGCAGGCTCGCTCGCGCTCGTATCTCTTCCCTATGGCACCCACGTTAATATGTGTGCCTGTGTCAGTGTTAACTGCAGTACAGCCGCATTCAAAATAGTTTTGTTGTTAATTATAAGTTATTGCTATTTTCGTTGTTTTCTGTTTCTTGTTTATATTTGTTATTATTAGAAGACCCATCCACTTAGAAAAATGATTTTTCTATGGAAGGCGTTGTTTATTACAAATTATTTATTTATTATGAATGTATTTTATTTCCAATAACGGTATTGTAACACCACAGATAGTAACAAATAATGCATAAGGGGGATCGTTCAAATAAATGTTATTTGGATTTAATTATAACTGACAAGTACAAGATGTGGCGAACTGTTAATATTCTAGCTTTGTCTATTACTCTATTGTTCGGCTAGTATTGTCCATTTCTAGTTTTTACTGTTATTTTATTACCTCAGTAATGTTTCAATTTTTATTGTGTATTCATTTTTATTTCTAATCTTTGGCAAATATTCTATAGGTATGTAATCTCGTACGTATGTATATGTATACTCAATTCAAATAAAGAGATTATTTAAATTAGCTTTCAAAGCGTTTACAAGATGACACAATCGAAGTCGTATCTTTATTCTACAACATCCTCTGAAAGTAGTAACGTGGTCGTGGTACTGCCACATTGTTATTACTTAATGTAATAAGCAAATATCTACTTGAATCACGATTCATTAAACACGTAATATATTGTACGTATAATATCGAAACAAAGATTAATAAATGTGAATGTTAAAGATTAATATATATCAATGTTAAATTCCTGTAATACTATTTTGAATTTGTTTTGTATTAACTTCTTGACTGTACATTCAGAGCAGCCAAAAAATTTGACGCGGGCTATACAACGTATAATAACTAATATTATTACCTTTATAGATTACAACCAAAAATATGAAAAAGTAATTACGTATACAGATAAATTATTACTCAAATATTTTCAAAGAAATATATCGCGTACAAACACGAGTTAAGCCGATTTCATGACAAAAACAGAAATCAAGAGCAATTAATATCAATTTCTCAATAACATTATAAGCTGTAATTGATACGAAAATCCTTTATTTTCCATTATAAGTTCTTATGATGACAATATGTATATAGAACTAACACTAACTAACTTTTGCCGTGTGGTGCCGGCAGAGTAGAATAGCACCACCCCATATCTTCCCGTGGGTATCGTAAAAGGCGATTAAGGGAGTGTGAGATAGTACTGACCCCTTGTACTTTATCACTGTGATACTGTACCATCCATCTGAGTCCTTCTCCGGTCGTAACGGTCCCCGTTCCACTGCGTCCAGAAGAACAAGGACGAGTATGTGCACCTTTGTCCTGCGCATACACTTGTGCACCTTAATATGTCCTGCGCATATGACCGCTTCTACTACTGGACTCCGAGTACGCAAAAGTCCTGTGGCGATGGGTAAAGGTAGAGAGGTCTAGCCTGATGCAAGCTAGACTTTGTCTGATACCTGCACACAGGCGGTCCCGGGGGTGTGAGTACACGCCGCTGCACATTTGGGGCGACGGCGCGGGTTCGGCAGCACTCGGGATGACAAAGCAGCCCTGTTTAGGGAGGCACTGCTTTCCCCGCTCAACCGGGGAGAGGGCTAGAAAAGGTGCCCTAAAAATGCTCGTCCCAACTTGGTAGATGGTAGTAACCGCGGCTATCATCACATCATTCAAATCGTGGTCGACGTCGCAAACATAATTTCAAAAGAACACCTATTATGACGTTCGGTGCGCGGAACGTGAGAACGCTTCTTGACCGAGATGGCAACGCCTGCCCTGAACGTAAAACCGCCATAGTAGCTCGGGAACTTCATCGCTATAACGTGGATGTGGCTGCTCTCAGCGAAACACACCTTCCCGATGAAGGAGAGCTGGTGGAAGTAGGTGGCGGTTACACTTTCTTCTGGAAAGGTACCGCTACCTCCAAATCTCGACGATCAGGTGTGGGATTCGCCATCAAAAATCACTTAATAAAGCGTTTAGAGGAGTACCCTGTACATATCTCAGACCGTGTTACCACACTGCACCTTCACCTGGACAAAGACAACTACCTTAATGTCATCAGTGTTTATGCTCCAACGCTAGACAAGTCTGATGACATCAAGGATAAGTTCTATGAGGAAGTGACTCATTGCCTCCATAGCATAAACGCCAGAGAGCAGGTATTATTGCTGGGCGATTTCAATGCCAGGGTTAGTCGGGACTATGAGGCTTGGCCTGGAGTTCTGGGTAGACATGGAGTTGGCAATATGAACATTAATGGTCAGTTGCTGCTCAGTCTTTGTGCTCAATACGGACTGGCAATTACGAACACTATGTTTAGACTTGCCGCCAAGTATAAGACAACATGGATGCATCCAAGATCCAAGCATTGGCATTTGATTGACTATGCAATCGTGAGGCAAAAAGATTTCAGCCAATTGCAAGTCACCCGCGTGATGCGTGGTGCGCACTGTTGGTCTGATCACCGACTTATTGTCACTAAGCTACGAATCCCCCTCTATCACCCACGTAGATCCCCTATAAAGAAGCTGGCGTCTTAGAACGTGGATAAGCTAAAAGAACTTGCGGTTAGGGTGAACTATG
This sequence comes from Antheraea yamamai, assembly GCA_036509395.1. Taxonomy (NCBI): domain Eukaryota; kingdom Metazoa; phylum Arthropoda; class Insecta; order Lepidoptera; family Saturniidae; genus Antheraea; species Antheraea yamamai. Next base: position 14,729,730 of record AP028424.1, read on the forward strand.
CTGAAGCCCTGTCTAAAAGCTGTTGCCAGTTAATGAGGTAGGTGATGTTGTTGCTGCCTGAGAAACTTTGTCATCTCACATCATGGATACCGCTTCAACTGAACTGGGTTCAAAATTACATCGCAACGAAGACTGTTTTGATAGAAATGATGAAGTCCTGTGGGCAGCATTCGACAAACACCGAGATCTCCTGCGACAACACAAAAGACGAAGTGGAAGCGTTGCGGTTATTAAAGCTAGTGACCTCGAATTGCGCAAGTTGTCTCGTAATATGAAAGACAAGTGATGGCAGGACAAAGCTAGGAACATGCAATGGCTCACTGACACAAACCAGCTGGGAGAGTTGGTGAGGTACGTAAGCTGATTGGTACATCCTACCACGCAAGGGTGCCTTTAAAGTCTTTAGACGGTAGTCGCCTGTTGACAAGCAAGGAGGATGTACTAAAGCGTTGGGCGGAGCACTTCAATACTCTGCTAAATGTGGATCGATCAGCTGATCTACAAAGCATCAGTTTAATGCCTCAGCTCCCTTTTGCCTTTAAGCTGGACGAGCCTCTGTCGCGTGACGACGTTGTTACTACCATCAGACAGCAACAAAACCAACGGGCGGTTGGTATTGACTTCATACCGGGACAGCTGATAAAATACGCCGGAGAGGAGTTGCACACGTTGGTGTGGGAACTATTCGTTCGCATATGGGAGAAGGAGCGCGTCCCTGATACCTTTAAAGTATCGCGCATAAGCACTCTCTACAAGAACAAAGGTGAACGATCTGACTGCAACTCTCATCGCGGTATTTTTCTCCTTACAGCCCCCGGAAAGGTCTTTGCTAGAGTTCTCTTAAACCGCCTAAAAAACTTGTCGGAAAAGATTCTGCCAGAAACCCAATTTGGCTTCCGACCAGACCGAGGAACATGCGAAGCTATATTTTCTGTGCGTCAACTGCAAGAAAAAGGAGAGAACTGGGTCGTCAGCTGTACCTTTGCTTTGTTGACCTGGAGAAGGCTTTCGACAGCGTGCCTCGGGAAGCTCTATGGTTGGTAATAGGTAAGCTCGGGTGCACGGGAAAGTTTGTGAGACTTCTCAGACTCCTGCATAACAGTTGCCGTAGACGGTGAACAGACAGACTTCTTCCCCGATACTTGTAGGGTAAAGAAGGATGCGTTTTAGCGCCTACTCTGTTTGCCTTATACTTTGCGGTGGTAGTTAGAGAAGTCTTACAAACTGTTTCTCAAGAAGTCCGCATCCGCTTCCGCACAGACGGCAGCCTTTTCAACTTGGTTAGACTAAAGGCTCGCACTAAAGTCTCATACGCTCTGATCACTGAGATCATGTATGCTGATGACTTGTGCTTCTTAGCAGAATCCCTAGACGGCCTGCAACAGCTAATGTCCAAATTCCACCAAGCCTGCCGTAAGTTTGGCCTGAAGATCAGTGTCAATAAGACGCAGGTGATGTTCCTGGACGTACACGGTCACGAGACACTGAACATAAAACTTGGTGAGGATATTCTGAAGCAGGTGGATAAATTTCGCTATCTGGGGAACACTGCAACATCTAAGTGTGACCTTGATGCTGAGATCAATAGCAGGGTGGGTGCCACAGTTGCGGAATTTGGTAAGCTATGTTCCAAGGTCTTCTGCTCGCATGACCTTAAGTTGGCCACTAAAATATCGATTTACATGGCAGTCGTGCTGCCAAACCTCCTATACTCCTCTGAGACGTGGTGTGTATACCGCCGTCACATTCGCACTCTGGATTGCTTCCACCTTAAATGTCTTCGTACCATCATGAAGATCAGATGGTCCGATAAAGTGCGAAATACTGAAGTTTTGCGACGAGCCAATGTTGGTGGCATTGAAGCCTATTTAATTCGTTGACAGCTTCGGTGGTGCGGTTATGTATCGCGTATGGCGGAGGAAAGAGTGGCGAAGCGCATCTTCTATTCTAAACGGGAGGAGGGCAAGCGGAATCATGGTGGTCCCCTTCTCCGGTACAAGGATGTCCAAAAGCGGCACATGAAGAGATGCAATATAGAGCCATCTTGTTGGGAACGTTTGGCAGCACAACGGCCAGAATGGCACAGGAAGGTGAACAGCCAAGTACGCGAGTTCGAGGCTCGCTCTCCTGCTGCCATAACATATCATTATGAGAACGGCGTGCTCACGTGACCTCAGTGTGCACGAAGTTTCGCCGCGAAGATAGGCTACATAAGCCATCTTCGAGCGCACCAGCGCCATTTCTAAATTTAGGGGTCAAAGTGGTCGCCATGGCCGAAACCGGTCAGAACAATCAGTCAGAACTAACAAACGACCACGATTCCGTCTGCGTTTGTGTCTTTATAAATAATGATTTCGAAACGATTATAGGATAGCCTAGTTGATAAAGTCTTCGGACACCGCGTCGATTGATGTAGGTTCGTATCCTTGCAACAGAGTGAAAGCTTCGGAATATCGTGATGAAACCCTAGCATAGTGATAGGGTTATTTCTAAGTCCACCTGGCTAACTACCACCCTTAATTTGAAAATCTGTCGCCAAACATCAGTTCGTGTGATTTCATAGCTGAACTTGAGTGACAGTCCTCTTCCAAATTTAGCGTGGTTATCATCTTAGATATCACATCGTAATTTAACAACATATGAGACTGGTCAAACACTTATCTATATTAATATTACAAAAAGGTAAAGTTAATGAGGTTGTAGGGCGTAATCTCAGGAAGTACTGGTCAAAACCTGCAGGGGCCTTGCATAAAGGTACTCAAGGGGGCTGCAAGGTCTCTCAAGGAGGTCGTAGAGACATTGGCGGACCGCACGGAGTCAGTCGAAGTGCGAAAACTCCAGCGGGAGACAAAGAACCTCCGCCGCCAGGTCGAAGACCTTAAGGCGGAGGTTCTGGCGTGGAAGCAGGAGGCTAATGCCAAGAGGCAGATGCCTCCGCCTCCTGCTCCCGCAATGTCGGCGGAGACTCCCCAGTGGGAGGAAGTGCTCGCCGGGGCCGTCTCGCGCCTGGAGCGATCTCTCCAGACGTCGTTCAGCAATATGCTGAACGCACGTCTGGAGAGCCTGGCGAGTCGCCTCCCCCCGGAGGTGCCCGTTCGCCCCCCGCTAGCGGGGGACAAGAAGAAGGGTGGAGCAGGGGCTCTACCTGCGAGGCCGGCACCGGTACCCAAGGCCCCGATCGCCCCGCTGGGCATAGACTGGGCCGGATTACCGGTCCCGGCGGTGGCACCGTCGGAGGTGGAATGGTCCAAGGTGCTGGGCAGAAAAAAGAGGGCGGCCCCTGCCACGGTGCCCAAGGCCGCAGCCGCCGTTGCAGCGCCCTCGAAGGCGCCGCCAAAGCCTCCCGGGCCGAAGTTGCCGTCCGTCCCCCAGTCGGCTGCGGTCATTCTGACTTTACAAGATGCCGCAGCCGAAAAAGGTGTCGGCTACCGGGAGGTGCTGGTAAAGGCGCGAGAGCACGTGGCCCTGCCCGACATGGGCATAGGGGAGGTGCGGGTCAGGCATACCGCCACGGGGGCCCGGAAGATCGAGCTCCAGGGCCAGAGTAGTGAGAAGGCCGCCGAACTGGCCCGGGAGCTGAAGACCGCACTGGCCGGAGTCGCCACGGTCGTAATTCCGCCTAAAAAGGCGGACATCCGGATCGTCGGGCTGGACGATTCGGTGTCCGCCGACGAGATCGAGTCGGTCGTGGCGGCGAAGGCCGGTTGTAAGATAGCCGACCTGAAGGTCGGCGAAATCAAGAGGAACTGGGGGGCCTCGGCGCAGTCCACGTGACGCTCCCCGCGGCGGCGGCCAAGGAGCTTGTACAGGCCGGCAAGCTCCTGGTCGGGTGGAGCGTCGTGCGCGTCCACCTGCTGGACGAGAAGCCCCTGCGCTGTTTTAAGTGCATGGGCTTGGGGCACACCCGCCCCACGTGCCCCTCCTCGTCCAGCAGGGGGGACGGCTGCTACCGCTGCGGCGCGGCGGGCCATAAAACGGCCCAGTGCAAGGCGGAGACGGCCCGCTGCGCCGTATGCGCAGATGCTGGGAGGCCCTCGGGGCATATAATGGGGAGCCGCATGTGCAGGCCCCCCACCACGAAGGGTAGGGACTCCCCAGCAATGGGAGCAGCCCCGAGGGTGGTCGCCGCCAGGCAGGAGGAAGTTGCTATGGACCAGTAATGGAGCACACCATACGCAACTTCCTCCAGGCGAACCTCAACCACTCCGCCGCTGCACAGGATCTCCTCGTGCAGTCAGTGGCGGAGTGGGGCATCGGGCTCGCGATCGCCACGGAGCCTTACTTCGTTCCCTCCCAGCCGCAGTGGGCTGGGGACCGGAACGGCTCCGTGGCGATCGTGACGGGTCGAGGTTCGCCCCTGGCGGTGAGAGAGCGTGGGGCCGGGTTCGTGACGGCCGTCTGGGGAAAGTACGCCATTGTGGGGGCGTACTTCTCCCCTAACAAGCCCCTGAGGGAGTTCGAGGCGTATCTCGGCTCCCTGCAGGGGGCTGTCAGACGGCTGTCGCCGCTCCCCGTGGTCCTCATGGGGGACTTGAATGCTAAGTCGAGGACCTGGGGAGCGGCAGTCACGGACCTGAGGGGCATGGCCGTTGAGGAGTGGGCAGCCGAGCTGGGGCTGTCCCTCCTCAACCAGGGGAGCGTCCCCACGTGCGTGCGATGGAACGGGACGTCAGTGGTGGACGTCTCGTTCGCCACCCCGTCCGTCGCACGCCGTGTCCGGGGGTGGAGGGTGCTGGAGGAGGTGGAGACCTTATCGGACCACCGATACATCAGGTTCGAGGTCTCCACCTCCCAAGCCGGAAGTGGCACCCGCCCCCGAAGGGGCGCGAAGTTCCCCTGCTGGGCGATGAGCCGCCTCAACCGTGAATTAGCGGAAGAGGCGGCCATCGTCCAGGCCTGGGCCATGCCCCCCCCCCCCACAGGGGCCGATGTCGACGCGTCCGCAGCCCGCCTCCGTGCAGCCCTCACGGAGGTTTGCGACGCGTCGATGCCGCGGAGTGTACACCGCCCAGACAAACGGGCGGTGTACTGGTGGTCGCCGGAGATCGCCGCTCTCCGAGCGGCCTGCTCCGCGGCCCGGCGGCTGTGCCCGAACATAGGCGCCGGCATAGGGACCCGGAGGCGGAGGCCCGGCTGTATGGCAGCTATAGGGAGTGCAGGAAGACCCTGCAGGCTGCCAAAAGCCGGGCGAAACAAGCAGCATGGGAGGAGCTGCTCCAGACGCTGGAGGGGGATCCATGGGGGCGCCCGTATAGGATTGTACGAATGAAGTTACAATCCTGGGCGCCCCCGGCGACGGAGACCCTCCGGCCGGAGGTGGTAGCGAGGGTCGTGAGAGAGCTGCTCCCCGACCCTCCGATGCTACCGGCTCCTCCCATGCCTCCGCCTCGGGAGGCAGTCGAGGAGGTGCTCGACGGTCCTCCCCCTCCGTTAACGGAGGAGGAGATGGGGAGAGCAGTCGAGCGCCTCCTCAGCCGGCGTAGAGCGCCCGGCCCTGATGGGGTCCCGGGTCAGGTGCTCGGCCTAGCATTGGGCCAACTAGGGGGGTGGTTTCGGGAGCTGTTCGACCGGTGTCTTGCGGTCGGGCAGTTCCCGAAGCCCTGGAAGCTTGGGCGGCTCTGTCTGATGCAAAAGGCAGGCCGCCCTCCGGACTGCGCGTCCGCGTATCGGCCCCTCGTCCTGCTGGACGACGCCGGGAAGGCGCTGGAGAGAATTATCTCCTCCCGGGTCGTCCAGCACCTAGAGGATGTGGGGCCGAATCTGGCGGACGCGCAGTATGGCTTCCGGACAGGGCGTTCCACGGTGGACGCCCTGTCCCTCCTTAAGTCGCTGTCTGCGGAGGCGACCTCCCAGGGGGAAAGGGTGTTGGCGGTGTCCCTTGACATCGCCAACGCCTTCAACACCCTGCCGCATGGTGTTATACGGGAGGCGCTCCGATATTTCGGAGTGCCCCCGTACCTGCGGCGGGTGTTGGAGGCTTACCTCGAAGGTAGGGAGGTCGCCTACGTAAACAGCGACGGGCGAATGGTGAAGCGGGCCACAAGACGGGGGATTCCACAGGGGTCGGCCTTGGGGCCGCTCCTGTGGAACATGGGCTACGACTGGGTGCTCCGCGGCGTGCTCCCATATGGGGCACGCCTCATATGCTACGCGGATGACACCCTAGTCGTAGCCCGGGGGAGGGAATGGAGGGAGGTGGAGCGCCTGGCCACGATGGCCACAACCCTCGTGGTCAGGCGCATCAGGAGGTTGGGCCTCAGAGTGGCCCTCGAGAAGACCGAGGCCCTGCTTTTCCATGGGCCTCGGCGGGGGCCACCACCTGGGGCGCACATTGTGGTGGAGGGCGCCCGGATCAGGGTGGGGACCCAGATGAAGTATCTGGGCCTCACCCTGGACGGGCGCTGGCGGTTCGAGCCCCATTTCGCGGGGCTCGGACCGCGAATTGCTGGGGCGGCGGCGGCACTCGGCCGGTTGCTCCCCAATATAGGGGGGCCGGGCGCCGGGTGTCGCCGACTCTACATGGGAGTCGTGCGGGCGATGGCCGCCTACGGGGCACCAGTCTGGGCCGACGCCCTCGGTGCCGCCAACGTGCGCGCGCTGCGTAATGCGCAGCGCACGGTGGCACTGAGGGCGATCCGGGGGTACCGGACGGTGTCCTCTGCGGCGGCCTTCACGCTCGCCGGCTCCCTACCCTGGGAGCTGGAGGCAGGAGTTCTCGCCGCCGTGTACCAATTCACGGCGGCGAGAAAACGAAGGGGGGAACCTCCGGCTCCCAGGGAAATTGAGGCGGAGAGACGGCGTCTCCGAGGAGACGCCGTCGAAAGATGGCAGCAGGACCTGGCGGACGAGCAGTTCGGGCGGTTTACCGTGGACGCCGTCCGCCCGGTCCTGCGGGCGTGGTTAGATAGGGAGTGGGGCTCCCTGACGTTCCGGCTGGTGCAGGTACTCACCGGACACGGTTGTTTCGGGTGGTACCTGCACCGGATCGCACGCAGGGAGCCGACCGCCGCCTGTCACGAGTGCGGCGCTGACGAAGATACCGCGCAGCACACTCTGTCTGAGTGTGCTGCGTGGGGGGAGCAGCGCCGCATTCTGGCGGCGGCGGTAGGACCTGACTTGTCGCTGCCGAGCGTGGTCTCGGCCATGCTCGGCAGCGAACTGGCGTGGCGAGCGATGTCCTCCTTCTGCGAGGACGACATCTCGCAGAAGGAGGAGGCGGAGAGGGCCCGCGAGGCAGATCCTCAAAGTGGCCCTCTCCGCCAAAGGAGGACAGGAGGACACATCTCCTCATTGCACAGGTCCGGCGGACGAGGGGGGACAGCCGGTGTGTACCCGGTCTGTCCCTCTATAGGTAAGAGCCCGGCGGTCACCTTCCGCCGGGCGGACCGTGGGGGCGGCTCTACAAGGTTGATTAGCTTGAACGATCCCTTGCCGCCCCCACACAACGGTCTGTCGGTACACCGTGGGGTTTAGGAAGTACTGGTCAGATTTGAAAATTATTTCAGTGTTAGAGAGCTCATTTATCGAGGAAGGCTATAGGTTATATATCATCACGCTAAGACCAATAGGAGCGGAGCACCAATGAAGTATGTTTCGAAATCGGTTTTCCTTTTCCTTTTGAGAGCTTCCACTGCGTGTTAGTTCGTTAAGTGATGTTTATCGGTCACATTATCAACAGAGATTATGTATTCTTATCAATATGTAATGATTAATAATAACTGAGCCACAGCAACGCGTGGACGGGTCAACTAGTTAAGTATAAAGTAAAAAAAGATGACACCATACATTAATTACCTACGTGTAATCTCTAGTATAAGTAAGCACACCGATGTATTTTTAAAGAAACATAGTCTTTTCATACTTACTTGACACTACTCGTATATTTTGGAAAATTTAAACATCACATTTGCGATTTTACAGCCTATATGGTGTTCTGATGTAAAAGTTACATTACTGTAATATTCAATCGAAATCCGTTCAGTATTTTTTGTGTGGCAGAGTAACATCTATCCATCTTCACAAGGTCTCTCATTTCTAATTATTTGTGTTATAATTACGTTGCTTTTATTAATTAAAAATATTGAACGATAAATCTACCTATCTCATTCAATTTACTTTTGTGAAATAACCATAAGATAGTATGATGAAGTTATATTTGATTATGTTTCTCATATCCTTATAATCCTAATAAAAGCGTACTTAATAATATACTTATTAATAATAATAAAAAATACATACTATAAAAATACAGACATTATGATATGCATAGATTTTAAATGGAATTTATAAAAGAATCATTACAATAAAAAAGCTTCATATTTGCCAATTTAGAAAACATACTTCGAATAAATAATACACGGGTATCGAGTTAAAATAGTAGAAGCGAAACCACTTGTTGTTGACTGGTAAGGCGTGTATACTTTGTAAGCTCTATTCAAATACCTGTTGATACGTCTGAATAGTTACGAATAAAACTTGTTATGTTTTTACGACGCTACATTTTTGGTAATATTTTCGACTGCTCATTTTAATGATTTGTCAGTAATAATGAAACGCTTTTACAGTCCTAAACGTTGTTAAAACGGGCCACAATTATACATATTCTATTAAACGTTTCTGTATTGGCAATTTCCCGGAGCTTCGTATGATTTTTTTATAAAGTAATTATTTTTGACTCTTTATTTTCTACTATTTCGAGATAATTAAAAAAAATCCTAAAATTAAACCGCAGCGTCACCTACCGTGTCCATTTGTGAATTCAAACCATTCTTGACTCCACACACACACACACATATATTTCATCAAAATCGGTCCTACCGTTGAGAAGATAGTCACGTATACGCGTACAGAAGAATCTTCTATACATATAATAAAAATGAAGTGTATGTATGTAATATCAATTTTTTTTACTGATCGGGTATCAAAATATACACGCTCCTGACAACACAAATGCAATTTTTAAAATTTCCGTCGGTCTGTCTGTCTGTTTGTAATCTCCAAAACGGTTGGATCAATTTTGACGAGAATTTCACTGGCAGATTCTTCTTCTTCTGTACGCGTATACGTGACTAACTTCTGAACGGTTGGACGGTTACTGCCAGTTCCAATTTTATTTCCAGGCGCGAAAAATTTTAAAAACCTAGAACCCGATTGTATCGACACCAACTGGGTCCAATTGTGATTCCAAACTATCCTATATATATTGGCAAGAAATGTCTTCCCGGTATCCCCTGGGCTGCTCCTCTGGCCCTTACCTCCGCGCCCCATTCACTATCCTCGCAACAACGCATACATTTTACCGGCTTATAATTTTTGTGTCCTGTTGTTTTCTAACCGATTCGATCAATTAACATGCTGTAAAAAGAACACTTTACCTATGAAAAAGCCATTTTGTATGAAAAAATTTAAACGAATTTTTTTCATATATTTTTTATTTGTATTAATCGAAGTAATCACCCATGCAATCAATGCATCTTTGCCAACGCAGTGGCAGGTTATTGATACCCTTCTTAAAGAAATCAGCAACAAATTCTTCAAAGGCATTTTGTACTGCCTCTCGGGTATTGAATTTTTTTCCCGCCAAGAAGTTATCCCAATTCTGGAAAAAGTAGTAGTCTGTAGGCGCAAGGGCTGGTGAGTAGGGCGGATGACGGAGAACTTCCAACCCCAGTTCTTGCAACTTGGAGACCGTCTGCTGTGAAGTATGAGGTCGCGCGTTGTCGTGCAGGAGCAGCGGAGACGAGCGATTGACCAATGCTGGTTGGAGATGTGCCAGCTTCTCCATCATTGTGTTCAGTTCTTCACAGTACACATCTGCAGTAATGCTCACCCCATTTGGTAAGAAGCTGTGATGAATCGCACCGGCGCTAGACCACCAAACAGTGACCATCACTTTTCTAGGGGTAAGTTTTCGTTTAGGGCTTTGTTTAGGTGCTGAACCAGGATCCAACCAACTTGCTGAGCGCTTGCGGTTATCAAACAGAATCCATTTTTCATCGCAGGTAACAATGCGGTTCAAAATTCCTTCATTTGTGTGTCTGTTGAGCAGTGCAAGGCACGTCTCAACGCGTACTTCGCGCTGGCGATCATTGAGTTCGTGGGGCATTTGTCAAGGTTTTTTACCTTGCCAATTTGACGCAAATGGACCAATATTGTTTTGACGCTAACGTCGAAAGCTGCTGCTAATTCAACCGTAGATTGTGTATCATCAGCTTCCACAATCGCTTTTAATTCGTTATTGTCGACCAAAGTCTTCGGACGACCGCAAGGTTCATTTTTCAGGTTGAAATTCCCAGAACGGAAGCGAGCAAACCAATAACGATGTTGCGTGCCGCTTGTGCCGCGTTGCTGCCACGACGGTACTCATATTCCATAATTACTCGAATTTTTAACGTATCCATGATGACAAAAAAGATTGAAATGCGATGAAAATGTAACACTAATCAATAAACAAATGACTACTTTTGGAAAAAGAATTCCATGTTTTTAAAATAAAATTAATTTGAAATTAGAATTCTTAGCCAAACAAAAATTATTTTGATTTGAAATGGCCAGTACTGCAGAACGGCAATTTCATAAGTAAATACCTATTGTTAAACTCAGAAATATGGTATCTCGTATTTTATGTAAAGGTGACAGTAATTAATTTTGCTATAGATTTTATTCCTATTCCTAAAATATATATTTAACAGAATAAAAAGTAATCTAATATACCTTTTTAAAAGTGAAAGAATTTTCAAAATCGAATCAGTAGTACCAGAGATTACCCCGAACGTCCAACCTCACAACTTCAACTTTTTAATATTGGAGTTTCATTGATACGAATTCTACCAATGTCAAGTTAGCCATGGGAGAGTCACTTTATAGAAAGTTTTACATTTTTATTATATAATTTAGTCCTTTCAGATTAGGCCGCTGACAACTACACTACACTAGACAAAGACAAACAAAATACTTACAGACATCATGCCTTAAATAAATATATATTTACATAATAATTACTGTTAGTTATTGCGTTATGTTAAAGTTTAATTTTGTTAAAACACAAGAAATTAGCCAGAGTATAGACAAAATGATAAAATACACAAGTTTGTGCCTTTGTTAAAATAGAAGGACGTAGTATATTGTTATGTAAAATATCATACAATAAAATACTAAATTTGGGCAATTGCAAAAGATATGTTCTAGAGTGCCTTCATTCAACCCACATTCACATATTGAGTTGTCCCTAATTCTAAACTTTGAAAGATGGTCTGGAGAGCACACTTCTATAGATTGATACTCAGTCTACATATAGTAGACGCATCAGACAGTCACGAATCTTATATGGCCATGGCTTACCAGGAATTTTATTTTTGTAATTTGGTTGGTTACATATATAAATTTTTAACATAGGTTTTATAGTGATCAAAATATCTAGTTTAGAAAAAAACATTTCTATATATATCTAAGCCAGGGACCATCTCGGGTGTCGCCAGAACACCCTACAAAATTATTAGGTATCACAATCTGATCAGTAGTTTCGGCATGCATTGTGGACAAACGTCGTCAGTCCGAAGTCATATGTTTACGTTTCTCGTTGTTTTTCTTTGTTTACAGTGAAATCTTAATATCATAATGGTTAATTAAATAAAATATGTTCTTTGTAATGGAAAAAATAAAATGGTCTGAAATGAATTATTTTAATTTATAAACAATATCATCGGGATTATTGTCAATAACAAAATTGTCTGGTAGTGATAAATTCATGTTTTTAATAACGTTTTAAAATAAAGTTTTACTGAAAAGAAAGTTTCCTAAAATTATTTAAAAAACAATGTTTTTAACTATAAAGGTGTTATGCGCATTAATAGACACAACGTTTATCGGCAACCAGGTATTCTGAACCTTATTTGGAAGAGCATAAAGAAAGATATATTAAAGAATCAGCTTTTCTAAAATTGTTGTTCTTCCAACGTTGCTGGCTCTTGTACTAAAGTGTCGCAAAAAAGTCTTGTTACACTTTTTTCGGTCTAGCTCGTATTCGCTCAAAATGTGTAACGCGCAACAAGGAACTTCTATCTGTCTGCTATATATAGCACAAAGAAAATTTACCAAAATCCGTCAAAAATTTCACTAACTACAAATGTTTGACTTTCACCCGTTATTCTGGAGAACCCATGGGAGAAAAAGTGCCCTAAATGTAACCTTGTAATATTAGTTATTACTGTGTCAAGTTTCGTCAAAATTGGTTCAGTACTTTCAGAGTGATACGTGTTCACAAGGACAGACAGCCAGATAAAAATTGTAAAAGGATTATACAAGCCTTCTATATCAAAGTCTACCCCTATTATATATATATTTTTTTAATATTTAATGTACGGATTTGGCCTTGTTACAGTTTTATTATAGTGTTAGCTGTGCCTGCGACTTCATCCCCGTGGAACCTCATGTAAAAAAAACAGTGATTAATAGAATCATTTGAATGTATTAAGTCCATTTACTTATCTACTTTTCTTTCGTACTTAACTCGACCCGTCATTCAAATTACAATAACTTATTATAGAATGGACGGATTTTAATGAAACAAAGACTAAGTTACTCCCGAAGATATGTTTTGTGATTTGAGATTTTATTTTGAACCCAGTGCTTTAGCAGTACTGCGTGTTCATATAAACAGACAGACAGACATTTCTAAAAATGATTGAAATGTATTTTATTACTTAATCCTAGACACCTGCAATAATTTTTTTCACGAAAATCGAAAAAGTACAGACTCGTTAGATTTACATTCTTATTATATGTATAGATAGATTTTAAACAATTATCCAAAAACGTATAACTAAGTATATTAAAAGTTTTTGGTACATTTTGTAGTAAGTCTTAAATATTTATTGTTACCTAGCGTGCCCGGCAGACGAAGTCCCGCCCTGTTATTAAAAAAAACCTTGACAAATTATATACCAAAACCTTCCTCTTGAATCATTTTATCTACTGGTGAAAATTCGTTCAGTAGGTTCTGAGTTTATCGCGAACAGACAGACAGACGTGGCAGAAGACTTTATTTTATAATATGTAATGATTAATAAACTCATTTTTGTCTTGCAGTTTTCGAATTTCTCTGGACGACGTCATTACGTTCTAAACGTCGCGTTTGGGTGATATGATATCAGAAAAAAAACAAGAAGCCATCGACTGTATTGAATCATTCACTTCGTTTGTCTACCACAGCGGTAAGCATATTTTAAGATTTTTACAATATATTTTTAGAAATATTTCAGTTTTTCTTATTTTTTTTTTCAAAAACCAAGGTAAGATAAGGACGATATTTAGTTCATTTGTATTCTTTGTACAAATTAATAATTGCTATATACTCATGTGTAATACAATACATTTCTGGTAAATTTTAACTTATAAAGTCAAATAATATGACGCGATTTCGTGAAGTGGTATAATGCAAATTAAGAACTAAATGATTATTTCCTTGAATATTTGCGATTGTTAAAATATTTAAAACGAAGAGTCAAGCGCTAATTTGGTAAAAAAATCATGTAAATAAATAATTGCACATAAAAAATCCAATTCTATAACAAAATGTTTATATTATAAAAATGTTTTATGTCAAAAAATGTGTAATCATAAATAAAATTATTAATAAATGCAGAATAAAATTGACACCGAAATAAAGAATAATAAGATATCCAATATTTTGATAATTGGTTTTAAAAATAAAACTGATATACTTAAATTATTATCTTTTTTCTGTAATGTGAAAATACGTTATAAAAATATCGACGGGATATATTACAAAATATTTTCCGAATTAAATTATAAGTTTTCTATGAATGCGCGGTTACTTTGTGATGTTGAAGAAGACTGCAAAACAATATAACGTAATACAGGTATGTGAGTCATTACCTTAATAATGATTTATATCTTTTCTATTTATTTTATTATGAATAATAGTAGAAAGCTTTATACTATGTATTATGAAAACCAATGCTTTTTTTCAGTTTTATTTGTGTCGTGTTATTTATCTATGTTCAGATATTTCACGTGTATTGCTTGAAAACATGTATCTATTTATTGAAAAGAAATTAAATAACTCGAATGGAATCCAATAAGATCATGAGTGCGCACGGACGTGTGTGTGTCACTGCCATCGCTTCGTGAAATATCAATATCGTCTGCGCTGTATTTGTAGTGATATTTGTTACTATTGCACATTTATATTGCATCAAGCCGACTGTATATTTCAATGAATCCATTACTTTTAATACTTTTTTAACCGCACTCTTCAGTGCGACTACAACTCTATTTTTCCATGCGAAATGGGTTGTCTATCTAAATCCACGCTTAGTGATCCCTAGCCCGATACTTGAAGCTCGACATTTCCCTAGGTAAACGGTCAACTCGTACGAGCTTGGATGATTTATCCTTTTCCCTTTAGTTAAGTCTCGGCTTTCACCCGCCCACCCTTCCGTCTCGTTTTTTCTTCCTCGGGTCTGTTTGAGCGTAGCCCGGGTTATTGGACTATGTTCTCTGCCTCGACCTTAAGGAATACCTCCCCTTAGGTTACGTAGCTTCTCTATATTAAAAGTAATTGCATTTCGCCCACAGGTTTCTTTTTGCGGGATGTTTCACAAAATTTAAAAAGCCACGTCTCCCTTCTCCTTGAGACATGTTCGATAAGTACGAAGAAGCTCGAACTCCTATAAATTCACTCATACGTCTCATCTGTATTCCTCGATATAGTCCGGATATTATGCTAGGATTAACCGCCCTGACCGTGAGTCCAATCCTGTCTACATATTCCCACTCCTATGCGCGTTACTTTACCGGCCTCTTTCTTCAGAGGACGCGGCAAACAAGGCTGCAATGTCTTGCCCCATCTTGAGCTCCAATTCGAATGCGGGCTCTGACATGGAACTTTTTCCCGTCATGATCCCCCTCTTCCTCCTAGAAAATGATGGGTTTACTACTTCACTTGCTCTCCGATACACGACTGCGATCGTATTACTCTCTCCACCGACAGCTACTCGGCTACGAAATACTGGAAGCCAAAAGTTATCAACGTAGAAGGGTGCCGGTGTGCCGCATATATACTCCGCCACCTCCATCCGGTATCTTCTCAAGCTCAAGCTGCGGTTTCCATAGTTTAGGCTAAAAAGCCTTACGCCCCGCCTCCTATCTACTATACTGTATCTGCCAAAAAATCGCAATAATATTTAAACTGCAAAAACTTATGAATTATAGCTAAATTCCAATCAGAATGTATTAAATATGCAAAAATTATTATTAATTTAACAAAAAAAATATCGAGGCAGCCATAAGAATTGCTGACAGAAGTAAATACTCAAAACAATGGAACAACTTTGTTCTTTTTTAATTTTTAGACCAATTATAGTAAGAATTATTTAAATTTCATAATTTGAAAATTGAAATCACAAACTATAGTCTGGTTTTCACATTTATTGATACTCCTAGCAAGAATTATATATATTTTATACAATGTATCAATTAATTATATATATGTTGGTCTGCTACACATTACACAAGCCGCTACGCTACGCGTCACTAAACTGGAGTATGCTATGTCTGACAATATATCACGAGCATATTGGCGTTATCGGAGACAGTCAGTGAAGCGAAATCCCAGGATTTTGCCTATCCAAAAATTCAAACACGCGTATGATACAGTTAATTATATACAAAGTCTTGCACAAGTAAAATAATTCACGAGCATGTCGGTGACGCTTCACTAGCATATCGAAATCAGGCGACGCGGACTCATAAGTTTTTATTCTATTAAAAATCTCTTAAAAATAATTCAAAATATCGAAAACAACCATACTAGTAATAATACAGTAAATACTATAAACACGAGTATACTGAAGCACTTTAAGTCCTTATATGAGATCGATGTATTCCAGTTTGTCCGGTGAAGCCGTGAAGGCCCATTAGGCCAATAGCGTCCGAGGTGTGCCGCGCACCCTTGAGCTAGTTGTCAAAATAAAATCGGCTGAGTGCCTTAAGCGCTCACCTTAGTAGTCCGGTGAAGCTGTTAGACCTTGCTAGGTCAATAGCGTAGTCAGTTCGAAAAAAAAAAGCCAATAGCGTATAGTCAGTTCGTAAAAACAAATATATTCCAGCACTGTTTGACCGACTATCATAAAAGTTGATACACAAAGAAAAGTGTCCGGAGTCGCAGACACAGCTAGTAAATATAAAGGATAATATTATACCTGTATTTCATCAGTAGTAATATTAATAGAAAAAGTCCTATTTCTAATGTTCGGCTTATCACATTTCTATGTCTAGACGGAGTTTTATTAACTATGGCATAGAAATCGATTATACCGTGAAATAGGAAAAATGGTTCCTCGTTTTTATCGCCCAGCGAAGCGGGTAGAAAATAGATGATAGTAAAACAAATTATTATTACACGATCATCAATTAAAGGTATTATATTTTACGTACTCTGATATTTGATTTCTACCAATATTTCTTTAAAGATTATTTTTTTATTTATCACTGATCTTCAACATAACAATACATTTGTAAGTATTTAATTTAATTAATACGTCGATTATTGGTATACACCAATAATGACAATGTTGTAATTTGATTTAAAATTTAAACATATTTTTAGAAAACCACGGCATGCTCCAACAATAAATTAAACTACAATAAAACTAAATTTTTAACGATTTTATAGATTTCAAGAATTAACACAAATAATATGAAATCTAACACATTATAGCAGAAGTTGCGAATAAGAGCTAGTAATATAGAGATAGCTAACAGTGTCTGTGTGGGATAGTGGGGTAGTGTAACATATATTATCGCTGTAGATCGATCCCGCTCATCCAAACCGCAATATTTACCTTTACCAATGTCCAGAGCCACTCGATAAGGCTGAGCGGCGCGCGGCGTACCATGATTAAATGGTTCGCATGGACACTTTCATTTTACATGTAATGCCCTACACAACAAGATTCAAATTCAAATAGTTTTAATATTAGTAAGCCCGTGAAAGACGGCTTTCAGGCATATTCTAGTAAAATCTGTACGGACATACTATAAATTTGGAAATGAATGAAATAAAACAGAGATTATCTTGCGATTAGTATGGAATATTTTAGTGAATTAAAAAAAATGTGACAAGACATTAAATAACACGTGTCAATGTTCTCCAATTAAGTAACCAAATTTAAAAAAGCGGTAACGCTATTGCATTCGTTACCGAATTTCTGCTATTTTTATTATAAGTCTCTCTTATTAATATTTGGTTGTGGTACAATGGTCAAAACTCGACCATAATTTATTAATTTAGTAAGTTTGAATGTTGATGATTTTGTATGTCATATTGTATATATATACTGTATACTAGCTATTGCTCGCGGCTTCTTCCACGTCAATGCAAATTTAACCTATCCCTCGTGACATTACTTTTTTTTATCCATGTACAGTAAGTACCCTACGTCTTATTTGTACCCCTGCCCTAATAATGTGTATGCAAAATTTCATAAAGTTCGGTTGAATAGCTAATTAAGACTTTTCAAGCATAACAAACAAACAAATGCGTTTCTGCATTTATAATTTTTTTTTTTGTAAGTTAAGTAAAGATTAGTGAATGTAAGGAGCGTGAATTATGACGAATATATAATTGTAAATAAACGCTACGAGTCATCGGTAGTATAAAAAAAAACATCTCCATTTTTCTTAATCCTAGCACTGAAGCTCGTCAATAGCTGCTAAAAACAAAATGAAAAGCGGTTCACAAAGAGGACAAAAAGGCATTGTATTGTTATATTTTCGTCTTTTTATGAATAGATGTTCAACTCTGTTAGTTTTTAATATTTTAATGTATAGAATTAAATTTATTTCTTAAGTTGGATTGCTGTCTAGGTCATTTATAAAACATCTATGAATATGATAAGCGTTTAATTTTATTATTCGTTTATTTACAAATGTTGATAATGCGGCAATCAACATTCCGATGAATAATATAATAACAATAATACAAAGAAATTGTGTGAAGACTGAAAACCTGCAAAACTTTATCACATCGATACAACTTACACTATTAAAAATAATGAAAAATTTAAATTACGTAAGCTGAGAAACGTTTGACAAAGAAAAAAAATAGATTAAGAATAAATGAAAAAGTGAAAATGAATTGATTTATAAAAACTAAAATCAACCCATGGAAGAGAAAACTAGACGGTGAATATAAAGATAATATAATTTACTAAATGTCGTTTAAATATCCTTTTGAGTTTAAAAGCTCGATTGTTAAATATGTCTAATGACCTCTTGTACAAACGGGTCATACGTACAATTGGATTATAGTAAGAAGTATTATACTTGTAACTTTTAAGGATAAGTGGTTTAGGAAATCAATAATCAAAATTGGTGTTATAAATTGGAAAAATTTGGAGACTCTAGCAGGGAGGAAGATGAATAGTAGTATAGGCAGTAATTTGTGAATATAAGTGTAATTGTTAAAATATAACGAATGCACTATTATTTTGATGGTCCGTAAAAAATAAATAAATAGAACTTTTATTCAAAGTTAATAGAACAACGTGCATTCACGTTCATAACAATTATTTCTGTTGTCCAACTTCAATAGAAAATTGGAAAACAACGATCCTTTGACATACGTTTATTCGGAAACTCTCTCCCTACTCTCTATCAAATAACAGAAATGTTATTCAGTTATGTTATTTGAGCGTGCAATTTTATTGAAGTTATACTTGTTTTGGTGCGTTAGGAAAAAATTATGAGAGTAAATTTTTACGATGCGCGCGCACACCGTCACGAAAAACCGACACCCTGAAGTTAGCTATAGTCAACATTTTGTTTCTTTGTATTTGCTGTTTGTATTTTTTTGTATTAAAACTTTCAATGTATCTATTAAATACCTTTTTTATATTGTTAGTGTCGTTTTTTCTACAAACGTAGAATAAGGCGAAAGATAAAATATTTGAAAAGATTTTTATCTTGTTACGCCAAAGAAGTATAACTTCTAACGCGTGTACATAAGTACACACATACTTTTTTATTTCATATTTATATCAAAGAACAATTAAGTTGCATCAACTTTGGTCGAATGTGTGTATGATTCCAGTACTATAGTAATTACTTCTTTGACGTTCATTTCCCAGTCTCGGTGTGACGGCGAACTAATTTGAATTATATCTGTTGGATTTCATGATTTATGTGTACTATTTAAAAATATTTTTAAAGGAAAATGAATATCGTAGTAGTATTTCTGAAATCGTCTGACAAAATTAGATTAAATTTACTTATTATAGTTGTCACTATTATTATTTCGAAGTATTACAGTTTCACACCAACAAAGTCAGTATACCTATACCTGGTGACTGACCTGATACTTTCTTTACTCTAATTTATGTTTTGTAATCATTGATCTCTGGATAAAGCGAGAGTATATACAGTGTAAAAGTACGTTGCCATAACTTAAGCAAACACCCATTCTACTGTTAATCATGTCCTTATAATTTTTCTCATAATCTTAATATATATATTTCTTGTGTGCGTGTGTATGTGACTGAACTCCTCCTAAACGACTGGACCGATTTTGATGAAATTTTTTGTGTGTGTTCGTGGAGATTCGAGAATGGTTTAGATTCACAATTGGACCCGGCAGGTGGCGCTGCGATCGACTTTTAGGATTTTTTTTGTTTTCAAGGCAGGACAACGTCCGCCCGGTCCGCTAGTTTAATAATATAAATGATATTTTCACCTTATTTCTTTAATTAAAATTCATGCCGTTGGACATTAATCAAATCGATAATTTCACATTAATTAAATTAGTCAATACAAAGTCATCATCATTTTCCTACCCTTATTCCATCTAAGTAGGATCGATGCAACATATTTTCCTCTTCCACTCTCTCTTGTCAGAAACCGTCTCTGTATTCACACCTTTTATACGCATATCATTTGCCACACAATCTATATACCTACTTCTTACGGACTACTTCTCCGGCGCTCTCACTGACCGAACGAAACGCAACAATGCAACAATGTTACTTCACGTCGGAGTTTCTGTGAGAGGGTTATACTACCCGGGCGAGCCGACCCATAAACGTGAGACGTTTATCTACGGTGACTCCGAGATATTTGACCTGATTGGTCCAAGGAATATCGGTTCCGTATAGCCTCATGGGCTCGAGTTTGAGTTCGTAAGTACGCGATATAGGGTCGAAAAATATCGCGGCGCTCTTATCGAGATTTACTTCTATACGCCATCGAAGAAACTAATCACCGAGTGTGCTAACGGCTTTCTCGATGCATCTCCTAAGAACTTTCGGATACCAAATAGAGGCGTAGATGGCTGTATCGTCAGCACAACAATCTACCTCTACCCGCGAGAGCCGAGGTAGGTCACTAACGAACAGATCAAAGAGTGACGGTGCAAGAATGGACCATTGGAGCACACCTGAGCGTATCGAGGGAGATGAGGACAGTTTATCTTCCACTTATAGCGGAAGGTCCTAACGGTGAGATAATCGCGAGTGCTTGCTCTACCGAGAACTCGATCGATCTAAGGTAGGGTCAGTGTTTGCCATGTTCGGTGAACATTGTTTCTCTGAACTCGCGGCGAGACACTCCGCCTTTTCTATACTACCAAACGCGGGAGGCGATCCGGGGCCTATATTGAGAGGCATCAGTATCACATCTGACTTTAATGTTCACGCGAGTTTCCAGTACGCCACGTGGGACGGCCGGATGTCCTTCAGAGATCTATCCCACCTGTCAGCCCGCATCTCAGAAATACGGGTTCTAACCTTCTTTTGTAATAATTGTGCATGATCACAATTCTCTACAGACGGGTAAGTGTCGTGAGCTCGAGTCGCGGCGTTCTTTTCCGTGATCAATGCTCTCACGTCATCCGGTAATATAAAGCGACTATCGTTCACCGCTTATACCTCTTTCGAGGTCTCCCTAACGGCGGTTCGGAGATAGGCGACCAAGGAATCGATAGCCAGATCCGAGTTGACTTTAGATACCAACACGTATGAGATCCAGTGTAAACTGATCGACGAGGGATTTTCTCTAAAATAACGTTTGAGTTTCGCGTAATCAGCCACCCTTACCGACGGGGGAGTGGTATTTAAGCTCAAAACTAACTGTAATATTACCGGGCGGTGATCTGAGTCAAGTACGTGTGCGACTTGTATGAGTCGTAACCGAAGCGTGATGTTCTTTAACAGAGCTACATCTAACACTATCGGAGGACAGTTATCCTGATAATGAGTGGATTCCGGAGGAGCTTTGACGTCAAACGGATTACTACCTAGTTACCTACCTGCCTAGTTTATCGAGTATCTTCCCGGTACGAGAAGTAGTCAGACTGTTCCAGATAACGTTCCGCTGTTGAGGTCCCCCGCTATAATGACGGAGTCTCCTAGCTTAAACAACGCTTCTAAATCGGATTTTAACAGCTCTTTACTCGGCTGGAAATATGTGGATACTAATATGACGGACAGACGACCGGTCATCCCTAATCTACATACTAACACTTCCATATTGGATAGAACGGGCGGATCTACCGGCATACAATATAACGATCGTTTATAATAAATTAAGGTCGTTTCTAACTATATTATAGTTCGCGTACGCGGGATTACGCATCTTCGGCTTTAATAGCGTTTCCTGTAGGAGGGTAACGTCTATCTGTCTATCGCGCTAAAAGGCAGCTACTAAATCGCACCGTGTCCTAAGATTTCTTGTGTTGAAAAACGAAAGACAAAGATCGCGCGGTTCAACTCTATTCATAGCCGTGAATTTTATTCTTCCTAAAATTTTCCTGCACGTCATAATTGGGTAATCCAGTCGATCGCAGCGAGAGAGAATGAAAAAGCGGAAGTGGCCTGTGCCGGCTTCGCGGTCGGGGCCTGAACCTGAGGCTGTGGTTTGGGAGCCCAAGGGGCCACGGGGGCCCGTCCGGGTTGGGGCATGCGCATCACAGAAGGTGACTCACGCGACTTGAGAACGGGAACTACCGGAGCGCGAGAGTTACCTTGCAGGTTTGGCCGGCACGCGGCGGAGTATTACTCAGAAGAGATACACCTCCGCTAGGGAAAAAGTAAAATAAGCTAACTTTGACTCCCGAGGGAATTTCGTCAGCGCACTTTGTCTTTGGCCACCACTCGCCCTAAACGTGCTCCACATTTTAAAGTTGCGATCTATTTTTGGTTAAAATACCTAGTTCAGTTCGCAGCACATTTTTATAGTGTGGTAAGGACGCAGCGAGTCTGGAAATTGAGCGATGAAAGCGTATAGAGTTTAATTATACCAAAGCCCTTTAAGAAAAACATAAAAAGAGTGATAAGTTTTCTTTTTAAATTAACAAACCCTTCTTCTATTAACTGAATTCAACAATGTATGTATATGAAATTTTACTATGCGTTTTTAGTAATCGACATAACAGCAAAATATCTTAATATAACAAGAAAATACGCAAATATAAATAGTTATTAGACGCTAAAATAAATTGAAGTAATTTTTGATCGTAAATACATCGGAAACAGCACGATGTATATAGTTAAGCACTATAAATAAATTAACTAATACATTATCATGTTTATAGAATAATCGTACAAAAATAGCCGACTTTAAACTTTACCGCCCACTCCATTTGAATTATCTGTACTACTGCTATAAAGAGGTAAAGTTTGTATGTTTGTAATCTCGGGAACTACTCATCCGTATCTAAAATATCTTTTACTAATAGGAAACTACACTATCCTTGAATACCATGGATTATTTTTTATTCTTATTAAATATATTGTAATGAACACGAACAACGTCGTGAAGGGTTGCTAGGTGTATTGAAAATGTATGTGATGTAAGTATGAAATGTAATGTATAATACATTTCTGGTATCTGTCTCACAGTTATGTACCGGAGGTAAATCATAAAATGGAAAATCGTAAATTATATTAAGCAATCATTAATCAAAACGTAATGTATACAACTTTGTTAATACACGCGTTGTTAGATGAACATCTGATTAATATGCTATACCACATTTTATCAGCTTTACGTTTTATAGAAGTGTGTTAATTCTTAATTTTCTAGACATTCGGTATCTAAATTATATATCAAATAGATAATATAGTTCAATAATTATTAACTTCTAATAATTTTATTATAATGCTTAAATGATAAGTGAATATCCCATCTCCCCTTCCCCCTCTCCACAATCACAGGCTGGCAACGCACTTGCCTCTGCTTCCTTACAGTATCTGGTAGTATCTATGGACGGCGGTGATCACTTACCATCAGGTGACTCGCCTGTTCGTTTGCCTCCTATAATATAAAAATGAATATACGTATCAAATCTTTTTTTGGAACTGACTACATTATTGACCTAGCAAGGTCTTAACAGCTTCAACGGACTACTACATACCACATGATACATGTGGAATATATGAAGATTTTTTTAAGTAATATATACAACTAGCCTCTGCCCGCGACTTCGTTCGTGTGTAATAGTTTCTTTGAGCTAACGCTGACATGCAGCGGAAGTTCTCAAGAGAAAAAAAAACGATTTTGAAACATTCTTCATTAGTGCTTCGCCCTTGTTGGTCTTAGCATGATGATATATAGCCTATATAACCTTCCTCGATAAATGAGGTATATAACACTGAAAGAATTTTTGAAATCGGACCAGTAGTTTCTGATATTACCCTCTACAACGTCACACACTTTACATCTTTATAATATTAGTATAGAAGAACAATAAAATATAAGTATCATAAAAAAACATAATGTAATAACATTTAAAGAAAAAATTGCCTATTTTTTTTCTAAATATCAATGATCTCTTACGTCTACATCTACATTACGTCTACTTACGTCTACGTCTACAACCTTGTGATAAAAAAACACAAGATGGTATTTATCGTTCTAATCTAACAAGACACATCTCTCTCTAACATCTCTAAAAACAATTTCTTCTAGTTGAGGCCATAGATACACAAAAAAATATATCGAATTTGAAACGTAAAGTATTACAAAAAGAAAGCACGCGATACAAAGGGCAATGTGGGCCTACGTTAGTTCTTGCTAATGGTAGATGAAATGTTTGCCGATTAAATAAACGACTGACTATACGTGGGACACTCAAGGGTATTTTTTGAAGAAAATCTGAAGATTCTAGGAAACCGTGTATCAATTTCTATATAAATATTACAACAGCCACCTTTCCACGAGTCTGTAATGGCTTCATTTTATAATGGTCTAAACGTTTGGAGTATGAGTTTAAGCTATTGTTAACAACCTGGTATTGAGGAGTTCTCTGGTATATTTTCGATATCTAAAATTCAATGCTAATGAAATAGAGTGAAACTCGCTTCAAAATATTACTTTCTCAATAAAAAAAAAATTAAATCGACTCTGTAAATGCCGAAGTTCTGACATAACAAACATAAAAAATACAACCGAATTGAGATCCTCCTCCTTCTTGAATTCTATTGAAAATATAATGATACCTCTTATAAGGAATTACCTGTCTGAAGCACAAAAATAGATACACATGAGAAATACGCCAATAAAAGTGTACTTTGTTAGTTTTTGAATCAAACGAAATTTACTTTATTGTTGATGTCCGGATTAACGTAAATTTATATTCTGTAATACAAATTTGACGTTAACAGTCAATATTAGCGCGCTTAGATTCAATTATCATGTATTAATTTCTCCTACTAGCCCATTTCCATCCGTTTCGTAGGGCATTAAAAAAATTACGGAGGGTCAATCGACTCCAAAAATTAAGCACCTACGAAAACCAATCTACACATCTTGCAAAACTAGAACCGTTTACGAAAAAACATAGTTCCTTTAAAACTGTTCTTTGGCAAATAGACACCATGATGAAAACTTATAATGCAATTTCCAAGTAGTAAGAAATTAAGTTAAAAATCTGTCGCATAATAGCCATCGCGGATGCACTCAAAAGCCGGTCCGTTCGTTCTCTTTTTAGTTGTATCGTATTATAACCTTTAACGATATTACTCGCAGCGGTCGGTGCAAAGCTTTGAACCCGACCCGAGACTTTATCTCTAAAAGACTGCACTACTCGTACTTTTATAACCTATTATATTTTCATCGGAAAAGGCAATTTATTTATCAAGCTTTCGATAGACAATTAAGCTCGGTTATATTATATGGGATTTGACAAAGTATATAACTAATTTTCATTTTATTTATGAATGTACGCATAACTTTAGCTGTACACTATTACTAAATTCAAACAACAGTAGTAACGGTGATATCAACACTACTGACAAATCATTTATTTTCATTTACTATATTATATTGTGCTCTGAACTGTTCGTATTTAGTTAATTTGAAAGAATATAAGTTTTTATAACAAAGTGGTGCGGAACGGCAATAGAAAACGGGACTAACGGAATATTATGGATAAATTATTCGTTGTAACCACTTATTGGCAAGACAGGATAGAGATCTTAGGTGTAGCCTGTATGTAATTTAACCTCCCAGATACAGTATTTTCATCCGCGTACCCAAAAATACATAGTATAAGCAGATCATTAATGTATAGCAGAAACAGGTTTGCTGAAAGTATAGATCCGTGGTAAACTCCGGCATTTACAATCTAGGGATCAGATGAGCAACCATCAACATTTACTTGTATAGCCCATTCATTCAAGAAATCGCAGATTTAAGTTCGCAGACGTTCAGGTATACCGTATGTTCAGAGCTTAAGAGGCTAACGTACCAGACCTTGTCGAATGTTTCTCGATAGCCCAACCTCAGTAATGGGTGGCAAAGGCTAGCAGTACATCGCTTTTGTCGGATTTGGATCATCACTGAGAAAATCATTAAGCTTTAGGTATCTCAATAACTGCTTATATATTATTCATTTCATTACTTTACAGAACAGTGACGTTATGTTAATTGGCCAATAGTTACAAGGATCGGCGTGGTTCCCCTTTATTGGAACCTGCTGAATATTTACTGAATTCCAAGGTTTTGGAAGAATACCGGATTCCAGAGAAAGGCGTAATAGGCGTGTCAAGATAGGAGTTAACTCAGATGCACAGATCTTAAGTACACTTGACAAAATAGCATCAGGGCTAGAGGTTTTATTCACGTCTAGATCACGAAGCGCTTTTCGGGCGTCCTTGGTGCGAATTTCTTGGTTTGTGGTATCACACGAGGGTATTGGTAGTGTAATTATATCGCAGGTATCTAGATACGAATTGTTCACAAACAAGTTTACAAAAATATTAGTCTTTTCTGTCACTGAATGAGTTAATGAACAGTCTAATTTCATGATTGGAGAAAAGAAGGACTTGAGAAAGTTAGCTTTGACTGACTTGGTAAGAAATCAAAAAATTTTGTTTTCCGATGGATAGGAAGCCAGCTTGGCTCTAATGTGGCCAACGTGGTTAAAACGAACCTTACGCAAAACTTTCTTATAAGTTTTGGCATCTTTATTGGAGAATTGCTTTTATTTTTAAGATCCCAGACTGGAAATCTTAATTATTTATTTATTTCAACTTGGATGCATTCAGCGTTAAAGCATGGGTGAGATTCACATCCAATAGGTACATCGGTATATGGTATAAAAATATAGCCTCACTCACTACATTTGTAATGGCAGATGCGCAGATCGATGGATCTGTAGGCAGGAGGCATGTTTTTTGTCAAGGGTAATATGCTAGGCAGCGACGCACCTCATCACAATCTGCTGATTTATACCGCCATATCCTTCCTACTCCCCCGTATTTAGTGTTTGGAGGAAATAATGATGATATAACCTTAACTGCACAGTAGTCCAAGTAATTGCGTTTCCGTGAGAAAGAGTAGGTGTAGTATAACGGTCTCCAGGTGAAAATATACTGCATTGAGATTTGAGTGCATATCTCGAACATTCGTGAAGTACACGTTTAACTGGAGAGACTGTCGCCGCGCTTTACCCTTTTTCTTTCTTTTGAACTATTTCATTTTACTTTATGTGTAGAGTGAATATCTGAGACAATATATCGTGGTTAAGATATAGCAAGTCTAACCACACAACGTCCAAAAGATGTATTGCTAATGGGATATTAAAAAAAACTCCCTCGCCCCCGAGATGGCCGTCGGGTTCTCCCTTCTGATCGCCAACCGGCATGACAGACCATTTCGCGATTTTCTGCAAAGGGGTGGAGATGCCTTTCATGAGTGGCTAACTTATTACTGGATCCCTCATACGGCTTTCAGTTGGCCGGCGATGTTCGGATTCTGCTAGCTTCCACATAAGATAATCCGGCTCTTCAAAAGAAGTGCGCTATATTCGGCTTAACCATCGCTATACAACTATTATGAGACGTTCTGCCATCTAGATGGGCTTCTCTGAATTGCATACCGGAACAAGATGAATCGTGTGGCGGTGTGATCAAGTTCAGAGGGTGGTAACAAGTCCGACAGCGCCTTTCGACCTGCAGATCTGCCCATTTAGCACCATGCGGGGGTCATGTATAGGGTATCGAGAATAAGTCTAAGGATGTGAGCAGCAGCCAACCTCCTTATTGAATAAGATTCCAACTTATTTTCGAAAATCTCCTTACTATCTTCTGTATCATTTACTTTTTACTAGTGGGCGCCCAGTGGTCGATATTCAACCATAGTTCATTGATTTTTTTTTAAGATAGAACTTTATTGGGGATCTTTTGTCAATAATCTATAATCAAAGGTTTTCATCATGGCTACTCAGTTATTTTCCATTTTTCTTTTTGTTATATAAATATTAAACTAAATGAAAATTGAAATTAATCATAAATTTGAAATAAAAAACAGGCGCTTACATAAGGTGGTAAGGCTCTCAAATTTTAAGTAAATATAACTTTACGAAAATAAAGAATTTGATCACAACTTACGACACAGTTTTCAATTAATTTTACACGACACCATGCGTGGGTGGGTGGTATTTCTGGATGATTTTGAATTAAATGTAGTCTGTAGATTATAAGGAATAGTGATATGCCCAGTATCATCGTTTGGAAAAGTAATGGATACACAATAGAATCTAATGATGAATCCAAAACAAAGATGGTTTAATACTACCATTAACTTTTGAAAATGAATTCGTTTTTGTTCAAAATTCATCATCAGCTGTACTAAATATAATTGCTACATCAGGTTGAACTGCATCATTGTAACTGCGGAGATCTAAGTCATAGATTACTTTCATGAGCAAACAAATTTTCTTATTTTGATTTTACATAGTAGTTTTTGGCTCATTTTTTATTGAACCAGCATTTGAAGTTAATTCACCATATGTATAAAAATACTAAACATTAAAATATTGACATTGACTTTGATAATATTGCTTTACTCTTATGACAACATGAAGTGAAAGCAGTCCTGTCACCTAAAAATTTTTACATTCAATAAGACCAAAGAGAATAATAATTATTTCAGTAGTTCCATAAATTTACTAAAGATAAATTATTTATCAATTAATTATTAATATATATTATTATATTATTATAAAATTACATACATATATACATATATTATATTATTATAAAATTAACCTACAGTGTGACCAGTTGATTTCAAAGGCCATGTAAGGCATGCAATGTCAGTCATGTTAAAATATTGAAAAGGTAACTGGAACGTAAAACTAAAATGACGGATGTCAATAAGTCTTTCATTTACATGTGTGTATATGTTATGTAAAATTCACGCAGTAGTGTGAGTAATGCATATTTTAATTGATTTAATGTATTTCTAATTCATATTATATTAAAAAAATAGTTTTCTGCACTTCTCCTCCATATAAACTTTAACTATGCCAAATTTCACGTTCATCCGTTCGCGCAATTCACTTAAAAAGGGGTTGTAAAAGTTTTGGCTTCACGTATTAATATATAAGATATAGAGATTTTTTAACCTAAAGTTTTCATATGATTTTTCAAAGACTTTCTTTCATTTATTTTTTCGAACTGACTACGCTATTGACCTACCAAGGTCTTAACAGCTTCACCGGACTACCGACATTCTTTCATACAAATCTGGTTCTAACAATTACATGGTCATCAAAAAATAATTCGCCAAATAAGTGCATCACTCCTGAAGGATTGCGTTTAGTAGCTATTGATAAGTTTTAATAGTATATGTATATAAAGAAAACATTTGAAAGGTTTTTCTTCTTATTATCGACTCTTTATTTATAATTCTCTATTCGTCATACTCAACGCTCCTTGAATCTACAATCTTGTACAATTATACTCATTTCAGTTTTAACCATTTAGAAAATAAAAAAAGTGTAGATTACAATATCCGATCTGAAGAAAAAAATTACCTGTTATTAGGATCTTATTTCGATCACTAATATTTATTACTAACTGTACCCGCAGCTCCGCACGCGTTTTTTAAATCGTATTAAAGAATTATAAAATTGTGAGACTATGTACAATTATAGAAATGCTCTTTAAAGACAATTGTAAGTATGAAGCGCACACCACTAAAAGTAACATGTAACGTGTACATTAGATATATAAATACTAACAGCTTGCCAAATGAGGTTTGTCATCAGCAACATATTTGGAACCTTAACCCCCCATATAACTACCTCAGTGCTCACTTACACTGTATAAGGAACTAATGAAACAATAACTTAAAATATTATTATAAAGATTTATTTTTACGTTACATTTAATATATATTGCCATTATTATAATTATGAGTTTATGACTATACAAAAAGTAAACGCTTATCTGTTCCGCATGAAATTGTATTATGGAACTCTTTACGTAATACGTTTATAATCTAAGATCTTATTAGGGAGACCTCTATATCATTAAAATTATTAATATTTATAATATCGAATTGTAAACAATAAGCTGATAATTATTTCTCTTATTAAAAGTAAAGAATGAGTTGAAATCTTGCTAAATTTCATACAGACAAAGTCGCGGGTAACAGCTAGTCTAAATTAAAATAAACTAAATTACTTGTTATAATATCGGCTATCTACCAGTGAAAGTCCTGTGAAAATCGGTTTAACCGTTTTGTTGATATCACAGCAGGCGAAGCCACGGTTAACAGCTAGTCTAAATTAAAATACTTTTTTATAATGTTCGGTATCTGTCGGTGAAAGTTCCTCAAAAATCAGTCGAACCGTTTTAGAGATAGCACTGCGGGCGAAGCCACGGTAAACAGCTAGTATAAACTAAAATTGCTTGAATTACTTTTTATAAGGTCAAATATCTGCCACTGAAAGTTTTGTGAAGATCAGTCAAACCGTTTTGAAGATAACGTTGCGGGCGAAGCGACGGTTAACAGCTAGTATACATTAAAATTGCTTAAATTACTTATTATAAAGTCAGCTATCTGCCAGTGAAAGTCCCGTTGAAATTGGTCCAACCGTTTTGAAGATAGCATTGCGGACGTAGCCGCGGTTAACAGCAGGTCTAATTTAAAGTAGCCTGAGTAACCCGTTGTATTTTTTTCTATATGCCAGTGTAACTTCCGTCAAAATCGGTCCAGCCGTTTCGGAGATTAGCCGGAACAAACAGACAGACAGACCGACAAAATTTTTAAAAATTGCATTTTTGTTATCAGTAGCGTGTATACTTTCACACCCAATCGGTAAAAAAAAAATATTTTGATATTACTTACATACAGACACTTCATTTTTATTATATGTATAGATAGAATAGAAGATTATGCTAAACAGTAAGAAAGATTACATACAAACACACACATATACAAGGTACACTTCACTAATATGTCTTAAATGCAATATTTATTTAATCTCATTCCTCCCGAGAATTACTTCCGGTTTGTCGCTTCTTGCTCGTTTCGATACTGTAATTAAAACGGTTTCTAGTTTTTTTTCTCAATTCAAAGAGCTTTACAGCTGCGCCAGACATTACGCAAAAGGTACTCAGACGAAATGGTAATAAACACGGATACCAGTAAACTACGGGTAACTAGTGAAACATAAATAAGAATCAACTTATACACTATATGTATTATGTGGGTAACCAAGACCATGTGAAATATAATATCATGTAATGTCATGTATTTTTTTTTTATCGTAGCACAGCAAAGTGACTGTACTGTGCCTGATGGTGAGCACAGTATAATCCAAAAACAATGGCGACTACCGAGAGACACGCTATCCCCCACCGGTCGCCGCTGTCATGCCGGCCTGCATAAATGTCTCTTCACGTTACGTTTGAAAGACCCCATATTATAGGAAGGAGGGAACACACAGACCGGGAGGTTGTTCCACAGATTCGCGGTACGGCAGAGATAAGAATTTGCGAACTTTTTAGTTCGTGCCCAGATAGGATTTACCGTAAGACTTATGGCTCCAAAGCCCAGCGCGCGTGGTTCAGGTATGAAAAGGAGAGAAAGGGATTAAATTAAATAGCTCTACGAACACTCGCCATGATACAGACGGTAAAACACGCTCAGTGAGGCAATGTCTCTGTGCAACTGAAGCGGCATTTTTTTCATTTTAAAGTAATGAATAATAATGTCAGCCCATTCTGTAAGTAGTGGGCTCGTGGTTTTCATTAAGACCACACGTAGGGTTTGAGAGTTTTCCGAGGGTGGTAGCTCGTTCGATGTTCGATTCACTTATATACAGAATTAAAAAGGAGTTCAGGTGATGGAGAAATATTTAATAAGCCTCTAAGACGTTTTACTTATTATGATTTTATTACCAAGTAAAGCTGCACAATACATTCGTTAACAACAAAAAATATGTTTACTGTGTCTCGGACTTCACCATAGAACTCTAATCTTTCAGACTGTATAAAGCTTTGTTTTTGAAGTTTGTGTAGAAATGATTTTTTTGAAGTGAAAGCTTCTTTAGCCGCGTTAAGAGAGTTAACAAAAGTTTTAAAAAAAACATTCGGTAGGAGAAAAGCTTATGGGTTCGCGTCACCGATAACGTCGACATACTCGCGACGTATTGCGCTTGCGTCAGACTAGTGATGCGTAGTATACCGGCCTGTGTACATGTAATATTAATATTTTGTATTGAGCTAATGCAGCCGATCATCATTACATAGTATAAAACAAAGTCCCCTACCGCGTCTGTCTGTCTGTCTGTTCGCGATAAACTCAAAAATTACTGAACGGATTTTCAAGCGGTTTTCACCAGTGGATAAATTGATTCATGAGGAACGTTTTGGTATTTTCAAGGGTTTTTTTTATAAACAGGGCGGGACAATGTCTGCCGGGCCCGCTAGTATTTTTATATTAATAAATAGATTGTTTAAAATGTATATAGTTATTGCTCCGAGTGCCAATAAATGTCAAAACCAGAATAATGTTGACAATTTAAATTCATAAATTACGAAGTTAATAGTTCAGATTATAATTGAATTTAAAATTCTAAATAGTACACAGTTACTCCATTGTTTTAAGTTTTCAATTCTATTAGCAGTATTTGTGCCTATATCTGTTTTTTTGAACAAATAATCGAATAATAAGTATGCGGAAGTGAAAAATTGTTATTTACCACAACAGTAGCACCAGGTACACCTCTATTGAAAAACTAAGCAACACTGCCATGGCAACTGTTTTAACAAAACGACCGTTCAATATTTTTTTACATATTGTGTACCAGTTTCATATAAAGGTAAATCATTTCGTTTATAATAATATACTTCGTAGAGGAAGCTTTGGGATGAAGGGAAATTAGAATTGATAAGGCTTAGTAAAAATGTAGTTGAGAAAAATAATACAACGAAGATAAAACTACGAAGTTATTATATATTATTTTTCTTGATTTATAATGTAAAAATACACTATATTAAAAAAAATTGTCAATATAATTTCATATCTTAAGTGCCGGTCTATATATAAGTGATACTTTTAGAAATTAATATATTTGTCACCAATATATTTTTTTTATGTCATAGGTAGCAATCGGACAGGTGGGTCACCTGATGTTAAGTGATCACCACCGTCCTTAGACACTTGCAACACCAGGGAAGTCGCAAGTGCGTTGCCAGCCTGCGTTGGGAGAGGGAGGAAAGGAAGGGGGAAGGGAGAGGAGGAAAGGGAAGGGAGCTGGGCCTCCGGCGCTCCCACTGACCGGACGAAACGCAATAATGCAAGCACTGTTACTTCACGTTGGTTTTCTGTAAGAGGGTGGTACTACCCCGGGTGAGCCGACCCATTCATGCTGAAACCAGTAATAGTTTCAGCGTGGCTCTACCACCTACATAGTATATAAAATACCTTAATTTCATTCACCTTAACTCCCGTGACGTAGGCAAAAATAATCAACTGCCCAATAGCCCAATTCGTTAAACCTTACCGTCAAATGTAACCCTTTTGACTTTTCTATTTATTTATAATATGTGTATCATAGTCAAAAATAAGTCATCTTTATTTAATCAATATGTCATTTAATAACTTACATAAATGGATGGGTACTTTCGTATTGAATGCACCGCGCTCGCCGACCGCTACCGCAGCCGGCTAACGCTATCCTTTTTCGCAAGTCTAACCTAACTAAGCCGAGACGAAACTGTTTTTAACTTAAAAATCACCAAGTTGGTACTTACGTATTAACGGCAACGCAGTGTCTTTGTTTCACAAGTCTAACCTAACTTAACCGAGCCAAGACGGGAATATTGAGAAAAATAAATCGATTAGATTAGTTTTTTTCTCGACTGCTTGCTCTTTTATCTCGGTTTGGTTAGACTTGCGAAAAAGATAACGTTAACCGGCCGCGGAAGTGGTCGGCGAGCGCGATGCATTTAAATACGATAGTACCAATGGATGTAATATTTACGCAAATGAACGTATCTCTGTGGAGTTGCGTTTTAATTAAAAGTATTAGACATGCATTTGCAAACATAATATTCTTTCGTGCTTTGGTAAAATGGTAGGAACGGTTATTACATCATTTTCTGTTTCAAATTTATGTGATATTTATTACCCATGTTTTTTACATTAATAACAAGAACAGCCATAATGAAATGCTAAATATTTTCTCAAATGTTTTTCTACATATTATGAATACTTATTATTAAGTCTTGTATTTTAAAGTCTTACTGTTAGGGTTATTTTTAAATAATCAACCATTACTATTAAAAAGTAATAAGTTATTTTTATGTAATTTATGTCAAATTGTAATTCATTATTTTAACGTCATAACCAGATACGTCATGGGTGATGAAGAACAAGCTACACTCGACGGGCAATTTATTGAGTATAGCAAGTTGTTAGACAATAAAAGATCTGGTAACACTATTACGCTATACCGTTCAGACTTTTGGATGAGGCAAGCGAAGATCATAGATGATCGAAAAATCACTATGACGGATACAGGCGTACTATTCAATAAATTCTGGTACACATCTACAAAATAATAGCACTGTATAAAATATCAACTTTGTATCTATCGATCACGAAAGCGTTTCTAGAATGACATAGAAATATAAAATATGTTTTTCACTAGAGAATTAAGCAATGTATTGTAATAAATAAAAGTATAATCGGCCAGTCAGGAAAACCAATTAACACTCTGTAAGCTCTATAACTATTTATCCGAACAGAGCTTCGCCTTACAATAACTTTGAGATAGAAGTATGTGCCTGATTCACATCTTGCCTTTTATAGGACGAACTCTCTAACAAGCTGGTGCTAGTGTGAATGTTCCAGTCGCGTCTCGGATGCATTGTAGCGGTCGGTACCGGAAGTAGATGTTTAAATCATTTGAATATCATTTTAGTTTATACAAATATTATAAAGGCCATATTAGATCATTAATATTAATTAAAAAAACAGTAATCTTATACTAAGAATATATAATTAAATATAAAATGTTGTAAAAATTCAGTTTTTTTTTTTATTTTATTTTGGAAAGAATTTTCCCGATTATTGTTGTCATTATCGAGTAGGAAATAATATTACAAGTGTATAATTTTTACGGTTCGATAATATGGTGGTCCGCTAGTTAGAACTTTACAGTGAGTTTGTTTGGCGTCTCAGAATTCAAGCTCCGTGGAAGTTTATTTCCCATCCACTTCACTTGTGAACAATACCAAACTATTTTGTGTAAACGCCACCAATATTGCAAAATAAGGAGTTAATTAACACAAGATTATGAATTAAATATAAAAGCAGACATGACAGACTAAGATACCTGCAAAAACTACAACATTGAGATTTGAAAAGGGAGATAAAAATAATTGATAATAGTGTCAGAGAATTATAAAATAACTAGCGGGCCCGGTAGACGTTGTCCTGCCCTGATTATAAAAAAATCTTTGACAAATTTATACTAAAACCTCCCCCATGAATCACTTTTTCTACTGGTGAAAACCGCATGAAAATCCGTTCAGTCATTTTTGGGTTTATCGCGAACAGACAGACAAACAGACGCGGTAGGGGACATTGTTTTATACTATGTAATGAAATGATTGTAAAAACATCTTTGATTTGTATAATTAAAATTTATATTTAAAACAAGTAAAGAAACATTCTATGTCATTCTTGGAAAAAAAACAGTGTAAAAATAAATGTCTTCAATATTGCAAATATATTATTTTACTTGTAAAATCGGCTAGCGACATCGAAATCGAACCTGAACCCAATAATGATAATGATCATTACTTTATTGTAATAAAGCTACAGTAAAATACATCAAACTAAATAGTACTTAATACATTTAGAAGCATCAGAAGGTAATTAGAGTTCCGAGTAATAATATAATATTTGATTTCGTTTGTAGCAACTCAAATAATGGACCGATCATAACGTTAACTTTAATGGCGTAGATATCAAAGCGTTCGCTTGGCCACTGCTACCTTGCTCAGTGTTATTTGTTCGAATCTCACGTAATATTAAAATGTATGTAATATTCTGAGTATAGGTGTATATTTTAACTATGCAAGAGGTGTCATAAAAACTTTTTAGTAGCGTTTATTTTAAATATATCGAATTCATGTACAAAACATGAAATAAAAACTATATACCAATATCACTATTTTCACTGAACAAAGATATGGACATATTACCATCTAAATGCCAGCTATAATATATTGATGCCTCTATACATAATTTTAGCAAATCAGAAATAACATTCGAAGAGTGGTCAGAGTTTCTCAGTGAATTGTGCGAACTTAAGCAACTCGATGAAGAAAGAACTCAAGAAATCTTGACGAACTGCGGCTTACCTGGTCAAGTTCCGGTCGTAGTTCCGGCATATAAAGACTTTTTCCTCACCTACACTCCTAAAGAAAAGCCATTGTTCTAAAAAATATACCAATAAAGATATTCAAATTCCATATAATAATTTGGTTCAATGTTATACTTAATTAGTTTTTTTTACTTTAATAATAATTTCAGTATGATAATTTTTAATTAAAATTTTACAATAGTTTACCATAATATAAAATTATATACATCCATGTTTACATTTTCTCTGTTCATTAAAGTTATATATATTCTTTATGATGTAATTTTTCATTTTTTTGCTTTATACGAATGATTTGAATTGAGAAAAATATGTAACACGGTGAATCATGTCTTAATTGGGTGTAGAATTAAATTTTAATTCTAATTATAATTATAAAGGAATTTAATTTTAATTATAATTTTAATTATAAAGGAAACTAGAAATTTATTACACGATTTTACAATTGGTATATATAGGGGCAGTCACTATTGACTGGCGATACCGCGCTATTGACTATGTCTGGGGTGTTACTAATGACCTCAAACGCTATTGGTTAAATTATCGGCTGTTCATTATTTAACTCGATGTGAGACGCCATTCGTTTGAGGTATCGGCTGTTTATTTGTCTTGATGCCTTAAAAGGCGACTAACGACTAGAGGCTGGATAAGTAGTCCGGTGAAGCTGTTAAGACCTTGCTAGGTCAATAGCGTAGTCAGTTCGAGAAAAAAAAAGAGGCTGGATATACACGCTCAGACAGTTGGGCTAATCACACCTAAGGATAATTCGTCGTAACTATAGTCAGTGTTGTGTTTCTTTATCGGTTAACGTTATATTCGATTGTTCTTGATGGATCACTATGCACGACGTCGTACTTCTACATGGACGCCATTTTATCGCTGCCCGACATATATAATACGAAAAGATTGATGTTTCCATTCAACAAAATGAGGTAGAATATGAAAACAACGAGAAAGGAAATACGTCACAACTATTAAAATAGGAGTGTAATGACAACCAACTATTATATCTCGAATATTTACCATACATAAAATTTCTATACAATGGAACTCAAATGAAGACTGTAATTAATAAAATATTTATTTTAATTATTATTGAATTTAAAAAAAATCTAGAGGCCTTGAACGATTTCTTGGTAGGGGATAACTTATGGGTTCGTGTCACCAATATACTTGTTATGCTCGTGACGCGTCACCGATAACCTCCATATGTTAGTGACGTATTGCACTTGCAACATACTAGCGATGGCTAGAATAGTGTCCTCTGTGCAGGTTGTATTAATATTTTGTATTGGGTTGCACAATTTAACTAACTAATAAACTGTATAAAAATGTCCGATTGCTAATAAATGTGAAATTATAAATT
Source organism: Antheraea yamamai (assembly GCA_036509395.1). Taxonomy (NCBI): domain Eukaryota; kingdom Metazoa; phylum Arthropoda; class Insecta; order Lepidoptera; family Saturniidae; genus Antheraea; species Antheraea yamamai. The sequence continues at coordinate 14,767,301 of AP028424.1, forward strand.
CAGGCTATAATTTGATTAAAAATTCAAAAAAGTACACTGACAATTCGATATTTGTTTTGTTTAACGCGCTAATCTCAGGAACTACTGGTCTGATTTGAAAAATCGAGGAAGGATATATATAAGCTATATATCATCACGCTAATACCAACATGGGCGGAGCAACAATGAAGAATGTTTCAAAATCGGGGTATTTTATTCTTTTTGAGAGCTTCCACTGCGTGTTAGCGTTAGCCTAAAGTAGCCCACGCGAATGCGGGCAGAAGATACACAGAACAGAACATATAAAAGTACACGCAGCAAAAAACATATTATACCTAAAGAATAGTTCCGCTGTGTACCTCTAAACAATCCTTATGAAATGCCTGTTACCTATGATAGATTATTATATTTAATGTTTAGAAATATAAAAGTACACGCAGCAAAAAACATATTATACCTAAAGAATAGTTCCGTTGTGTACCTCTAAACAATCCTTATGAAATGCCTGTTACCTACGATAGATTATTATATTTAATGTTTAGAAATATAAAAGTACACGCAGCAAAAAACATATTATACCTAAAGAATAGTTCCGCTGTGTACCTCTAAACAATCCTTATGAAATGCCTGTTACCTACGATAGATTATTATATTTAATGTTTAGAAATATAAAAGTACACGCAGCAAAAAACATATTATATCTAAAGAATAGTTCCGCTGTGTACCTCTAAACAATCCTTATGAAATGCCTGTTACTTACGATAGATTATTATATTTAATGTTTAGAAATATAAAAGTACACGCAGCAAAAAACATATTATATCTAAAGAATAGTTCCGCTGTGTACCTCTAAACAATCCTTATGAAATGCCTGTTAACTACGATAGATTATTATATTTAATGTTTAGAAATATAAAAGTACACGCAGCAAAAAACATATTATATCTAAAGAATAGTTCCGCTGTGTACCTCTAAACAATCCTTATGAAATGCCTGTTACCTACGATAGATTATTATATTTAATGTTTAGAAATATAAAAGTACACGCAGCAAAAAACATATTATATCTAAAGAATAGTTCCACTGTGTACCTCTAAACAATCCTTATGAAACGCTTGTTACCTATGATAGATTGTTATATTTAATGTTTAGAAATGTTACATATATCAAAGATTTATATAATATTAGAGTATCGGGAAAACTTATCAATTTATTCGTGTGTTCAAATGTTAATATGGTTTACTTTGTGACCGTTGATGGTTTGTCGCGTATAAAAGCTGGTTTAATTAGTGCGGGCTTTTCATTTACTACACGTGTTTTTAGAATGCAATATCATATGGAGGCGGTGGTTATTTGCCTTTGACACACAGGAGTTTGATTAGTGCCGAACTCTGTATGATGCAAGGCTGCGTTCCATTTGCAATGTTCTCCCATTAATGGCTTGTGTATAGTTGAGCATAATAATAAAATTTTCCATTTTATGACTTCGAATATATAACGTATAAAGTGTACGAATTATGGCATTAAATAACATTCATTGTAGTGTTAATAAAGATTATTTGATCGATTTTGACCGATATTAATTTTACGAAAGATAGTGTTGTGGACAATGATCGCAATCAGAATAGTTTTGTTGTTGTTAATTACGTGTTATTGCTATTTTCATGGTTTTCGTTTTCTAGTTTATATTTGTTATTATTGGAAGATCCATCCACTTCGAAAAATAATGCTTCTATGAAGGGCGTTGTTTATTACTAATTATTTATTATGAATGTATGTTATTTACAATAACACATATTATAATTACAATTATAACTGACAAATACATGATGTGGCGAACTATTAATATTGTAGCTTTGTATATTATTCTATTGTTCGGCTACTATTGTCCATTTCTAGTTTTTACTGTTGTTCTATTACCTCAGTATTTATGAAATTTTTATTATCTGTTCATTTTTATCTCTAATATTTTGCAAATATTTTGAATGTATAATATCGAAACAAAGATGAATAAATGTCAATGTTGAATTCCTATATTAATATTTTGAAATTGTTTTGTATTCATTTCTCGACTGTACTATGCGCAAAGCCGAATTCAAAGCTATATTCAGAGCGGCTAAAACATTTGACTCTGGCTATATATTGGAAGATCTATTTTATTTTCACAAAGAAAATAAACTGGAATTTAAGTATTTGCTATCGGGCAAGAGGCTTAAAATAAAAGGAGAGTAATGTAAAATACGTGGAATTATAAATAATTGGGATTAAAATACACGGAAGTAAACAGTTGGTTAAGAGCAGAGGACAAGAATTCATTAGGTTTACATATTCACAATAGTTTAATTACATATACAAGAACAAATCCGTAAGCAATTTATCAAAATATAAATAGTGTTATATATGTTGGTACGGGTATATAAATTATTTATTCTTTGGCTACATACATAACTACCGAATCGGATCATAACTTCTGTCCAAAACTTATTAATTTTATAGATAATATTTTTTATACTTATGATGAAGACACGTTCCGGTCGAAGCATCAAGATGCCGATACGCTTCACTTGAGGGGGAATCATATAGCTACCGAATATGCCATCCTCTTTGGCAGACTAGCTGAAACTTTTGTATATATTGTAAATAGAATGTCGTTCAAACAATTGAACAAACGAATGAAATATCGCGTGTCCATGTAAATACCTTATATGGTGATATGAACAAAGAGTCTGTTTCACGCACTCCGAGTATTATTATTACGCTGTCCGTGTCAGTCTACAATCTAATAGTAGTGAGCCCGAAGCTCCTACACTTATATTAGATATGAATGTGGTGCATGTTGCTATCGATCACTGGTAGCGTCGATTAACAGCCGGTCTCAATAATCTACCTCTAGTTAAATGTTAGTAGCTATCTGAGATAGATTGTGTCTTCTAATCCATCTATGACCGGTGTTTCAATAACAATATTCCTTCAAGCTCGGATAAGGCCACAGATCTTCTAACTCCATTTAAGAACGTCCCTCAGATACGTTTTGATTCTGCGTTTAAAATATTTAGCATCATGTTTAAGATGAACATTATAAGTATATTTATTGTTTATATTTACTAAAATTATTATGATTCGCTAAAACTATACTTTAAAATAATTATTATTGAAAAATAATATTTATTGAACACTGCTCTTGTCATTTTACAATCTACTAAAAATTCGAAACGTAAAATAACAAAACGCTATTGTTGGCTAGACTTAAAAAAAGTCGACGTGATTTGCCGCTGTTTGTGCTTTTTCTAAGAATATAGTGTCCTAATATTGTTTACATTTACATATTATAAATATATAAGTTCAGATTCCGCAAATTCAATTTCGTAATTTAATCGAGTATCAAAACTATGATCTTCAAATTCCCATCATCTGATTCTCAATTAAATACACCAGCTTCATACAAATCAATATCATTAATATCACAAAACAAATCCATGGTTATTTATTAAAATATATTATTTAAGAATCCTTCAATAACGCATTATCCTCCAAAATCGGGCGATAGACAAAGATCAAACAAAGGATAGTGTGAACAAAGGAAAGTTAACCGTAAAAATGTTATTGAAACGCGTTACTTTTTTTTTCTATGAACTTGTACAACTAGAACTAGTAACGGATAGACCCTCCGACAGGTAGTTTATAAGGAAAAATAGAATTCTATATCTATCTGTCTTTATTGAAACGCAGCAACGGGCCAATAGTTAGCTGAAGTAGTTGTTTTAACTGCCAGTTATAGATAGATAGGTTATTGGAACCGGCTGTAAGAGCATGTATTTAAAATGGGAGAGAGAGAGAATTTTGAATAATGCTAATAAAATTGTATTATACATTTCATTGACTTTGATTTCATATGTCATTATGTAAAAGTATAACAATTCATTGTATCAAGTTTTTAAAAGGAATTTATAATCCGATTAGGTACATCCCGCGTCACTTTAAGACAAGTATCATCTTTGTGGTACGATGCAACTCCACTAACCAAGGGCGCGACAAGACGTTGCTATATACTAATGCCAGTCGTGTTTGTGTGCCATTTAGGGATTCAAGCATTTACCCTTCAAATTGGGAAATGTTAAAATTAAGAAAGTTATCAACGAGGAAAAAAAATGAGCGCGTCTAACCGTCACGCAATTGAAGTAAAACTTCTTTGTCGTTATAAGAGATGGCGATTAAGTTAAAAATAAATACATCATATGAGATTTAAAAAGACATTTATTGATGATTTAACACTAGTAATAAATACATTTTTTTATCGTCGACCACTATACATTTTAAAACAATCATTTAATTACTATCATACTTCAAATATGATATGATTGGTTTTTGATAATTGAAATGAGAAACATAAAATCTACTCTGCAAACTTCCTAAATTTCTTGAGAAAACTGCATGTGTTATTTAAGTTCCGATTTAGCTAATAGATAGCACTACAGGTAATGAAGCTTTGATTTAATTTGTTACTTACATTGAAACCAGATGGGAGCACGGTCGTGCGCCCTTGTATACATAATTAATTCTATTGCATGATTTTTATTATTATGCAATTTTTTATTTTTTTCAAAAATTTTCGATTCATATGTGTATTTTCTATTTTTTGATAAAATCAAAAATATTTAAAAACCGGATGGTACAGAAACGTGACGCCATATTGCCGTAACGGACTTCCGTTGCATTGTCGTCCAGTCGCGCCTAAAGAAGTTTTACTTAAACAGTGTCTTTAAATGTTTTGAAGTGTAACATCAACAGGAACTTTAGGAATTTTGATACGAATTGCAGATGTTAAGCGTTATGCGTCACGGAGCTCAAATTATGATTAAGCATGACCACATGTCTCTTACAATGCCTGAGTACACACAAACACTTCGAGTTTGTTATGTTCATTAGATTTAACTAAATTATTAATTAGCTGTTAGATTTGCCTATTGTTTAATCACTTCGATTGTCTCAGTAGCTCATAATAGAAACGGAAACTCCACTATGACTTAAGAGAAACACACTAAATTCGGACTCATTAGATTCATCCCGACAGATATTTGGATGGCATAATGTAAAACCGTACAACTTACGTTTATTACATTGTACATTTATGAAAGTGACAAACTGTTTCGGGTATTTTCTGTCGACTATAAGTCAGTTTGTTTCTATTTTAAAAATATTTAAATTAAGTACATTTTATTTATATCGATGTATTCACTATGTTGTTCCTTACAATACGTAAATATTATCACACATTTTTGTTTTATACCTTGTAAACGTATGTTCAAAAATTTTAAAATCCCGCCATCGTGATTGTTTCCAATGGAACTGCAATATTGAATTTAGTATTGTTGACAAATTCTCTGGCTTTGTTAAACAATGCAGACGAAATTGTTTCCATTATAAGTTTAGTGACATTTATGATATAGTGCTCATCATAAAAAGAGTCAATGGATAATAGGCAATACTTTTCCTTATGAATTTCTTTATAATTTTGAACTGTTTCGGACTCTTATGCGCTATACATATTTTAGGATCTCCATAGAATGTTTCTTATGATATTTATGTATTTTAATAATACTAAGCAATCATCAGTGAGAAATCTAACACAAAGCCAAAGAGGCCTATTCAGTTTAATGAAATAATTATATGTATTGAAATAAATTTCATAAAAATATACGTATGGAACTACCATAAATACTAATATAATGTAATTTTCGTGTCTTTATTTTTTTTTCTTATTAATTATTGCAAAGTTTCCCATAATTACGTCATTTTTCATCATCTTCATAATTGCGGGAGCAAATATACCTCTACTTCGTATAAGGCATTGAAGGTACTGATAGCGGTTCCCTGCGAAGAATGTAACTTTAAATGCTCTGACACGGTACCGTATTGAGATGATGGACTGGGATTCTAATTGTCTATAGTGAGTGTTCAAACTTTCACCCGGTATTATCAAAGATATATCTATGTATCGATAATATAACAGTCATCACTAAGACAAGAACAGCTAATATATACTAAACTAGTGTATCTAACATCTTAAAACATGGATAAAACACTTTGACTCATTTTATTTCAATATAGAAAAAAAGTCGAAACCTAATAGTAAATTAAACTTTTTGAGACGATTCCAATGATATAAGAAACGTAGATATCGGGTACTAAAGCGCTTTAAAGGCTTGTTTAAAACACTTGAAATGCAGCTTTGTGAAATAAAATCTCTGTGACAATGGAAAACGAACCCAACTCGCCGTTTGCACTTTAAATGAAATAACAATCCGCTGTAGAGAATTAAATTATGAAACGTGAAGTATTCGGTACTGATTCTGAACTTTTATTACCTGCAAACCTTCTGTTTGAAAAAATGCTTCGTTATTTATTGAATAAAATCGTTCTCTATTAAATATCCTACGTGTATTTTTTTATTTATCACAAAGATATATAATACATATATATAAGTAAATAGTATATATTTTCACATGTAATTTTAAATTAACATTTTAATAATTATTATCACATTATTACATAAAAGGATATTTTTTTTATATGTAATAGGTAGTGTCCACGTCTCATATCGATGAAATCTAACCTACACTGTACTTAGTTTTTCTGTAGGAGTAAGCAGAAATAAGAAATACAATAAAAGTGGATAAATGCTAGTTCACTTTTAATCCAGCTAAGATTCTTAGATACCGTGAGACGTCAAATATGTATTGATGTAATTAGCGGGTACTAATTATTTTATGATATACTAGTGATAAGCCTTAGCTCCCTAGGAGTGCAACGCACTAGTGTCACGTCAAAGTTGCGAGCAATTTATGTACATTATTTGTAATCATTGTGTTTATAAAGGTTTCCTTTTGTACCACAGCATAAACTATAACCAAACATTTTTTAAATGATTCAATCATTGTTGATCGATTTTACAGCCTATTAGCATCGGAATGATTTGGACGTTCCGTATGCAAATTTTAATAATTCTTATAGTCACTCGATTGTTATCGACTACGTCCGGTTGCGTTATGACATATCCGAGAAGCGTGACTGCAACGCGACCGGACCGTTAACACTAGCGCCACCATACTAGAGATACATGAATTCTTTAAATAAATAAGAACGATTATATGGAATTGATGTATTATTGACCTGTTATTTAAATAACAATAATTTGATCATTATTATTATTTTTGTGTTACTAAATTTGAGTAAATAGTAATTGCTTTGGCTTCCATAATTTGGCAGATAAAAAGAAAGGTATCGTTGATAACGCTCTTCTGTGTCGCAGTTATTGTAAATCGAAGCTCTGATCGGAAAATTAGTTACAGTGCCTTCGGAGTGTTAATTATTTTCCCTGACCGACTGCACTGACTATACGTATTTTGTAACACGATGTTATTCACAGGTATATAATACGCGCGTACACCATTTCCTCGAAATTAATTGAGAACTGAATACTTTATGGAATCTAAAATTCTTTATATGAAAATAAGTCGAGATTTAAATAGAATCGTCATTTTTCTTGTACCATAATCATATAGCATGACTGGTTAAATAGTTACAATACTCTCATAGATTACTCATTACTTGTTTCTCATTATAAATCAATTAAAAGAATAGGTGCTTAATATTTGACCTAATTATCTCGAGAATCGCAAAACTGATATATACTCAATATCAGATGATTTAAGCAAAAACGAATTGATGTAATAAATACAGAAACAATTGAATCGCGTCCTACCGCACAGTCCGGCTCACGTCCGGCACCTCGTCCCGCAACTCGACCCGCGCGCCGTTTCATTTTGTTCGACCGTGCGGCGTTCCTACGGTAAATATGAATGATGAACCTTGAAAATTGTCCCTTAAATTTTGTTCATTGAAACTAGGTGTGATTTTTTTATGTTTAAAAGTATCGTTTCCATAATTTTCAAAGTTTTAGAGCAAACTTTAACTGAGGTTCTCTTTGTTGTTTATTAGTATTTGTTTTGATATTTTTACTTTATATATTAAATGTGACCATGAAGTACCCTACCATTGCAGGGTGTTAAACTTTAAACATTCATCTGGTATGTGATTCTTGTGCCGTAATAATTTAAGATGTCCGAGTATATTTTTTTAATACAAATAGGCCAAGCTGTTTTTGAATTAAATGTAGGCATACAAATAGACATATAATTATCTTAACATCATATTCTTTTAAAAGTAAAATAAAATTCTATTAAAAGTCGTTTTATATACTTTTCTTTTTATAGTACAGATCAACCAATATAGTCTAGTAAACGTCTAATAGTTAAATATCCACCAATTTGTTCATCACGTTTTAAAATATTGGTATTATTAACTGTATTACTTTTTGATTGTTCCTTTTTAAATGGTAAAACCTGTGTTGAGTACTGTATAAACATTTTAGCTTGTATTTGTAAGGAATTTGAAGTATGACTACTAGAAATTTTTAGATAAGCCTTTGACTAGTCATGGTATGGGAAAAATCTAACTTTTCCTAATTTCATTGATAACACTTAAACTCGTCAGTAGCTATTAAATAATAAATGAATAAATAAAACAGAGAGAGATGAGATCAAGGATACTGTACTATTTTATCATCGCCTATTTAGATGTAGATATGATAAGAAAAATTTAATTATGTAAACCTTATACCAAAGAGAATGACTTCTACATATTTTAGGAGACTTCCTATAGGGCTATACAGTTGTGACCTTATTATTTCATTTTTTATTAAATTTGTTATTTTATTTTATATTGCTAATAATAATGAGATGCTTAACAATAATAGCTTGCTGCTATACTGGCTATTGTGAATGCCTGTAGTTTATTTTTTATTTCTCCTTGTAGTATTAAGATATTCTTTAGAATGTTACTAAATCAGTATCGGTCCGCAGGTAAAAAATATTGCAATGCTGTGTGGGACGGGTTTCTGTGCTGGCCGCCTACAGAGGTCAATACTGTAGTTTTTCAAAATTGTCCAGCAATACGCTTAATCGATACTTCCAGTAAGTATTATTTTTCTTGTATCTGTGTGTGTGTGTGTGTGAAATAGGACATACATTTTTCTATTCTTTTAAGGTCCCGTGTCGTAACGGTCGACCTTTATTTAGTAACTAGCGGGCCCGGTAGACGTTGTCCCGCCCTGATTATAAAAAATCCTTGACAAATTATACACCAAAACGTTTCTCATGAATCACTTTATCCACTGGTGAAAACCGCTTGAAAATCCGTTCAGTAGTTTTTTAGTTTATCGCGAACAGACAGACAGACGCGGTAGGGGACTTTGTTTTATATTATGTAATGATATAGTAATTTAATTTACATATCTAAGGAAAGTTCCAGACGATATTTCTATTTGCCATTACTAACCTCAATTAAAATCTTATGAGGGATTAAAAAATGTCAAATACCTAAACTCTACATAGCTATTTATAAAATTCGTAACTTTGCTTAAGTTCTAAAGATATTGACTACCTAGTTAGAAATTTCGTTAAAGTTTAACATAATAGATGGCAAAATTAATAACTAAGTATCGGTTTCGTGAATGCAAATTCACATTATTTATCATTACATAGTATAAAACAAAGTCCCCTACCGCGTCTGTCTGTCTGTCTGTTCGCGGTAAACTCAAAAACTACTGAACGGATTTTCATACTGTTTTCACCAGTAGATACAGTGATTCATGAGGAAGGTTTAGGTAATAATTTGTCAAGGATTTTTTTATAATCAGAGCGGGACAACGTCTGCAGGGCCCGCTAGTCAGTGATAAACTAAAATGTGTCATCTTGTCAATTCGTGCATTTTTAACAATTTCTGCTTCGCTTTACTCTTCCGACATACGTAATGTAAGAAAGGTGCCTGTATTTTATTTTATACTAGCGGGTCCGGCAGACGTTGTCCCGCTCTGATTATAAAAAAATCCTGGATAAATTATATACCAAAACGTTCCTCGTGAATCACTTTATCCATTGGTGAAAACCGCATAAAGATCCGGTCAGTAGTTTTTGAGTTTATCGCGAACAGACAGACAGACAGACGCGGTAGGGGACTTTGTTTTATACTATGTAATGATATTCCTATCATGAGGCTCAGTTATTTTGCAAATCACATACATACCAAATGTATACACATACTTATTTTCTGATTGTACATTTTTTTTAGATAATGCATTTCGTAAATGCGGCATTGATGGACATTGGATCGGTAGACATGTTAATGACACTAACGGTTGGACAAATTATACACCTTGTTACCCGGAAAGGGTCAGAATTTTGTTGGAAAAAGTATACGATGAAAATGGAACTGCCGCTGAGGTAACAATACTTCATGTATTTTAAAAATGTCTACAGTACAGTTTCAGTCCTACCTTAATTATTAGAATACCAGTTTTATTATTAACATTGACTTTTTTAGTATTTCATCATCATCACTATCAGCCTGTAAGAGATCAACTGCAGGGCCATTGGCCTCTTTCCGAAGGAAGGTATGGGCATAATCACCACGTCAGCCCACGAAGTATTGACGAATTCAAACTCTGAAAAATGGACAGTTCTATGTTTTCCCACATACAGTAGTAATACAAAAACATTTCTCAGGTTCAGGTTTCCTCACGATGTTTTCCTTCACCGTCAGCCGATAGTGTTACCAATTTAAATTAGTATATGTGGGTGTATTCCGAAAAACTCGTCGTTACACGACGAGGACGAGGAATTGGAATAATATTCCACCGGTCAAACCACCAGACCACATCGACTTTAGTCTTTCCATTTTTTTTAAAACAGCAGAGGTCATTCACTAAATGACAGACAGCCGTTTGAGATACGACCATCAGCTTAACTTGACCATAGCCAACAATATACACATTCGGTGCTATTACAAAAAAGTTAAATACTTGGTTTAAAAAGGTTTCAAATTAAATGCACAGCGCTCGCCGGAGCCAATTTTGCGTTATCCTTTTTCGCAAGTCTAACCTAATGTAATCAACGCGAGACAAAGGAGCAAGATGGCGAACATTCAGCGACCGCGGTGTATTTAATTCGAAACCTTTTTAAAACAAGTATTTAATACGTATTTAACTTTTTTGTAATAACACTGATTATGTTTTATTTAGAGCAGAAAATCGAGAATATAGATAAAAAACGTATACGTGGTAATCTTACACTTTTTTGTTATCTTTCTCTGCTAGTATGCGCAAACTAAAAGAGTAAATGCTATTCCAGAAACGATCAAAATAGTTTATCTTGTATTCATCAAAATTCTATCATCACCCACTGACCGGACTGCGAAAGTAATTTATATTTATTTATTTATACGTGAAGAGACATTTATGCAAGCCGGCATGACAGCGGCGACCGGTGAGGGATGAGGGATAGCGTGTCTCTCGGTAGTCGCCGTTGTTTTTGGATTATACTATGCTCACCAGCAGGCACAGTACAGTCACTTTGCTGAGCTACGATAAAAAAAAAAATATCCTACACATTGTTATCAAAACGGATCCAAAATAAAACTAATCAGTTCTCTCTGGTCCATACGATAACTGTACTTTTTGTCAAATTCTGAGGAAGCCGTAAATTAATATAATTAATGGAGATTTTCATTATTAATATTCTGTTTTGTAATTGGAATATTGTTTTTAATATATCTAGTGTTAGGCAAAAATAGTATTTGATTTTAATATTCTCGTTGCTTACCATCGAATTATCATATAAATGTAGCAAAATTAAACATAACAACTATTTAAACTTGTCGTCATTCCAGAATATTCACTGAAATTACTAAAAATTCTTTATAAAAATATGGATTGACAATATAAAGAATAACGCGTAAAATATTTCATATCATTCGTTATAATCAAGTAAAGTATAATAAATGTGAAATATATTACACAAATTCAGAATCCTGTGTCACATTCATTTACAAAATTTTACAAAAATTGCGTCAATCTTTTTGGCCGCTCCGTATATAGCTTTAAGTTCGGTCTTGCGTATAGTACAGTCAAGATGTTAATACAAAACAAATTCAAAATATTATTATAGGAATTGAAAATTGCCATTAATTATTACTTAAGCTATCTAGATATTATACGTGCAATATACATAATACGTTTCAAATTAATTATGTTTCAGGTAGATACTTACCTATTATATTAAATAATAAGGATGTGGCAGTATAACCATCACATTGCTAATTTCAAAAGGTTTTCTATGTAAAATGAAGATAGGGCTCCGATTGTGTAGTCTTGTCAACGTTTAAATAACTAATTCACGAAAACTTATTTATTTGAATTATTCGGGCATACACATGCACACGAGATAGATATACATAACTATATAGAATACTTTCAAAAGATTAGCGATAAACTAGGACAGACAATAAAAAATAAGTTACTACTGGAGTAATAAAATAAATGTAAAAAACTAGAAATAAACAATTTTTGCTGAACAATAAAGTAATAGACAAAACTAGAGTAATAACAATTCTCCACATAATGTATTTGTAAGTTATAATTAGCACCAGATAACATCTGATTATACTACTTGGTTGGTGAGTTTTAGGTGATTGCATACTTTAATTGAATGACCCACATTACACAGTTTTTGTTTCTAGCTGTAGGGATATCATGTAGCATATATACTGCATAAGTATAATGATTGACGCAATAATAGTGTTATTGGAAATGAAATATGTTCGTAGTAAACAAATAATTTGCAATAAATATTTATTTATAAAGAGGCAACGCCTTCCATAGAAACATCATATTTCAAAGTGGATGGGTATTTTAATAAGAACTACTAATAATAAAAAAAAATCAACAAGAAACAATAAAGAGAGAAAATATCCACAAGAAAAAGAAAAGAACGACAATAGCAATACTCTGTAACTGACGACGAAATTCTTCTGAATGCGACTGTACTGCAACTATACTGACACGTGTGTGTGTAGGGGTGCAGTAGGAATAATGTACGAGCGCGGGCGAGCCTGCTCTGCCTTCACCTCTTTCGCGTCCCTTTGATACCTAAATTTGTGTTCTACCTGCGCATCTATTTCAGAGCAGCCAAAAAGTTTGACGCGGACTATACTTGAATGAAATGTTTCAGTCAAAATTTGAAATCGCTCAACGGACCCGTCACCTAGAAATCGTGGGATTTAGTATATCGTTACTCGCATTATTGATCTCTATGCTAATCTTCTGTCGCTTTAGGTAAGTCAGCGATACTTTAAAAGTCTATACTATATAATTCTATACTATAATGTACTAACTTCACAGTATTTTTTGTAGTATATTATGTTATCATAATATCTCTTGTCTCAAAATTAATATATTAAGAAACAGCATTTAAGTTCCATATATAAAGTAACACTGATTGATGAATTAAGTTTCTTTTAAAAACATAAAAGAAATCGTTTTAATTGAAATACCCCTTCAAGTTTATTTGTTGTGTTGTGTTTTTTGTTTATGTTGTTTTCAGTAAAATTCATTGTCTACCAGTAGATAAATTAACACTCCTGTTAATTTTTACTTAATTTAAATAACGAATAATTACTTTTTTGAATCTCCGAGATGTACATACGATTGTACAAGTTACACTTAATAAATTGAACTAGTAGGACAGTAGTGTCAAGTGACTACTTGACTAAAAATGTTTTTGTTGTTGGAGTCATAATTAAAGACACTGCAAAGTGAGATTTATGAAATGTATCAAGTCAAAAATAAAATGAGCTCCATTTTTTTTTCGAACTACGCTATTAGCCTAGCAAGACCTTAACAGTTTCACCAATCACAATATAATATTACCCTATTTCTTATATGTTTCAGACTGTTGTTTTCACCGGCTGAACTGGTACGGTGTTATTACAAAAAAGTTAAATACTTGGTTTAAAAAGGTTTCGAATTAAATGCACCACCGTCACCCGAGGCAAATTCGCGTTATCCTTTTTCGCAAGTCTAACATAACGTAACCAAAACGAGACAAAAGAGCAAGATGGCGAACATTCAGCGACCGCAGTGCATTTAATTCGAAACCCTTTTAAAACAAGTACTCAATACGTATTTAACATATTTGTAATAACACCGGTAATGTTTATGTTTTCTTGAATTACTTGTAGCATTATTTTCACACTTGTTGATGACTGCTGTTGGATAATAGAATAATTCAAAATCTCATTAGCACGGAAAGTGAATTTACGATCGGATGTTATCGTAGCGTTGTTTTAAGATATTCTAGGAAGTTTCGAATTCATCCACGCTTATGTTGCTAAAATACTTGTATAAGTTTAGCGATTAACTACAATCTTAACTCATTAACGTATGCCACTCATTGAATATTTTAAATCTAGAGAAGGACTAGCTCTAAACTGCATCTGTCGAAACACGTCTATAGATGTATGGCAATACATTTCCAACTCCACAGTGGTAGTTGACTTGCTTTTGAAAAACACGTGCCACAATACTATGATTTTATCACGATATTTTTCTTTACCGAAGGTTCCATTGCAGGGATTCAAACATACGTCATTCAACGCGGCATTAATTAAGCTATGACTGAGCCGTTATAGCCTCATAATTGTTAATCTACGCGTGCCGCTTCTTCTTTTCTAATAGCCGTTTAGGAAAACAATCATCATTACATATTATAAAACAATTCCTCTGCCACGTCTGTCTGTATGTTCGCGATAAACTCAAAAACTAAACGGATTTTACTGCAGTTTTCACAAATAGATAAAGTGATTCATGAGGAAGGTTTAGGTATATAATTTGTTAAAGTTACTTTTATTATTAGGGTGAGATAACGTCCGCCAGGCCCGCTAGGTTAAATCTTAATATATATATTTCTTGTGTGCGTGTGTATGTGACTGAACTCCTCCTAAACGACTGGACCGATTTTGATGAAATTTTGTGTGCGTGTTCGAGTGGATCCGAGAATGGTTTAGATTCACAATTGGACCCGGTAGGTGGCGCTGCGGTCGACTTTTAGGATTTTTTTGTTTTCAAGGCAGGACAACGTCCACCCGGTCCGCTAGTATAAATATAGATTTCAAATAACACATTCTTAGATTATAATATTGCGAACCGGAGTGATTTTATTTTTTGGTTTCTGGTTTTTTTCTTCTAAGGAAAAGGTATTAATATCTAAACCATGCGGCCAAGCCAGACATCACTTCATAGTTGCCAATTCCGTAGTGTCTTGTGATAATATCAATATTCTAACAAGATAATGGCTATCTTGTTATTCTCTTGCTACTTTCCATGTAGTTTTTGTGGCATCTGAGAATTTATACTCCGTGATATTATTTCCTATTCACTCGTACAAAATAACCGAACTATATTACGTAAAATACCACCAACATTACAAAATATAGATCAAATAACACAAGATTATGAATAAAATATTAAATCCACTACATGACAGACTCACATCCCGCCAAAAACTCCAATCCGGAGTGATTTCCCTTTGACGTTGTTTTATATATTTTTTGTGAGCGGTACGTGTTGATTTAAAAAGGCATATACTATGTATATATATATAAAGAGAGCTTATCAAATAGAGGTCTTACAATAAGGTTGTTGAGTTGTTGCAATATCTGTGAATTTGTATACGCGAGAATTGATAAACTATTTCAGTAAACGTTGTCTTGTATGTGGTCCAAAGCGTAAAGTTACTCGACAAAAATAGGCAACTCTATTTTAGACGCCGATGTTTCTTAATGCTTCGCTTCTATATTCTGTTAATAATCTTTTTTTTCTCTAATTTGTACGTTTTCCCCTATCGTTATTTGCCTATCCATTGGCACCTGCGTCATTACGTATTTTATCTACCTTTGAGTACATTTTATCAATATTCTACAGACGCTTGCCAGTTTACTGAAAATAAACATGTGTCCAGATTGCGTGTTATTCTTTGAGACCATTACATTAAGCTTTTGTTCATTGTTCACAATATTTTGGTCACATTTTTATTTCTAACTACCACTACTTCCATTTCTGATTTCTGTAAGTTAATCTAACACTTGTGTTTTCTTTTTTTAAGTTCATTGCAATTGTTCTCTTCGTTTTTGTTCTTTATGATTCTCCAATTCTTGCTTAGTGGTCTAAATCATCACTTTCCTTTCATCGTTGATTTTTCATAGTTTCTCAGATATTTTTATGTTAGTGACTATATTGCATCCGACGGCAAGTACAGTGCAGTTCAAAAATAGTAGCGATCACCGAAAACTCTGTAATCGAATTACAATTTTTGCTGTCATGCCGAAATGGCAGCCTTTTCGCAGCTCATTTTTCTTTTGCTTTGATTTCGTTAGTGAGATAAGGGGTATATTAATAAATTTAAATATGGCATACTTAAGTTCAAGTTTTTTAGGAGCTCGCCATTATACATAAGTCGTGGTTTTCATGATGTGGGTCTGAATGCCTATAGTTATATCCGTCAATTCAGCGTATTATTTCAGAAAATCCTCGTATATAGCTGTAGATATATTGTCATTTATATATGTATATATATTACTTGTTGTTTTTAATCTTGTCTTTTGTTTTGTATTTGTTTGTTTTGTATCGATAGTAAGTTTTTCGATGTCCATACCCTGGCCCTGGTTTTTCTTTGTTCACTCTTGAATTTATTAACCTAGCTACTTTATTTGCGATGTCTTAATTTAAATAGAAAATTCTGTAGGTGGAAAAATACGCAAATCATTTGCTAAATCCGCTAAGATTCTAAAACACTAAAGTTGAGCTTGAAGCAGCAAAATATAGAGTTACCCTAAATACCTCTACTTTTTTTTTTCGCAGGGGATTCTCACCTCGCGGGGCAACGTAAGTGGGAATGCCAGATTTACACCGACTAAGCCCCCTTGGTGTTCTTCTCGCGCTCTTTAGCTCCTAGAGTGACTCCTGCGCTCCCACCCCCCTCAACCTTTATATCAAGAGGCGAATTACAAATGCTGCCCCTCAAAACACTGCTTGCTCTTTTATCTCGGTTTGCCTTAGGTTAGGTTAGACTTGCGAGAACTCTCGGACGACTCCTCCCCAACACGGGGGGGCCGGGCGCCGTCTGCCGTCGCCTCTATATGGGAGTCATCCGATCCATGGCCACCTACGGGGCACCGTTGTGGGTCGACGCCCTCAGCGCTACCAACATCCGTGCGCTGCGAGCTGCGCAGCGTACTGTGGCGTTGAGGGTGATACGAGGATACCGCACGGTGTCCTCAGCGGCGGCCATGGTGCTGGCCGGCTCCCTTCCCTGGGAGCTAGAGGCGGAAGTGCTTGCCGCCGTATATCAATATACGGCGGTCAAGAAACAGATGGGGGAGCCTCTAGCTCCCAGAGAAATAGAGGGAAAGAGAAAAGCGACGAGGGAGGAAGTAGTGGAAAGGTGGAGGCGGGACCTGGCGGACGCGCGGTACGGTCGATACACGATCGACGCCGTCCGCCCGGTCCTGCCGGATTGGTATAACAGAGGATGGGGCTCCCTGACGTTCCGTCTGGTGCAGGTCCTGACCGGGCACGGTTGCTTCGGTTGGTACCTGCACCGGATAGCACGCAGGGAGCCGACCGCCGTATGCCATCAGTGCGGCGTTGACCCGGACACCGCGCAGCACACTCTGTCTGAGTGTGCTGCGTGGGAGGAGCAACGTCGCACTCTGGCTGCGGCGGTAGGGCAAGATCTCTCACTGCCGAGCGTGGTTGCGGCCATGCTCGGTAGTGAGGATAACTGGAATGCAATGGCCTCCTTCTGCGAGGAGGTCGTCTCGCAGAAGGAGGCGGCGGAGAGGGTCCGTGAGCAAGACCCTCAAAGTGGCCGTCTCCGCCAACGGAGGACGGGCAGGAGGAGGCGTCAGTTTGACCGCCTCCTCCCACTGTAACCGGACCAGGGAAGATGGGTCGGGGGGCCCATCTTTCCATTGCACAGGTCCGGCGGACGGAAGAGACCGCCGGTGTGTACCCGGCTGTCTCCTAACAAGACGAGGCCCGGCGGCGGCGATTTCTCTGCTGGGCCAACCGCTGGGGCGGCACGATGAAGTCTATAGAGATCTCGTGCCGCCCCAACTATAGCGGCAGACGTACACCGTGGGGTTTTAGTCCGTGCGAGTCGGACATAACTCACCCTCTCCCCCGAGAGGGTGGTGTATCCATAAGGGATTTCCCCACGTTAAAAAAAAAAAAAAAAAAATATGTGCGTGTACTAGTGTACACACGTAAGAAGTGAAACTTGTTTAAGGCCTTATTTTTCGCAAAATGATCTATATGCAACTTTCCAGAAATTGGTTAAATAAAGTTAAATTAGATAAAGTTTAAACAAAAGGATTTTATTATCATAGACATGAATACAAATAAAGTTAAATTAGATAAAGTTTAAACAAAAGGATTTTATTATCATAGACATGAATACAAAAATGATGGCGCGTAACGGAAAAATGTGACGCGTAACCGAAAAATGTGACGGTAAATTTTTTCCAACGCCGATAAAGAAGTTTCACTTCAAAAAAAAAAAAAAAAAAGACTTGCGAGAACTAAGATTGTGAGTTTGAGGTTGGATTCATCGTGGTTCTGCGTTGTATATGGGTGTTTTAATTGGTGTTTCTTGTTCTCTTTATTGACTTTGGCTTGTTTATGGATCTCGGACACTAGTTCTCTCATCTGACTTGGCTCGTTTTTTGGTTTTCGTGGATTTCTTCGTTTTTTGACTCGGATTGTTTTTCTCGGACTGTATTCCTGCTTTTTCACTTACTTGGCGTGTTTTACGGACTTGGTCTTTTTTGCCTCTTGGTTTGCTGGTGCTCCAGTAGGCCATGAGTGCAAAAAAGATTACTAGCAAACGGGCAAGCGTGTCGGTTGACTCCGACACGGAGGCAGAGGAGCGTCCCGCTCCCAAGGGAAATAAGTTCGCGCGGGGCACTGCGAGGCGGATTAGCCGTAACGTCGGCGGGGGTCGTGGTATCCTGGGCGAGGCTGACGGGTCGTTTGACCGGGCCTTGGCCGGGAATTTAAGCGGGGCGGAGTCGGAGACTTCGGCCACGGGATCGGTCGTTGCCTCGGCTGCTGCATCTAAGGCCGGCTCTAAGGCCGGCTCCAAGGCCGGCTCCAAAGCGGGATCGGCGGCGAGTTCCGAGGCAGAGCCTATCGACGTGGAGGACCTGGACGTCTTCACGTTGAAGGCTCTGGCCGGAGTTAAGGTGGCGGACATTTTTGACACTGTCAAAAAGTCACGCAACCTGCAGGGGCCTTGCATAAAGGCACTCAAGGGGGCTGCAAGGACCCTCAAGGAGGTCGTCGAGGCTCTGGCGGAGCGCTCGGAGTCGGACGAGGTGCGGAAGCTCCAGCGAGAGACCAAGAACCTCCGCCGGCAGGTCGATGACCTTAAGGCGGAGGTGCTGGCCTGGAAGCAGGAGGCCAACGCTAAGAGGCAGATGCCCCCGCCTCCTGCTCCCGCAATGCCGGCGGAGACTCCCACACAGCAGTGGGAGGAGGTGCTCGCTGGGGCCGTCTCGCGCCTCGAGCGGTCTCTCCAGGTGTCGTTCGGCAATATGCTGAACGCACGCCTGGAGAGCCTGGAGAGTCGCCTCCCTCCAGAGGTACCCGTCCGCCCTCCCTTGGCTGCTGATAGGAGGAAAGGTGGAGCGGGGGCTCCACCTGCAAGACCGGCGGTGCCCCAGAGGCAGGCACCGGTGCCCCAGGCCCCGATCGCCCCTCTGGGGATAAACTGGACTGAACTACCCGCTCCTGCGGCAGCGGCTTCCGGCCCCAGTTGGGCCGTCGTAGCGGGCCGGAAAAAGAAGGCCGCCAAGGCCCCGGTGGCGCCCAAAGCCCCGACGGCTCCAGTGGTCCCACCAAAACCGGCGGGGCAGAAACTGCCATCCATCCCCCAATCGGCTGCGGTTATTGTTACGCTGCAGGGTGCTGCAGCCGACAGGGGGATAGGATACAGGGAGATTTTAACGAAGGCGCGCGAAGCCGTGGCCCTGCCGGACATGGGCGTAGGGGAAGTCCGGGTCCGGCAGACGGCCACGGGAGCCCGAAAAATTGAGCTCCCGGGGCAGACCAAAGAGAAGGCCGCCGAACTGGCCCGGGAGCTAAAAGTGGTGCTGGCCGACGTCGCCACGGTCGTCGTGCCGACCAAGAGGGCGGACATCCGAATCGTCGGGCTGGACGATTCGGTGTCCCCCCTCGAGATTGAGACGGTCGTGGTGGCGAAGACCGGCTGCAAGGCGGCCGACCTGAAGGTCGGGGAGATAAAGAGGAATTGGGGGGGCCTTGGTGCGGTCCACATAACGCTCCCTGCGGCGGCGGCCAGGGAGCTTGTCGAGGCCGGCAAGCTCCTGGTCGGGTGGAGCGTCGTCCGCGTCCACCTGCTGGACGAGAAGCCCATGCGTTGCTTTAAATGCATGGGCTTGGGGCACACCCGCCCCATGTGCCCCTCCTCGTCCAACAAGGGGGACGGGCGTTACCGTTGCGGCGCGGCGGGCCACAAAACGGCCCAATGCAAGGCAGAGGTGGCCCGCTGCGCCATATGCGCGGACGCGGGGAGGCCCTCGGGGCATGTGATGGGGAGCCGCACTTGCAGGCCCCCCACCACCAAGGGTAGGGACCTCCCCACAGCGGGAGTTATCCCCAAGGTGGTGGCCGCCAGGCGGGAGGAAGTTGATATGGACCAATAATGGATCGGTCCATATACAACCTCCTCCAGGCGAACCTCAACCACTCCGCCGCTGCACAGGACTTACTCGTGCAGTCAGTGGCGGAGTGGGGTATCGGGCTTGTGATCGCTACGGAGCCTTACTTCGTTCCATCCCAGCCGCAGTGGGCTGGGGATCAGAACGGCTCCGTGGCGATCGTGGCGGGACGAGTTTCGACCCTGGTGGCCAGGGAAAGTGGGGCCGGGTTCGTGACGGCCGTCTGGGGAGAGTACGCCGTTGTGGGGGCGTACTTCTCCCCTAACAAGCCCCTGCGGGAGTTCGAGGCGTATCTCGGCTCCCTGCAGGGAGCTGTCAGACGGCTGTCGCCGCTCCCCGTGGTCCTCATGGGGGATTTAAATGCTAAATCAAGGACCTGGGGAGCGGCAGTCACGGACCTGAGGGGCATGGCCGTTGAGGAGTGGGCAGCCGAGTTAGGGCTGTCCCTCCTCAACCAGGGGAGCGTCCCCACGTGCGTGCGATGGAACGGGACGTCAGTGGTGGACGTCTCGTTCGCCACCCCGTCCGTCGCACGCCGTGTCCGGGGGTGGAGGGTGCTGGAGGAGGTGGAGACCTTATCGGACCACCGATATATCAGGTTCGAGGTCTCCACCTCCCAAGCCGGGATTGGCACCCGCCCCCGGAGGGGCGCGAAGTTCCCCTGTTGGGCGATGAGCCGCCTCAACCGTGAATTAGCGGAAGAGGCGGCCATCGTCCAGGCCTGGGCCATGCCCCACCCCACAGGGGCTGATGTCGACGCGTCAGCAGCCCGCCTCCGTGCAGCCCTCACGGAGGTTTGCGACGCGTCGATGCCGCGGAGCGTACACCGCCCAGACAAACGGGCGGTGTACTGGTGGTCGCCGGAGATCGCCCGGCTGTATGGCAGCTATAGGGAGTGCAGGAAGACCCTGCAGGCTGCCATCAGCCGGGCGAAACAAGCAGCATGGGAGGAGCTGCTCCAGACGCTGGAGGGGGATCCTTGGGGGCACCCGTACAGGATTGTACGAATGAAGTTACAATCCTGGGTGCCCCCGGCGACGGAGACTCTCCGGCCGGAGGTGGTAGCGAGGGTCGTGGGAGAACTGTTCCCCGACCCTCTGATGCTACCGGCTCCTCCCATGCCTCCGCCTCGGGAGGTAGTCGAGGAGGTGCTCGACGGTCCTCCCCCTCCGATAACGGAGGAGGAGATGGGGAGGGCTGTTGAGCGCCTCCTCAACCGGCGAAGAGCGCCCGGCCCTGATGGGGTCCCGGGTCGGGCGCTCGGCCTCGCCTTGGGCCAATTAGGGGGGTGGCTTCGGGAGCTGTTTGACCGGTGTCTTTCGGGGCCGGTTGCTCCCTAATATAGGGGGGCCTGGCGCCGGGTGCCGCCGACTCTACATGGGAGTCGTGCGGGCGATGGCCGCCTACGGGGCACCGGTGTGGGCCGACGCCCTCGGTGCCGCCAACGTGCGCGCGCTGCGTAATGCGCAGCGCACGGTGGCACTGAGGGCGATCCGGGCGTACCGCACGGTGTCCTCGGCGGCGGCCTTTGTGCTCGCCGGCTCCCTGCCCTGGGAGCTGGAGGCAGGAGTTCTCGCCGCCGTGTACGAATTCACGGCGGCGAGGAAACGAAGGGGGGAGCTTCCGGCTCCCAGGGAGGTAGAGGCGGAGAGGCGGCGTCTACGAGGAGACGCTGTCGAAAGATGGAAGCAGGACCTGGCGGACGAGCGGTTCGGGCAGTTCACCGTGGACGCCGTCCGCCCGGTCCTGCGGGAGTGGACAGAGAGGGAGTGGGGCTCCCTGACGTTCCGACTGGTGCAGGTACTCACCGGACACAGTTGTTTCGGGTGGTACCTGCACCGGATCGCACGCAGGGAGCCGACCGCCGCCTGTCACGAGTGCGGCGCTGTCGAAGATACCGCGCAGCACACTCTATCTGAGTGTGCTGCGTGGGGGGAGCAGCGCCGCATTCTGGCGGCGGCGGTAGGACCGGACTTATCGCTGCCGAGCGTGGTCTCGGCCATGCTCGGCAGCGAACAGGCGTGGCGAGCGATGTCCTCCTTCTGCGAGGACGTCATCTCGCAGAAGGAGGCGGCGGAGAGGGCCCGCGAGGCAGACCCGCGAAGTGGCCGTCTCCGCCAACGGAGGATTGGCAGGAGGAGGCGGCGCTTTGCCCAACTCCTCCTGCCACCGTAGCCGGACCTGAGGGGATGGGCCGGGGGGCCCATCTCCTCATTGCACAGGTCCGGCGGACGAGGGGAGGCAGCCGGCGTGTACCCGGTCTGTCCCTCTATAGGTAGGAGCCCGGCGGTCACCTTCCGCCGGGCGGACCGTGGGGGCGGCTCTACAAGGTTGATTAGCTTGAACGATCCCTTGCCGCCCCCACACAACGGTCTGTCGGTACACCGTGGGGTTTTAGTCCGTGCGAGTCGGACATAACCCACTCTCTCCCCCGGGAGGGTGGGTATCCATAAGGGATTTCCCCACGTTAAAAAAAAAAAAAAAAAAAGGTTAGACTTGCGAAAAAAGGTAACGCGAGCTGGCCGCGGTAATGGTCGGCGAGCGCGGGGCATTTAATATGAAAGTACCTTTGAAATTTTTGATAATTTTGTAAATACGTTTATTAATACTATCTTCTTGACATTGGCATTTGGTAGTAATTGTTTATTTGAATAGTAAGAAAAAAAGTTGACTTTTTATGGGCGAAAATATGTTACAATCTACAATAGACTTGTAATTTCCAGCTATGCTCATGAAAATACAATTTAAAGTGATATAATATGGTTAATAAAAATATTTTATTCTTTTATATATTTGTAAGTTGTTTTGAGATTTGTCCTTGTTTACTGTTTTTATTTAAATTTTCTTTAACAGGTCTCTAAGAAATAGCAGGACAAAAATCCACCAGAGCTTATTCTCAGCCATGATACTACAAGTCCTTATTCGCCTTACGGTGTATATAGATCAAGCAGTCACCAGAAAACTAGGAGACAATTTGATCTATGGTAATGTTACAAGAAAAGGAATCGATGACATGGTAACATTATTTCTTTTTATTAAACATCTTATGAATCTACAAATCATTACATAGTATAAAACAAAACCCCCTACCGAGTCTGTCTGTCTGTTCGTGATAAACTCAAAAACTATTAAACGGATTTTCAAGCGGTTTTCACCAGTGGATAAAGTGATTCATGAGGAACATTTTGGTATATAATTTGTCAAGGATTTTTTATAATCAGGGCAGTACAACGTCTCCCGGGCCCGCTAGTATATTTATTACACATTTATTTATTTATTTATTTACACATTATGCGTTAAATACGCAATGGCGGACTTAATGCCTAAGGCATTCTCTGCCAGTCAACCATTAGGTGGTGCAGATATAAATGTTGGTAGGTGTAAAAGGTGAGGTTTTTATGAAATTATATTTAGCCTATTTAATATCACAATATATAAATAAAATACCAACACCAATATACTACATATATAATACATATATACTACACATATACAATACATACACAGAACAACATCATACATAAATATCAATACAATAAATAAAAGTATAGTTAGTCAACATCAAGTACTAAATACAGCATTAACCAGATAATTCTGCTAAATGACACTGGTAAAGCCGACGTACCCTGACTTTAAAACTGAAACGGTTAGATGACATCCTGATTTCATAAGGAAGCGCGTTCCATAGGAGAATAGATTGGATATAGAAAGATGAATGTACTAGACCGGAAGTATAGACAGGACAGCAAAGAATAAGATTATTAGAAGAGCGAAGGTTAAGGTCATGATTAGAGCATAAAAACTGAAAATTTGGAGTTAAGTAAGAGGGAGTGTTGGGAGAAAATAGAATAGAATACAGAGTTGTCAGAGCCCGCAAATTCCGACGCTGGCGTATGGGCAACCAATTAAGCTCTAAACGATGGCTCGATACATGGTCATACTTACGAAAATTAAAAACAAATCTAATGCAATTGTTGAGTAATCTGTCAAGTTTCTTAAGAAGGTCAGCGTTCAGATCGTAAAAGCACACATCACCATAGTCAATTATAGGAAATATTATAGATTGCATTAGCATGGTTTTCGTTTTAATTGGGAGAAAATTTTTCAGGCGATAAAAAGACTTTAGAGTACCGATCACTTTCTGGCTAACCTTGGAAATATGAGTTCTCCAATCCAATTTGGCATCAATGTGTAAACCAAGGTCCTTTACATCCGTACTAAACGGTATAACAAGATCACTGAATATAATCTGAGGCAGCGAGCTGAAGTCTATTCTGGAAATCATACGAGAGCTCCCTATTACAATTGATTGACATTTGGAAGGATTAACTGATAAGTCAAATCTCTCAGACCAATCCCTTAAGGCATTTAGATCCCGGTTAATAGTATAAATTGCAGCTGATAGGGAATCTACTGTGGCCTGTGTGTATAATTGCAGGTCATCAGCATACAGATGATACGTACATCGCAGTTCATGAGTTAAAAGGTTAATAAAGAGGGAAAAAGAAGAGGTGAAAGTATACCACCCTGAGGGACGCCAGCACCAAGCTCACACCGATTAGACGTAGCCCCATCTATATGAACCGATTGTTGTCGTCCCTTTAGATATGAAGCGAACCATGCCAGTGCCTCTAATGAGATATTATAATGAGAGAGAATAGCCAGGAGAATATCGTGACTAACAGTATTAAAGGCATTGGAAAAATCTACTAGAACCAGCACAGTAATCATTTTATTCTCCACTCCATTTCTCAAATCACCAGTCACTTTAAGCAAAGCTGTAACTGTACTGTGACCTGGCCTGAAACCGGATTGTTGTGGACTTAAGATATTGTTGCAATGTATAAAGGATGATAGTTGATTGTACACACATGCTTCGAGTACTTTAGAAAGAAATGGAAGTATAGATATAGGTATATTCATATTTTAAAGTGATAATACGCGATCTGGATAAAGTAAAATAGAATTATCGGTTCTATTTGATTAAAGACTAGCACAAACTATAATAAAGGGCTGTTATATTCACAGTCTTCGTAAAGGACGTATCGCATCGAACTGCTTTTAAAAGCCATGCGGTCTACTCCATTTGGATTATTCGATGCATACTTATTATGCGTCCATTGTACACATAGATGTGAGCACTTAGTTTAATACCGTTACAAAGTAGGTACGAAACTCACATACGACCACTGCAAATTAACTACTGTTATACAGTAGTCAACCTTTCGTATATTATATTACAAGAGACAATTATTTAATCTATAGAAACTAGCTATTTATCAATAATTAATTATATTATTTTTAGCCGTACGTCTGCGAGATGTCTTATGTTTTTTTGGAATATACGATATCTGTCATGTTTATGTGGATGTTTATTGAGGGACTCTATCTGCATAATGTAGTTACGGCAAATTCATTAAGACAAAGATTATCCCATGCGATGTTTTACCTGATTGGTTGGGGTGTGCCTGTTATTTTTACCGTGACATGGGCTATCGCAACTGCTTTCTTATATAACGACGACCATTTACGCACGTAAGAATTTTGATTATATTTAATGCACGTATTGTATAAACGGGATGACATTTTTTGAGCATAGGTGTATTATTCTTATTGTAATTCACATCACTACATATTATAAAAAAAGTCCTGTGCTACGTCTGTCTGTCTGTTCGCGATAAACTCAAAAAGTACTGACATGATTTTCATGCGGTTTTGACCAGTAGATAATGTTATTTCAAAAGGAAAGTTTAGGTATACAATTGGATCCAGTAAGTGGGGCTGCGCTCTGATTCTAGGGTATTTTTTAATTATCATGGCGGTACAAAATCCGCCGGGCCCGCTAGGATAATATAACTGCCATATATTCATAGTCAGTTTATTATTCAAACTTTCACTCGGTTTCGAACAAGGCTGGGTTTTGAATTCAGTACGTTTGATTACAAGTAACAACTCAGTTCAAAAGTTTAATTACCAGAAATAACAGATAGTGTACATAGTAAATGAAAATATTAATTGAATGCAAGATATTACAACGAAAAAGTAAAATTGCTGCAATTACTGAATACCGTAACATTTTCATCGTAGGGTTGAGTTAATAATTAACCCTTTTTACAGTTGTTGGTATGGCTATAATTTCACATGGAGGTACTGGATATTACAAGGACCTAGATTTGCTGTTATAATGGTATGAATAACGAGAATAATTCTAAATCGAATCCTTATTTAAGTCCGTTTACACACTAATATTTTACTTATGCTTTAGTGGTATGTGTCCATCATGGACATAATAAAAAATTCGCCATTATTTTGTTACTCCGGCAAAGCGCATTGCATTTCTGAACGAACTAAACTATCGAAACCGTAGTTAAACAGCGTTTGTCATAATAAGAATAAGTTAACATTTTTCCAACGACTCTCGATAAATGTTCATGTGATGGAATTACCCATAATTATTAAATACCACTAATTTATAATCAAGTATCTTATTAACTGCTTATCGATGAATTGATGGTGGCGTACAGCATATGTAGACATGACATCGATGGACGTAGTTTAAATCCTTGCCAGAATATTTGAGCTTCCGGTGAAAGAAAACATCTTGACGAAACCACAGTATAGTACTAGAAGTAACCATCATCAAGTTGAAAGCCTGTCGCCAAGCACCGGCTGATGTGTTCCGGCAGCCTGCACTCGAGAGCCGGACCCTCTTTAGGTTTCCATCTTAGATTATCATTTAATATCATATTAGATTGTGGTCAAATGCTAAATCTGCAAAGAATTTCACCATTTTTCAATTTATTATGATAAATCAAAAACTGATTTTGTTTCATGCACTTTAAGATGTATCACTTGAATTATCATTACTATCGTTTATATTTTTACATAGTATAAAACAAAGTCCCCTACCGCGTCTGTGTGTCTGTTCGCGATAAACTTAAAAACTACTGAACGGATCTTCATGCGGTTTTCAGCAGTGGATAAAGTGATTCATGAGGAACGTTTTAGTTTTTAATTTATCCAGGATTTTTTATAGTCAGGGCGGGCCAGCGTCTACCGGGTCCGCTGGTTTTAACATAAATTTAGAAGATTTAAGTAATTAAATTCAACAACAGTAACATTATTACTTTACAGATGAACGGTGTGCCCTTACAAATCTTTCTGCACCTATCCCAGTTTCAAACACCACTCACTCTCTTTAATTTTCATTATTTCCAGAATCTAAATTCACAAAATATATGCATATACAGTATATATATATTTTTTAATATTATTTTTCTTATAAGTTTTATGTATTCGTTTCATTTTATTTCAGGTAAATTTAATATTTTTACTGAAAATACTAAGAGTGCTGATAGTGAAATTACAAGACAGTCGTACATCAGAATTAGAAAAACTACGGTAAGAAAAACAATTTTATAGAAGTAATTCAACTCAAGAAGAATACCAATGTATTAAGAGTAGAGATGTACTGAAGAAAAATCTTCTAAAAAGCATCTATCTACAATAGTTAATGTATTTTCGTTTGTACTACAGAAAAGCTGTACGAGCCGCATTGGTTTTGCTGCCTCTCTTGGGTATAACTAACTTGTTAAATATGCTGGAAGCCCCATTAGACGGAGCTGTTTGGAAATTTGCATTATGGTGCTACATCACTCATTTCTTAAGGTCTTTTCAGGGATTCTTCATAGCTTTAATCTACTGCTTTATGAACGGTGAAGTGAGTACTAAAGGGTCCGGACTAACAATCAAATTTTCACATACTGATTACTCATCTGAAGCTAATAATACATTTATGTAACAAATTAATATAATAAACTATTATATACACATACTAACACTTTTATTTAACTAACAATATTTTATACGTATGCTTAGTTAACTTTTGATCTATTATGCGAATCCATTAGGAAATCGAATCGATGCTGAATGTGTCTGTAGTGCTTGGTGGCTACTTTCGAAAGTTGAGAGTACCGGTAGCCGATAAACAGACAGACGGCAATTTTAAGATATAGATATATGAAATAGCAAGAAAGTCTATATCGATGCCGGTGAATTTTGTGAATGCATCTTCTCCTTTTTACAAAATGGTCACAAGCTGTTAGCCGGAAAGGCGATTACTGCTTTACTCAGATTTGGTGGCGAGCATAGAAGTCACTCAGCTAAAATACTAACAATGCAAAGACGGCACAATAATTGCACGTTGTCAAAACCATTTGCGTTTTGCAACCGACCTCAGTCACCGATCGTATTTATAGTATTTAGATTTTTAAGATAGATACAAAATTTATCAGATTATTTCAATAATTTTACGATGGGTTTTTGACAAGTGCCCTTTAAGTGTAGAAAAAGCTATGAATTTTTTTGCGGCAAGAATATTTATTAATTTTGCTTGTCATCGCCTGCCTACATTGCTTTATAACAGTGTAATTATATTTATATTATATTGTGGATTATTTTTATGTTTTCTTGAGGAGGTATCAACTATTACCATTCTATACTGCGTTCTACAACGCTTAGGTAACATTCTGTGAATTGTTGAGCATGCTTTTTCATTTGCAATCGGTTTCATTGTTTTGTTCTTAATATTTTTCTTTTAAATTTTACATTCATTAATATATTTTGTAACTTTAACTGACATTTGATTTATTCCTCTGCAACATTTACTGTAGAGTTTTATTTTAACAGTAGGTATTCAATAAAAGGGTATTTATTTTGAACGAATTATTTTAATATTGTTTATTGTATCTATAAAAAATGCGTCTAATAAAACAAAACAAAGCTTGCAATTAAAATTAATATGACATATTATAATATTATCTAATTTTAAAAACCATAATACGTCTAGTGTAAAAATTGTTCACTGGTATATTTATTTTCAGGTTAGATCTGTTATTTACAAACAGTACAGCACATACAGGTTGTTAAGAATGGATAGATCACGGCAGAGAAATGCTTCCCTACAGCGATATGGTTATGCACTGAACAGGCAAAGAACGTGAGTATACTATACATAAAGTGTGAAAATGCATGCTTAATATTAACTTTTCTATAAGGGTTCCGTTATAAGTTGGGAGAGTTAACTTCATTACTTTGCTTTTATGGAGTTAAAAATAGAAGGAAGCTACCCAAACTGAACTATTTCATTGTAGTTATTAATATTAAACCATTAATATACATATTAATGGTTTTTCTATTTAAATCTGCTCTCATTTAAATAAAATTGTTGCTCGTTTGAAAAATAATATAATTATAAAGTGTAGAAAAACGAAAACGAATAAAACATTCTGAGTTTAAAATGTTTAACATTAGTAGTAAAATCATTGTTATAAATTAGTACGAGCTAAGAATGTGTTGCTTAGTTTTTACTTAATGTATACAAATTTTTAGGGATCATTCGATATGAACACATACGTTTACTTTTGAAATTAGGTCTACAAGCGGTCAAGTACTGGAAGCTGAAGAAGACCCTCAGTGTTGCTTCATGTACTGCTTTCCGTGGCTGATGCGGCGGTCGTCTCCTCCCCCACCGCCTCCAACTACAACCAGCCAATTTCTTGAAAGTAGCGTGCCTGCTATTTTTTACCCAAATTCGGAGTGAGTTATTTTTTAAAACATTACGAAAATATCAATTATCAAATCATTTTTATCAGGCTATGACTAGATATTGAACTTGATTCTTATAAATCTTACGTAGAAAAAGTTATTGTGAGTCGTACCTAAAAAAATATATAATAAAAACCCTTTAATTTTTACGAATAGATTGTTAAAAACTGTTTTTATAATATACTTACTAATATTTTGTATACACGTAAGTTATAAGATTTACCTTTTCATGTCCAGTTATCTTTAACTATTTTCTTCCTTATAGCCCAAAGAAACTTTACATTGTACATTAAAGTAATAGAGGAATTGGTAGACGTAATTTGAATATCGTGGAAACAAAGACAATTGAAGAAAAGTAAATTTATGGGTATGCAGATTAGCTTAGTTAATTAGAATGACAATGATGCACTTTAGGATCGTTTAAACTATCAGCCAGCTTAGTAGTAGAGTAGTAGTGGCCATTTTATGCTTTGAGATGTTAATAGAACCACACCTCCCCACCAGAAATTACATTCCTGTCTGCGGGATTCACAACTGCTACATACAAAATATTAGACCAGCGTGTGCCTGGCCTGCAATTTCCATTGTAGAGCTGTTTAATTTAATTGTATCTAACCTTCACATTTATCTAGCTAACCTTGTAATACTTTGATCCTTCCTTTGGATATACGACTTCAATTTTCTGTTTTCTAATAAAACTAAATTAATAGCATAAGGTAGTCAACTTAAATAACGATATACAGTAAAGAACCGTACATATAATATAAAGTTATCGTTTTTTTTAACGTTATTCGTAGCGATTTTTGAGACGTCAAACTACCAACACCTAGTATAATCAAATGCCATTACATTCCGCGACAATTTTTTTGACCGGCGCGCTCTGTAGTAGATACACAGCACCCTTATTTAGGTATCAAAGGGAAGCGAGAGAGTTGAAGACAGAGTAGCAGCGAGCCTGCGCGCGTTCCACTTTCTTATTGCACCAACGCCGATACGTGTTTTAGTTACCTGTTACACCGCAACATCAATTTCTAGGGCACAGCTACCTCACGCTGCTGTGTTCTGCTTCGAAGGATGTGGTATACCGTTGGTAGATATATTTCAATATGTTTTGTCAGCAATATGCACTGGCACACAAAGTGTTCTAACTAATTCCTCAAAAGTCGCAACCTACTAGGATTGCTCTCAGGACTGTGAGTTAAGTTTGATTGTACATAGTTACAAACTGCAGTGATCTTTCAATAACAAGTGGAGAGCGTGTTAGTTTACCACTTCCTAACATAATAAATTAACACATATTGAAAAATATGTTTAAAAAAGCTTTTATACAAACGCACTAAATAGCTTGATCGGATTTTTTTTCAATGTGTATGGTGGCCATTTTGTTTTTATTCGCCATTTCTACCGGATATGAAATTGTATATTAGAGTAACATTGTTTTAACGCTACAATCATAAATTTAAATATTCCAGTTTTTAAATTAAATAAATCGAAATGTGGAATCCCCTTGCGATAGCATTTTTCGAAATTCGATATATTGGTATTAAAGTAATTAAAGTGTTAAACTTTTATATTTATTATTTACTAGCGGGCCCGGCAGACGTTGTCCCACCCTGGATATAAAAAAAATCCTAGACAAAATATATACCAAAACCTTCTTCACGAATCACTATATCCACTGGTGAAAACCGCATGAAAATCCGTTCAGTAGTTTTTGAGTTTATCGCGAACAGACAGACAGACAGACGCGGTGGGGGACTTTGTTTTATACTATGTAATGATTATAAGTAAATATTACGATATATATACCTATTACAATTAATTACAGGTTCAGGCGTATTAACTTCTTGCGCTTGCGTTTAGCCACACTGTGCGAAGAATTAATGGAACCGAATACATTGTAAGAAGTGATAAATCAACTTTATCTCAGGAATATATGTAAAATTTACTAACGAATTTTTGAGTACTATAACTAACACAAGGAGTGCACAATTATTGTTGATTTGTTACCACGTTAACTTAATTATGTAGCTTTAACTTAACATTTTCACCACTAAAACCCAATGTCACACTAACGAATAAATTACTAACTAACTACTGAACGAAAACCTATGTTCTAATACTACTAGGTAGTTATTTTTCTTACGACTTTTATGTAATAAAGTATATTAATAAATATATAAATTTTATATTTCTGTTGGCCCTTCACTGGCTATCACCAAGCAATGTCACTTGGGGATGTCAATTACAAATTAGAACACAATTCAAAATCAAAAATGCTTTATTCAATTTAGGGCCTCAGAAGGCACTTATGAAAGTCAATACTACCACCGGTTCGGAAAAGCACCGGCAAGAAACTCAATTCGGTTTATCTTTTAATGATACATATTTTAAGAAACATATACAATTACATAATACTATAGTCCGTGTCAAACTCCTTGGCCGCTCTGAATATAGCTTTAATTTCGGTCTTGTCTTGCATAGTACAGTCCAGAGGTTAATACAATACAAAGTCAAAATGTTATTACAGGAATTTAACATTGGTATTTATTAATCTTTAAGTTGCCTCGATATTATACGTATAATATATTACGTTTTTAATTAACTATAGTTTAAGTAGATGTTTATCTACTATATTGAACAAGAGCGATAGCAGGGGTAGCAGTATAACCATAACATTGTTACTTTCAGAATATTTTGTATTTGATATGAAGATATGACTCCGATTGTGTCGTCCTGTAAATACTTTGATAGATAATTTACGAAAACCCATTAATTGGGATTAAGCGAATATATGCGAGATTCGTATACATATAAAATATTTTCATAAGATTGGAGTAATAAAATAACAGTAAAAAGTAGAAATTAATAATACTAGCTGAACAATAACGTAATAGACAAAGCTATAATATGAACAGTTCCCCACATTATGTATTTGTTAGTTATAATTAGCTCCAGATAACATTTAAACAATTACTTGGTGAGTTTCGGTGGTGGCGTACTTTAATTGAATGGTCTGCCTTATTGAGCTGTTTCTATATGTACGTGTATATTGTTAGTATATCTTGTATACTGTTTGGATATTTTCTATTTTGCTACAATAGTCTTATTGTGAATGTAATAACTTCATAGTAAACAAATAATTCGTAATAAACATTTATTTGAAATCGGGCGACGCCTGCAATAGAATAACAAGTAACAATAAAGAGAAAATATAACAAAAATCAATAAGAAAAGTAAAACGACGAAAATAACAATAAAATGAAATCGACTACAACAAAGCTATTTTAACTGCGACTGTACCGTAACTAGCACTGACACTGACGTACGTGTCAACTTGGATGCAATACGGATGAGGTATGAGCGCGGGTGAACCTGCTCCCCCTTCACCGCTTTCGCGTCCCTCTGATAGCTATATTTTTGTTCTGCGCAACTACTAGCGGGCAAAAAGTTTGACACGGACTTAATAAGATATGTCTCATCTATAATTAACAATAACATCATAAACATTTTATCTACAAGAGCTCAGTAGGTTGAATACACATCTTAAACAATGCATTTATTGACAAAGAGCTAGTAATATTTGCGAGGTAACCCTAGCTTTCATATAAAAACAATATGTATATTTCTATTACTAAATATTATATATGTTCCTGAGATATCTTATAATGATTTTTATGCTAAAAGAAAAATAAGAAGCATTCCGTTAGTAGTCTGTACATTTTATTTTTTTATTTAATAATCATCGACTATTGGGTAAAATTTATTATTATCCTACGCATTTTGGTTTAATTCTGAGGGGATTCATATTTGTAGCTTGAAAAACTTTAATTATTTTAACATGCTTAGAGATGAATCGATTGATAACAGTTCAATACTTTTGAAGTCCACGTAGAAAGCCTACTACATTCTATAAATTTCATACATTTGAAGAAATATGTACGAAATATTAAATTAAATTGAATGAAAATACCTGCATGCATTTGAAACATGGATGAGCTCCACCGGATTCATGATGTAACTAAATGAATTATCATGATAATTGAGTTATGGTCACGGGCATATTATTAGCGCGCTCTACTAATCGACTATAATATTTCCGATTTAATGGAAATGTGTCCTTAATCTGTATGGGCTTTTGAAAATAAAGTCACCAAAGGTGAACGTGATTACGTTTTACATGTAATTTTATTTTTTCTTTATTCATATTAACTGAAAAATACATAAAACAACTTCGTCCGCGTGGAACAGTTACTTTGGGCTAACGCTGACACGCAACGAAAGCTTTCAAGAGGAAAAAAAAGCCGATTTTGAAACATTCTTCATAAGTGCTCTGCTCCTGTTGGTGTTAGCGTGGTGATATATAGCCTATAACCTTCCTCGATAAATGAGCTATATAACACTGAAAGGATTTTTCTAATCGGATCAATAGTTCCTGAGATTACCCCTTACATCGTCACAAATTCACAAACTTTACCTCTTTATAATATTAGTATAAATAGTATAGATTATTAATTTAAATTTGTGTTTCTGTGTTCTACCTCATTTACATGAAACTAAAAATTATGATTTACTCGTATGTTTTAAGAATAATCAAAGAAAAGATATCGTATTACAGTACAACTCTTATGATATTATATGATTTATTTGTTATATTCATTTCTTCTTTACTTTTATCTCGTCTCTTTTACTTCTTGCCTTATTTCTCTCTCTCTGTAAACAACAACATAAAGTGAATACACTTAATTTAATTTGTGTTAAGAGTTTTATTATGTATTTATGATTTATATCTCAATAATTTACGTATATATTCAACATGTTTATAAATATAGTTAATGATTTCAGCAATAATCGAGGAATCGAAAGGCAGCGGCTATCACCTGATAATTACATAGAGCATTTAGCCACTCACCGAGAAATGTAAGTGTTGTGAACCTCAGGAACACATATAGAACTTGGTGTTTATAGTTGGCGAGAAAATTGTTATATTTTTTTCAGTTTTAATTTAAAATGTAATTGGACAATTAAATAGTTATTAAGATCACAATTTTCTTGGATAAATTTAATTTGATTAAATTTTTCGAATGTTAATAAAATCTAGCAACACATATTAATTTTCTAGTTATGTTTTTGTATTTATAACAGTTGTTTTCAAAATCACTTTTAAGTAACGTAAAGTGACGCAATTCGACACATTCGGCAATAGATTTTTATTTGTATAAATAAGAGATATGCTATAAAAATAAATAATGAATTAAAAAGATAAATAAAATTCAAATTATATTACCTTAATGTGCCTGATATGCCTTGTGAGAAAAAGTAAAAGAACATAGAATCCTTCTTGCATAATACTTACATATCATCTCAACTATTACAATTAGGTCTATTTTAGAAAAAAAAAACTTAAATTATGAGAATTGAAATGGTGCTAATTGGAAAACAATATGCGAGTTTTTTGAACATAGGAAACTGAGCTCAAACCCTCTGTCAGTTTATATTTCAATAAAAGCTACCAACGCAGTATAGAATTTTGTTTATGACATACCGTTGCAAATTAATATTAATTGTCACAGAGAGCTTCGCCTGGAGCAATTGAATAGCTTGGCTACCGACCGTCGCGTTCGCTTTATGAACGCCATGAATGCCAGGTAAGTGCCATAGAAATTTTATTTATGACTATCTTCTACCCGCGACTTTTCCTCGTGGAACAGTTACTTTGGGCTAAAGCTAACACGCAGCGGAAGCTCTCAAAAGGAAAAAAATGAG
Organism: Antheraea yamamai; assembly: GCA_036509395.1. Lineage (NCBI taxonomy): Eukaryota > Metazoa > Arthropoda > Insecta > Lepidoptera > Saturniidae > Antheraea > Antheraea yamamai. The sequence continues at coordinate 14,803,343 of AP028424.1, forward strand.
TGCGTGTAAACGTCACAGGCGATTGAAGTAAAACTTTTTAATTTGTCACTTACTTACATTGAAACCAGATGGCAGCACGGTCGCGCACCCATATATACATAATTAATTCTATTGTATGATTTTCATTATTATTCAATTTAATATAATTCATTAATTATTTTTATTCAAAAATTTTTGATTGATTTGTTTATAAACTATATTTATAGACAAAATGAAACATTTTTCATAGGTGCTCTGCTTCTACTGGTCTTAACGTGATGATATATAGCCTATAGCCTTCCTCGATAAATGATTTATATAACACTGAAAGAATTTTTGTATTTACAGGAAATTAATTTAAATTGTAATTTGATTCCTTAACCTTTCTCTTTGTTTAGCCTTAATGATGATGTGACCCACGATGGTGATCTTAAAATGAAACGGGCTTAAATACCTAAAGATGATTGGTAATATATTTTAAACGTGAGGACGGTAGTCAACCTGGTAGACTTAAGAAAAAATCTTACCACCATGTAAAATTGTTTCCTCACTATATTTTAACGCGAGTTCCCTTTATAATCAATTAGCCTTTGAGTGCAACTTCGCACACTTTAAAGTAAATTTAGCCTATTCCTCGAGAACAGACCATTTTTCTTGGAAGGAAGCTATCCTATGTTATTTTCTGTATTCTTGTTTACGTGTATGCTAAATAATATTATGATAATAGGTTGAGTACAAATATAAAAGTTATTTTCTCGTTATTAGGGATGATTTTTTCATAAAGTTAAAGTACTAAAATCATTTCGTTAACTGAAAAATAGTAATAATTCAAAGTATCGATAATAAAAAATATCACGTACCTGACAAAAGTTATTGAAATCTCACGTTCTATAATTCTACATACTATACAGCCCTAACGTACCTTTGCTTGGTTAAGAAAGTAAAATATTAATATCTATATAAGTTACATAAATTGTATTAGCGGTTCTTATTTTTAGTGTTACAATTCGTAAAAATTCTTGTTTTCATAACTGATTAAATAATTACAGTATTGTCTCTTCATTTTAAGCATCATCATAATTACCAGCCTGTAAGAAACTGCAGGGCCATAGGCCTATTTCCGAAGGAAGATATGGGCATAATCACCACGCCAGCCCACAACGTATTGGAGATTTCAAACTCTGGGAAATTCACAGTTCTATATTTTCCTACATACAGTACCACTACAAGAATATTACTCAAGTATAGGTTTCCTCACGATGTTTTCCATCACCGTCAGCCGATAGTGTTAAACTGTTATTGTTCATAAAAAACTTCAATACGCAACTTTAATTTTGAAAGAATAGATAAAACATTGAAATTTTCGCATAACAACCTATTTTTCGATATCTGGTATATATTGCCTTTCGACTCCGTTCAGGACGCATCATTAAATTGCGATATATGCAATTTTGTACGAGATGTTTACCATATAATGGTAGACGATATACGTAACCAAGTTCACAGATAAGGAATTTAATAGAAAATTAATGAATCTTTGAGATGCATCGGTTCATTTAATAGCATCCTTACTCGCCAACAACTAGGGAAACAAAAATACTTCACAAATTGTTTATGTCTGGTAATCAGACCGTTTAAATGTTTTCTATTTAATTTAAATCATTTCATTAAGTTTAGTACATGTGGTATTTGCTTAGGTGACTCAGTGACTATGTTAAAAAAACCACAAATAAAGATATTAAAAAAGCAATTCAATCAATCATTGTCACATACGTATAGTACGCGTTAGACTTTTTGACCGCTCTGACGTAGGCAGAATATAAATTTAGGTATAAGAGGGATTATATTGTACCAATATACGAAATACCTACTCTATTGTCTGGTCATTTTTATCTGTAATTCTTTGCAAATAGTCTATTTCTATATATATCTCGTATGTATGTATATGTCCGCTCAATTCAAATAAATAAGTATTCGTAAAATAGCTGCCAATGCATTTATAAGACTACCCTATTGGAAGCATATCTCCATTTCACATATAAAGTCTTCTGAAATTAGTAATGTGGTGATTATACCACCACATGCTTTTTACTTATACTTATGATAGGCAAATATCGACCTGAATCACTATTAAAAACATATTATATCGAACCAGCTTAAGGAATAATAAATGCCAATTTTAACTTCTCTATAATAATATTTTGGCTTTGTTTTGTAATAACTTCTTGACTGTTGTGTTGTTATGCGCAAGACCGAACTTGAAGCTATATACAGAGCGGTCAAAAAGTTTGACGCGGACTATACACAACTCTTTTTGCATGTCATTGTTATGTATTTTTTTAGTGGGAATTTTATACTTATTTGATAAAATTAAAGAATAACGATTTTCACCCTCCGCTCGCTTCTTGCGATCTCTATTAATTGCAATTACACTTTTGTAAGAGTATACTATATTGATCTGAGAACGTCATTTAATTTCGGTTAGTTGTTTTCAAGTGCATTTTGTTCATGTCGCATTCTGACGGGGGAAATTTATCATAGTATTTTGTACTAGTTACTCACGTGATATACATAAGTATTGTTTACTAACTAATGGCACCGATTTTCTCAAATAAATAGTGTTCCACAGGAAAAACGCGTCTTATTTAGATTAAAAGTGGGCTGATTTTATTTCTTTTTTATTGTTATTTTGTCAATTGTTTGTTCACCGATTACCTATGAATGAAATACATACACACAGAATTTTGATACGATATGTTTTGCTAACGACTTATATGCTTAAGAAAAAACCTTTAATAAATACTTCAATTTTATTTGTATAGAAGATATAGATAAGATATAAACAACTTCAATTTATTTAACAGAGTGACGGTGGACGTTCTCTTACCTCTGTAGGTCACTATACCAGGTGAATGCTTAAAGGTTACCACTCTTTAATCCTATGGTAGTTCATGGTCATATTTAACATATAAAGTAATAACATCAAAACAAATACGAATAAACAACAAAGGGAACCTTAGTTGAAGTTTGTTCTAAAACTTTTAAAAGTATGGGAACGATACTTTTAAACGTAAATAATCACGCCTAGATTCATTGAACTATTTTAAAGGGGCGCTTTTCAAGGTTAATCATTACATAACTGCTTATCGTGGGAATGCCGCATGGTCGAAAAACGAGACGCGGGGCGCGGGTCGAGGTGCGGGACGCGGGCCGGACTGTGCGGCAGGGCCTGATACATTCGTTTCCGTATTTATTACATCAGTTCGTTTTTGCATAAAACACCTGATGTCGAGTGTATATCAGTTTTGCGTTTCACGAGATGAAGTCAAATATTACACGCCTATTTTTTTAAATTGATTCAGAACGAGAATCGACTAATGATTATCCTGTAAAAATATTGCTGGCGACTAACCAGTCGCGCTGTATATGACAAAACTGAGGCATGTGTTTGTATTTTAATATAAAGGTTCGTTTTCAACTCATATGGTTATGTGCACATTATCAAATATCAAACAAGTTTAAAGTAAGTAAAACTTTTGTCTGTTTGTTTTTTTCTCTGGGCTAGTCTCCGAAACGTTTGAAATGATTTTATCTGTAGTAAGAATACTTACAAAGTATTATTATTTGTTAAGGTTCATATTATATTATATGCTTTTCCGGTGGAGTCTACCAGTAATTTTAAAATTATAATGAAAATAATATGGAATGAAGACAGCTGTTATTGTGTCTTAACTTGAATTCTGAAACATAATAAAAGTTAGGAAATATCTCGCCTTTATTTACACAGTGTATTAAAAAATAAGTAAGACATTTGGAAAATAACATCAATGTCATTATAAATAAATAATTAACAAAATAAATAATTAAAATTATTTTATCACATTTCAACCATGAGTGTTGGCTAGTGACGTAGTTCACATAAGATTATGCTATTCCATACAGAGGTTGAAATATAAACATTGAGCTAATGCAAAACACAGACAGACCCCCTTCCCGATGAAAAGGGTATGAAGAACATTATGGGGTTTAATCAATGATATTATAGCCAAAAAGCTGTAGATATGTCACAAGCGCTTTGTTAAAACTTGGCTAGTTAACTTACATTTGACGGCTTCTCCGTCAGTCCGCTCGTATCTAAGCAACATATAACTATTTATTTTTCATCACCGATATTAAGAAATACCATCTTACTTCGACGTTTTATTTAAGACAGTATAACGTTACAATATTACTTTAGGTATGTGTGCGATATCGTGCCATTTGTTTTGTCAAAATATCATGTAGGTAAAACGTATCTACAGCTTTCTAGTTATAATATGATGGGTTTTAGTCCGGTTAGGACTCCGGCATAACCCACTCTCAGCCGCACGGCGGTGTTGATATCCATGATGAGAGTACCCCTTGTAAACAATACAATAAACAGGACATAAAGAATTGATGTTAAAAGAAAGCTTTCACTACAAGTTAGTTTGATGTTGTGATATTATATGCGTATAATATCATATATAATATAATATAATATACCTCTCAAAGCCCAACCCCACGTCCGTGCAAAACATCTAAGCCACGTGAGAGGCGGACATCTGAAACGAAATTACTATCCAGTTGACCAAAAGGGCCCTGGCAACCACCCATAAATATGGAGAAAAGAAATCTTAAAAGTAAACGATTAATGCCGCTGCCCGAGGATGATCGTCGGGGCACGTCTGGAGCTGACGCTGGATGTGACAGTATACGGACCGTCAGTGGCTCTTCGTTGAACAGGCGGGCGAGAGCCGGGGAACCCGAGAGCACCACAGCCGACCACATCCGAGACACCGATGAAACTTTGCAGAGCGGGGAACTTCCCACTAGCTCTGCCGGTCCATTGGTAGAGACCATGCCAAGTTCAGTAGATATTAATGATTTGCGAAGAAAGTGGTCAACAGAAGAGATACACGAATTAATGTTTTGTTACTATAAGGCTAAGGCAGAAGGAGTAGGTTTTATTAAACGTTTAGAAAGATATTTTAAAGAAAGAAATGCAAATAATCCTAAGATACATAAATTCACAGGCAACACACTATCCAACCAAGCTCTAAGCATAATCAAACGAAAGTGGATTTCAACACAGTTATTACAGGAAATTCAAATAAAAGCAGAACAATCTAATAGTGAAACAAACAGGAATCTACCTGACAACAATACAACTTCAATAACACCACCACCTTTAGTGAACAATACACTAACCGACATACCGGAACATAGATCAACAGAAAATGTCAACGTTTCTGCTCGCACACAGGCTCACCAGATACCAGACGATGAAATTTCAGAGACACATATAAATCAGCACACTTTAGATAGAATAGAGACTTTTACTACAGATACACATACCCAGGACACATTTACACAAAACACGCAAAGTTTAGATGAACCAGAGGCAATTATTTTACAGTTTTTACAAGTACTGTCAGAAACAAAGGAGACAGATATAGCAGACCGACCTTGTCTACCAAAACCAAAATTCAATAAAATGTTCATCAGTAATTTAGGTAAAATCAATAAATACATTCCCAATTTATAAGATACACATAACACCTTACGAGAACTAAATAACATCATTTATGCAACAGCAAAGACACTCATTACTGCTAATGGGCAAAAGCCATACACACCTCGTACTACAATAAAACTCAGAAGTGATCCCCCTTGGAAAACAAGAATAAAGAATAAACTTGAAGGCATTAGAAAAGAACTAGGTAGATTAGTGGAAATTAAGAGAGGAGTCAATAGCAGAAGAATGATAAAAATTAAAGATAAACTTTATGAAAAGTACAATATATTTAGTGATATAGACCATGACAAGACTGTTGAAATTTTAAGCCAGAGAGTCAAAGCATTAGCAGGTAGGATAAAGAGGTATGAAGATATGAACAAGAGAAAAGAACAGAACAAACTATTTCACGAAAACCAACACGCATTTTACAGATCACTTAGTACAAATAATAAAAGTCCAGCAGAAATCCCAACAAAAGAAAACATACAAAACTTTTGGAGTTCTATCTTATCACAACCCATTCCATACAATAAAGAGGCAAGATGGATAACAGACATACAGAATGAAACAGAGCATATACATAAGCATAACTTTCAAGAGATAACTGTAGAAAAAGTAAGAGCCGCAATAAGGAAAACACATAATTGGAAAGCGCCTGGGCTAGATAAAATACAGAACTATTACTTAAAATACCTCACTAACATACACACACACATTACTCACTTATACAACAAACTATTAGATAAATCAGAAACACTAGAAGAGTGGTTCACCACTGGATAAGTTATTTTAATTCCGAAGAGTGATAATACACAAGATCCACGGAACTGGAGACCAATAGCCTGCCTACCCACCATGTATAAACTCCTCACCCCTATACTTGCAAACGAACTATACGAACACTGTGAAACTAACGATATACTAGCTCCAGAACAAAGAGGATGTAGACGTCGCGCCAGGGGCTGCAAGGATCACCTCATGATTAATAAAGCAATCCTCGAAGACGCCCACCATTGTCAGAAAAATCTTAGTATGGGCTGGGTTGACTATCGGAAAGCCTTTGATAGTATTTCCCATAACTGGCTGCTTAAAGTTCTTGAATTGTATAAATGCTCACCTACTATCATAGACTTTCTAAAGATGGTTATGCCCTCATGGAAAGTTATCATGGCAGCCCGTGGCGCAAACGCCTCTGTGATAACAGACCCAATAACTGTCCGTCGTGGTATCTTCCAAGGGGATTCACTATCACCACTCCTGTTTTGCTTAGGTATTAATCCCATATCATTCCTTTTGAATAAATACACAGAAAAAGGGTACACACTTAAAAACAACACACCTATTAACCATTTATTATACATGGATGATTTAAAGTTATATGCCAACTATAAGAACAGCCTCAAGGTTTTACTTGATAGCACAGAAATTTTTACTACAGACATAGGAATGGAATTTGGCTTAAATAAATGCAATGTGCTTCATTTAATATCTGGAAGGAGAGCTGAACACCGGAACGAAGGACACATACTGTTAAGTGGCTTAACCTTTGAACATCTGAAGGAAGACGAAAATTATAAGTACTTAGGTATAGATGAAGCAGGCAAAATAGATCATAATAGAATTAAAGACCAGGTGAAAAGAGAGTACTTCAAAAGAATAAAATGTATTACTAACACACATCTTAGCGCGAGAAACCTCATCACGGCCATCAACACTTATGCCACACCAGTTCTTTTATACACATTTGGAATAATAAACTACAAAACTAGCGATTTAAATAAAATAGATATCAAAACAAGGAAGTTACTTACTTTGAATAAAGCCCAACAGCAAAAAGCGGACATTGAAAGATTATATTTACCCATCGAAGTAGGAGGCAGAGGACTTAAAAATATAGAAATGCTACACAAAACACAGATTATTAAATTTAGGCGATATTTAAACAATGAACAGGACCATATCATAAAAGCAATAGTTAAACATGATAAACATAGGGATAAGTACTCAATACACAAAGATAGTAAAGATAACGCAATAAGCATAGGATTAACCGAAATCAGAAACTACACCGATAATGAAATTAAGAAAGCAGCTATAGAAACAGGTATCAGTAAATGGAAAATGAAACAGCTACATGGACAATTTCTTAGGTCAGTTATAGAGAAGTCTAATATAGATCGAGAGTATTCGTTTCGTTGGCTTAAAAAACAAATCATGTCCCCCACATTAGAATCTTCGGTGTTCGCAATACAAGATCAGGCAGTAATTACAAGACAAACAGAAAGGGATATTCTAAAGAAATCTGTCGACGGTAGGTGTCGATTATGCTTAGCCAAAGACGAGACCATACAGCACATAATCTCGGGATGTGAAAAGCTGGCCGGCACCTACTATATGAACAGACATAATAATATAGTAAAGTACATTTGGTGGGCTCTAGCAAGAAAACACAATTTTGAAATTGATCAGCTATGGTGGAAGGTGAATTTGACTCAACCTCAGATAAAGGAAAACAGCTCCGCGAAGCTAATGTGGGAGATACCAGTGCAGACGGACGTTACAATAATACACAATAGACCAGACATAATATACATAAATAAGATAGAAAATAAAACCTACCTAATAGACATAACCGTACCATCTGACTACAATATAGGACCAAAAGAAATAGAAAAGCTTAGTAAATACCACCGCTTAAAAGTAGAACTAACCCGACTCTGGAATACATACACAGAAACCATCCCCATAGTAATAGGCACAACAGGCGTAGTAGCGAAAAGCATACATAGATACATAGATAAATTGGAAGCAAACATAAACATACACATACTACAAAAACAAGCAGCCATACACACATGCACAATAATAAGTAAAGTTTTAGGAGACACCGTGTTCATAAATTCAAGGGAATCCGAACGTCCTCTTCCCTGAAGGATTCAGGGCGGGAGTTAGGAACTAAACCGAGTCAAGAACTCGAGAGAAAACAATTTGTCAAACATATAATAATATAATATAATATAATATAACGTTATTCGTTATAGTGATTAAGCATTAGCTAATATAGTAGCATTAGTAGTTATGTGTATACATAAAAAAAATTACCAAATGCAATAGAAAATCACATAGAAGAATGTGTATATTGTGATTCTATAGAACCAAATTATTTTTTACGAATAAGGTACATTGATGATTCTCAATTATCTTGAATCTTCTAGAGGTATCAACAATCGCGTATAATATATATTGGTGTATATATAGGTATAAGCTTTTTATGTTTGGTGATTTACCATTTCAAACTGTGTTTTTTTAATTCGATAATACTAAATGTACCTATCTATAACGTATGTCTTCAGAAACGATAAAAGTAATTCTACTAGAATAAAGTCGCGGACATTTGAAATTGATTGTTGTAGGTAAAATCATAATTTGTTATAATATATGTTGATTACGATATATTGTATTTCCATCTAACATAGTATAAGAAATATGTACAACTAGCTGTACCCGCAGCTCCGCATGCGTTTTTTTAAATCGTATTAAAGAATTATAAAATTGTGAGACTATGTACAATTATAGAAATGCTCTTTAAAGACAATTATAAATACGACGCGCACGGCACTAAAAGTAACATGTAACTTGTACATTGAATATATAAATACTAACAGCGTGCCAAATGAGGTTTGTCATCAGCAACATATTTCGAACCTTTTTTTTTTTTGTTTATAATCTAAGACCTTATTAGGAAGAACTCTATATCATTAAAGTTATTGATAATTATAATGGCAAATTGTAAACAATAAGCTGATAATTATTTCTCTTATTAAAAATGAGTTGAAATCTTGCTAAATTTCATGCAGACAAAGTAGTAAGTACGTAAGTACGTAAGTACGTAAGTAAGACAAAGTAACAGGTAGTCTGAAATAGAATAACCTCAATTACTCTCAATTAATCAACTACTCGGCGAAAGTCCCGTGAAAATCGGTCAAACTATTCTGGTGATAGCACAGCGAAAGAAGCCACGGTTAACAACTAGTCTAAATTAAAATAAATTAAATTACTTTTTATAAGGTCCGCTATCTGTCAGTGAAAGTCCCGTGAAGATCATCTAACCGTTTTGGAGAAAGCACTATGGGCAAAGCCACGGTTAACAGCTAGTATAAACTAAAATTGCTCGAATTACTTTTTATAAGATCAGCTATCTGTCAGTGACAGTTATGTGAAGATCGATCGAATCGTTTTGAAGATAGCACTGCGGGCAAAGCCACGGTTAACAGCTAGTATAAACTAAAATTACTTGAATTACTTTTTATAAGGTCAACTATCTGCCAGTGAAAGTTTCGTGAAGATCGGTCGAACCGTTTTGAAGATCGTACTGCGGAGGAAGCCACGGTTAACAGCTAGTCTAAATTAAAATAGACTAAATTACTTGCTATGATGTCTGCTATCTGCTGGTGAACGTTGCGTCAAAATCGGTCCAACCGTTTTGAAGATAGCATTGCAGACGAAGCCGTGGTTAATAGCTAGTCTAATTTAGAGTAGCCTAAGTAACCCGCTGTAATTTCAGCTATCTGCCAGTGAAATTCCCGGCAAAATCGGTCCAGCCGTTTCGGAGATTACCTGGAACAAACAGACAGACAGACAGACAAAAATTTTAAAAATTGCATTTTTGTTATCAGTAGCGTGTATACTTTCGTACCAATCAGTAAAAAAAAATTATTTTGATATTACATTCATTTCTCATTTCATTTTTATTATATGTATAGAAGACATAGATTATACATATACCATTTTTACATTTTCAGGGTCGCTGCTCACAGAGAACTGGAGCAAGAGATTGAATTCAGACAAGTAGCTGCGCGTGATCCCGAAAGGAATTTTGAACTGTAATTTCTATTTTTATTATTTCAATACCCTACATTCGATTTTTTAAAACCACGAATGAATTTACATAAAGTCCATATTAATAGAAGCGTCGGTAAACGAATTCCCCGATCGGACCTATATTATTATTATCAAGATAAACCATATTTTTATTTCTTTCTAATTTATTATTATTATTAATTATTCAGCTACGAATATATACCTATAGCTAGAGAAACAGCCCTTTTTTATGGAAGGTATCCTATTACCTTTTTCGTGCCCCTGATAATGTTTATGCAAAATCTAACTATAATCGGTTGAGCAGTTAAGGCATCAATGGGTAACAAAAATTCACTTTTGCGTTTGTAATATTAGTGAGGATTATCCAGTAAAAGAATAAAATATAACATACATTTAAGTATTACACCATATTTTGGATATGTATTTGGCATTTCATATTATTTTTACCATTTACAGGGTTACGATTACCCCCAGGAATTCGCAGTAAATGTTCACGCGATTGGTTTCTCTTCCGATATTGGCAAATAACTGGTGATACGATGCTCTACGGTTATATGAAATCTTAAGGAATATATTATAATCTGTAATCATTTCATATAGTCAACAATACAGATGATTATATTCATTTATTTCTCAAATATTCCTCGTCTATTAATTTTTTGTTATTTTATTATTTATTGTACAATTTTGTAATTCCAAATATTTAAGTAGATTCCCGTACATATTAATTTTTACGTATGTGTTATTGTTAAATAAATAATATTAGGTTTCCATATCTCATTTATTCTAGGAATTATTTGTATTATTATAATTTACTATAAAAAGAATTATTATCTGTATGTTTAAAATACTTTTTAATTTTTTTAGGACCCTGTCAATTGTTGTCTGATAAGACATTTTAATTTACAGTATTTATTAAGAATGTATTGTATGTATATGATTTATAATTTGATAATTATAATATATTTACAATTTTAATTAAGTTGTAGTAATCCCTTTTGGTTTAAAACATAAGAATACCACATATGAATGAGTCCATAGATCGCATTATAGAGTTCATTCTTTATATTTTTTAATCAGATTTGTTTTAAACTTTGTAACTAATTTTTAGCTTAGATTAAATAACAGTTTATTATAATTATCACCTACATATATAGAAAACTGTGTATGTATTAACGAGTTAAGTTTTAAATTTTTAAGATCACTGGATTTTCGTCTATTTATTTCCGAACCAACGTAATGAGAAAATGCTGACTTTTAAATTAGGATATATGTGTTGCCTCCGTCGTTCAGTTTTTTATTGTTACTTTTTATAAAACTGATAACCATTACATAACAGATGTCAGCGATTTAATTTGATATATCGATATTTTAGTAAGTAATCACCATATTATTGATTTATCAAGTACGGGTGGATTAATTAATTCCCTGGTTATTTCCACATAGTAACATAGCCTATAAAATCATCAAACAAGTTAGAATTCCCCTACTTTGAGGAATCACCTACAAATTAAAAACGTTGGATAAAACTTAACAACGTACATACAAGATTTTCGGATGCACACACGCAGACGCACGTACTGAAACTCTAGATTCGACCGAGATGGAAACTACGGTTGGAACTGGGAGAAACCGCAATTCAATCGATATTTAGTGACAATGTTATTGCATATTAACTTACTGTACAAGAATTATGCGGTAGCTCGGAAACTAATAAACACTAGTAAAGCACATGATTTCATTACATCTCCGTCATATTAACTTTTAAATCACATAGAGTTATGCGTATGCATAGTAAGATTGCAAACATCGTATTGGACTCGTAAATCTGTGGTTAAAAACTTATTTATCCATCAATCTGAAATATGTAGTTTCATAAATTTATTCATAGTAATTGTAGAAATTTGTCATTAAATGTTAAAAAGTTGCTATAATCTGTTTTGTAATTAATTTGCATTAATTACTAGCTATTAGAACAATTTCAAAGTTAAATAATACATTCTCTGTACTAGTAGATTGAAAATAAGCCATAATTTTGGGTAAAGATATATGTGTTAGATTTACTTCTGAGATAGTACCATTCTTTGATTTACGTAGTGGTACCAATGATATTATAAGCAAAAAGGTGTAGATACGTTACCTACATGGTATTTTGATAAAACAAATGGCACGATAACACACACTCGTGTAATTTAATATTGTAACGCCGCACTATCTTAGATAAAATGTGGAAGTAATATGGCATATTCTTAATATCTGTGGTGAAAAAGAAATAGTTATATGTTGCTTAGATCTGCTGTCAAAAATAAAAAATAATCAAAACAGGACATGACATCTTGCTTTGTTTCTTTGACATGTATCATTTCTTTGCGTAATATTTTCTAGTTTCGTAATATTTGATATTTGAAAAATAGTAATTAATTCATGGCAATATATGAATGATATGCGAGTAAATGAACTGTAAGAAGTTTCGCTTGCATAGCTTGTGCAATATCTCATAACACAGCGTGACGTTTACCATAGTTTTGAGGCTTTTTATGAAACGATCAGTACATGAGATGCTTCCATTAACGTTGACACGAGACTGCGGTCACGTTTGCTAGCTAGCCGAGTTTTAGACATTTATGACGATCTACAGCTTCTTACTTATAATATCATTGAATGGTACAAGCAAATTGAGTAGTAGATTAGAATAAGTAGCACGTACCATAGGTACGTTTAATGTGTCAATTTTAAATCTACATGTTGTATCTTGCTTGATTTTTTGACAATAATTTTACAATAATTGGTTTTTAAATATTATTTTACGAAATTAAAAAGAAATATGTCAAAAGATGCCGTATTATAAAAAAGGCGGTACGAAAAACATTAACAATTTTAATTGAATCTTGTAAGATTTGAAGTTGAAATTGTACCTATTATTCCAACTATATTTCGATAGACGTTTATTTATCAACATTTACGATCGATGTTTAAAACTAATATTAAAACTATTTCAATCATAAACTAGTTCTGTAGATCTATATACAGTAAGATTTTAATCGATTAATGTTTGAGTAGCGCAACCTTGTTGCATAAAATGTATAATGTAATCGATTTAATTAGATACTATTAGTATGCGTTGTAGTAATTCAGAAGTGAAGAAGTTATACTCCAGAAGAAATATAAAACATTTGTATTAGGGATAAATAGCCAGAACTGGAAAAAATCTGTCTATATTTTTGAAGATCTCCTTACCGTCTTTTGTGTCATTCAGCTACTTGCTTTTTTACATGCAGATTTTTCACTTTTCCGTAACATTTTTCAAACAATTTTTTATACAAACCTTGCACTGACAACACAGCAAAACAATTAGTTGCAGCCATGTTGAAGCGATGCACTTACATACATTCTAAAACTGATTTTTATTTTTTTTTTTTTGATAAAAATAATAAAATATTATGGTTGCGAATTCAAGTACGGCTAATCTCTTATATAATATATTATTCACCAGTTTTAGTAACTATCCTGTGGTGACATTCTCTGAAAACTCGGTGAAACTTCCTAAATCTCATTATTTGTCCCATTTTTAAGATATTGGTCAGAATCAATACATCTACCAGTGCATACTTAGTAGTATCTAATTATAATATAATGTTAAAATTAATTACTACTTAATACATTCTCTCTCTTGAAATATAATAATGAATGTTAGTTGTAGTAAGTTACCAAACCGTTACATCATTGTTTAAATTTAATGTGTCAAATAAATATTAATAAAAGTAGATATTGTTTTATTTCATTACAAATAGTTTTTAAGGCATTTTTTTTAAATCGTATCACCCAATACATTCACACAGATAATAGATTTTTCTCCAGGTCATCCAGGTTCCATCTTATGCTAAAATTCTTTACAATTACTTCAGAAATTTCGCTTTGAAAAAGCAACAAAAACATAGACAAAGTTTTTTTAAACTTAATAATGATATATAGTACTCATTCAGGTTCCCAAACAGTTCTAAAGCCAAGTTAATTTCGGATACGGAGATGTAAACTTCCAAAATGTCAATAACAAAAATGAAAATACTCGTACATCGATAAATTAAAATTTGTATAGTATACAATCTATGGAAATATTAGTTAATAAATAATAGCCGTTTATTAATTGGAGGCAAACATAGTTTAATATTTTTTCTAGCTAGCTACTACCTTACAGCAGAAAGACTGCCGCCAGATATATCATTACATAGTATAAAGCAAAGTCCCCTACCGCGTCTGTCTGTCTGTCTGTTCGCGATAAACTCAAAAACTACTGAACGGATTTTCAAGCGGTTTTCAGCAGTGGATAAAGTGATTCATGAGGAACGTTTTGATATAGAATTTGTTTTTTCTTTATAATCGGGGCGGCACAACGTCTGCCGGGCCCGCTAGTATATATATATATATATATATATGAATGTGACCAGTCCGCAGTATTCTACTGTTTATATACATATATAAACCAATTATTAAACAGGAATAATTATCGATATACTAATGCAAATGACAATGTTTCTGAGAGAATTGTGGTGTCTAACGTATATAGAACTAAAATGTTAAGAGAAACAAAGAATAATCTCACATGGAAAACATTGGAACCGCGTCCCTATTAAGGCATAAACTAAAAATTACAAATAGTGATATCAAAAATCAAGATATTGATTTCTAATAATCGAAGTTCTTGACTTCTATTTATTTCGAATCGATTCCACAGTCTACGATTAGGATTAGAATTTATAAGATGATTTTTTACTGGAAGAAACGCCTTCCCTATACTACAATACAAGTAAAAATTAATTATGGTATACGTAATCAAAATATATGAGAATGCTTTCAACAGTACCATAAAATGTATGAAATGAGAATATTCATCGATTTTCTTTTGTTTTACCGATACAACGCGAGTTTGTTTTTTAAAGTTTTATCTCTGTCTTCCTGAAAATAAAAGTTCGTTAGGTTTCACCATTCTTTTAACAGAGTAGTGCAGCAACTTGTTTAACGACATGCAAAAGTCGTGGCGCGTGTCGTGAACTAATTACAATATTTACCAACATATATACTATGTTCAAACACGCATTAGCGAAAATTTATCAACATATATACATACATGTTATATGTATGTTCACTGTACTGTACTAATGTTTAGACAGTTGAGAATGGTGACCGCTAACCGCTTAATCGTCATCGTGGAAACCACAGACTGACGACAGGCCGACACGGGGAAAATAGGTGTTCCAACAGTTGGTTATTAGGTTACTAATTGATAGACGGTCGAAGTCAGTAATTGTCCATGATTTGACTGAAGTAAACCTGCTGTAAACTTATTAAGGAATGTTATGATTCACATTGATTTATGAAAACTATATGAAGATAACTATGTCTACGACAACATGAAAGATTAATAAAAAAACAATTGTGACAAAAACATTTAATAAAATATGAAATATACAATACACTCGCTGAAGGGATTATAACTCTATGATTATAAATAAATGCGTGTTTTTGTTTGTTAAAATACACTTTCTAAAATAATGTACATGCTTACTAATGGTGAATCATTTCAAAAGAATAATTGAATTTCCAAACGCTAAGGTGACGTTGGAGAACAATATTACGATAATTCTTTGATAGCTTATATATTAAATCACACACATAAACACAGTAGTACAATTTTACTCTCATATACAATAATTTTCCAACAGTCTTGGAAGACCTGTCGATTATAAATGATCCCGTACGAGTGACTGTAACGTCAATTCAATTCAGTTGTACAAAATACTTAAAAAAAAGTTTTTATTTACAAATTAGCTATTTTAGTTCTGTTCAAAACTAAATCTTTGAAATGCTTTCTAAGAAACCCTGGTTACACCTGGTTAGAATATATCATATTTTGAAAGCTCACGAAGTTGATTCGTAAAGACTGGATTATGCGCTCTATAGTCGTATCGACGTTATATTGTTCCTCTTATGTGCGGTTTCCAATACTTTTAACAATAATTTACTTGTTCAATAACTTATCAAATTGTCTTTCTGAACACATAGTCTAAGAGTCCACAATAAACCAACCTTCACCGAGCTGCTTAATGGATGAAAAGTAATTTATATCAAATTAAATATGTCAATAATTATGTTACAAATGGGTTGAGTAAAAAAATACATTTATTGGCATATTTCATTTGATATAAAATACTTTTCATTCATTAACCAGCTCGGTGTAGGTCGTTTTATACTGGGATCCTATACTAACACTGTCTACGATAAACTTAAGTTCAACTTGGTTCAACTTAACTGATCAACTTCGACTGACGAACTTCGAATATATTTCTGTTAATTACAATAGAAATGACAAAATCAATTTCAGACAGATTCTGTAGAGAGAGCCATCTAGTGAAAATTTACAGAACTAGTTATTGGTTTCAACCCCTATTCGTTGAATATTCGGAAACTCTGTGCCTCCAATCACCGTTTATCTCATGCATAGCTTTATTGAATGAATAACTAATGACAGTTCAACCGAGGACTTCAGAAACCAGACAACAGTTTCCGTTTGTTCCACTTCATTTTAACGTCACAACTTCTGTATTCATAATTTCCTGAGCACAAGTTTATATGAAACGTACAGTTTAAATCACTTAAGTAAAATGACCGTAAATTATACCTAGACGTTAAGTAGATGTGTGTTAAGTAAATATAGAACTAGGGGAACATAAACCAAAGAGTATATTGATATACGGATGAATGAACTTTTAAGACACTCCTTTGAACCGAATATAGTAGTCCTGTGAAGCTGTAAAGACCTTGCCAGGTCAATAGCATAGTCAGTTCGAGAAAAAAAAATAAACCGAATATATCCGCAGGAAACACAGGAGAAATTATCAACATAATTTAATTTACATTGATAGTAATTTTATAGAATCTACTTTGAAATCAGAAGGTTACATACATCTTTAGTGAGGACATCAACGAGTAATAAAATTGTTCGATGTTTGGTAGGTAATGCAGTAACAAACTCACGTGAAAACCTACACTACGTTACACTATAATTGAATTAATTATGATAGTCTCCATCGATGTACAAAGAATACCAGACATACGATAGCTGGAAATCTCTGTTGGGAGGACTTTGTAATTCCGATCCGCAACCTTTTTGTGTAACGAAAAATAGTGGAGGTAAATACTGCGTAGGGCAGTGTGGGAGTGTTATAGATCTAAATTCTTAAACACCCGAAGTTTTTCTTTAAAAGTAATTTCACGTATTTTTAGAACTTACGGAGGGCTTGTTAAGGAGTGTCTTAAAAAAGCAACCACACTGGCGAGGTATGAACCTCCGCATAAATGCTTAGCAACCACACTAGTGAGGTAGCAACCTCGGCATATATACTTAGCAACCACATTGGTGAAGTAGCAACCTCCGCATAAATGCTTATCAACCACACTGGCGAGATAGCAACGTCCGCATATATGCTTAGCAACCACACTAGCGAGGTAGCAACCTCCGCATAAATGCTTAGCAACTACACAGGCGAGATAGCAACGTCCGCATATATGCTTAGCAACCACACTAGCGAGGTAGCAACCTCCGCATAAATGTATAACAACCACACTGGCGAGGTAACAACGTCCGTACAAAAGCTTAACAACCACACTAGTAAGGTGCCGTTATAGGTTTATAATCCCGACATCATACGACAAACATTAGTCAGTCGTGATTTCACAACTGGAGAGACTTGGGCGCATATCTTTTTCAAAGAGGACCTGGTCCTGTCGACTGGACCGCGATAGAAAACCTTATGGATAATACGGACAACAGTAGGAAATAAAAAATATGTCCACTAAAAACTAATTGTTCTTTACGCTGGTTACACTTTGGGAATATAAGATCAGAAATTTGTACATTATCCATTTACCAAATAAAATTAGCCACCATTTAAAGTAAAAATATTTCACGATAATTAATAGGTTAAGCCACTCTAAAAAAGTTAATTTTTATTGATTTAAATGGTCCCTTAGGACTTCAAAAATAATATCCCAAAAGATTATGAGCCGGAAATATCTCAAAATAATCGTTTTTGAACGTATAATACGAAACCGCGAGGTAGGGAACCCGCCTTTTATGATCAGAACGTTGAACGGTAAGTTACTAGACTAGAAAAGTAGAATACATAAAAAAACATAACTTCCACAATTTTCAAATTTTAACGAAATATTTCAAAATGTATTTTTCCAAATAAGCACGTAGGATTTTGTTTTTATATGACATGATTCATTTGTTATTAGCAATTTTCCGGACGATTGTTCTGCGAATTATGAAATTTTAACTTTGGAAGTGCGTCATTCGTCAAAAACAATATACCGTAAAATCCTACGTACTTCTCTAGCTATTGTTATGTACAATTTAAAAAAAAAATGATTCATCATAATTCAAAATTTTCAGGAACCCTAGGTACGGCCGCGGAGCCTTCTAAAAAAGACGCAATCTGAGAAACGTCGCACAGCCGCCATTTTTATATAAATTATTCGATAAAAAATATATGTCAATGATATGTACAATAAACATCTACTCTTGTAATCTCGATTTATTTTATATTTACTCCTGAAAATTACCAACAAGTCTTTAGACTGGCCTAACCATTAATAATAAGGTAACATTTATTAAATGCATATAAAATTATCAGACAGTCATTTTTTAAATCAATAAAAGTATTTATATAAAAATGGATTTCATTTTTCTATTATTTAGGATAACTACTATCACTGTATAATTACTGTATAATAACATATTTAACATGATTTATTTTTATTGGTATTGTATCACATAAAGAATGTAAACTGAATAAAACAAAGTACATTTTCATTTGGAAATCTGGTTACATCTCTCATTCACTTCTCAGATATTCTTTTTTGAGGCTGGACTTTTTTTCCTTTGCTGTAGAAGATGTCCAAAAACAGACCTGTGAATTTTATTACCTTTTAAGATTTCATCAGGAATATTAGAAATAAATACTTATAATAAAAATCAATTATAAAATTAATATATTCTCTCGAATAAGGGCATTTATAGCTTCACATACCTGAGAAAACCAATATTGCGCCCAACCATTGCCTTGGAATCAAAACGTTGCCAAAAAATATTACAGACGCAAGCACTGTAAAGAATTTTCTTGTAGTGGTTACCACTGAACATGGCAAAGGACCAAATTCAGATACCTAGAAAATACAAATAAAACAATAAACACACATTATATTAATATGAATCTATATCCACAACTGATCTATACATATAATAAGAATATAAATCGAACGTGTCTGTACTTTTATGATTTTCGTGAAAAAAATTGTTACAGGTGTCTGGGAATAAGTAATAAAATACATTTCAATCGTTTTTAGAATTGTCTGTCTGTCTGTTTGTATGTACACGCATCACTGCTAAAGTTCACATTAGATCCTCACAGTACCGAGTTCACAATAAAATCATAAAGCATATCCTTATAACTTAGTCTTTGTTTCATTAAAATCAGTCCACTCTATTATAAGTTACTAGCGGGCCTAGCTGACGTTGTCCCGCCCTGATTACCCCCCCCCCCCCCCCGCAACCCCCCTTGTGGGTGGAATTTCGCAAAATCCGTTCTTAGCTGACCTCTACTCGGCGAAAGGAATATTCCTACCATATTTCAAGTCGCTACGCCTTATGGTTCCAGAGATATCGTGATGAGTCAATATATAGGTGGGAATCTCTTATATATATATATAAAGAATAGATTGTAATTTGAAGAAAAGTAGTAATCCACGAGTATGCTAATATTATAAAGCTTATTTGTTTGGTTGAATGCGTTAATCTAAGGAACTACTGGTCCGATTTGAAAAACCCAATGTTACATAGCTTATTTATCGAGAAAGCCTATATAGGCTAAGCTAAGCTCAATAGGAGCGGAGCACCAATGAAGAATGTTTCAAAATCGGGTTTATATTCTTTTGAGAGCTCCCGTGACGTGTTAGTGTTAGCCCAAAGTAACTATCCCACGCGGACGAAGTCGGGGCAGAAGCTAGTAAATAATATAATTTTAAATAAATAAAAATATTTTAATGCTAAAAGTTACAACGGTTCATTTTATTGCAACTGACTTCATTTAAAAAAAAAAAGTAATATAATTTTATACCTAAAGGATGACCGCACTCTTGTAAAGTGCTTCTGAACATTAAAACACCACCACCAGTACGAAAAACAACAGAGTCATTGAGAAGAACCGTCAATAAACTCGATATAATTTAGGTAGGGCTTTTTAAACCTGCCTAGATAGCTATCACCCTCAGTTTGAAAGTCTATCGCCAAGCATCTATAGTTGGTTTGAGATCCGGCAGATGCATCTAGAAGCCAGTTACACTCTAGGTTTAGTGTATTTACTACCCTAGATCACATAGTCATTTAACATTACACGAAAATGTGGTTAAATGCTAAAGCCCATAAAGTATAAAGAGAATTTATTTATTGTAGGATATCATTCATTATTATGCAAGTAATATTTGTTAGCAAACGGGGAAGTCATTTCCAGACATCACTATCGTCCACGAAACAATCCATCACGTCATAGGCCTTTGGCAATACAACCGGTTGCTTATGGTGTTTGAACTTAATATCCGGCAAGTTGGTAATGTACATTGAGACGTTATTGTAAAACCTAACCTAAAACCATTTACTGATCTCACTGTGACAACATGGGATGGTTAATATGGGATTACACACATTAACAAAATTATTCACAGACAGACAGACAGATGCAGTACGGGACTTTGTTTTATATTATGTAATGATAAATTTCTTCTGTAAGTGTGTATGTCACTGTTATTAACATTCAGTTAATAATATAACTTTCGTAGTATATATGGGACAATGTAAAGCATAGCCATCTAGTTTACTTCACGGTGACAGTGGTGTAGATTTTTTTAAATAACAGTTGAGTAAAATAGCTAAATTATCAAGAAACTATCTTAAACAGTAAGATTTGTTGACAATACAGTGTAATTAATAATGGATCAGGCGTTGGAACTACCATTACAAGCCAGCACAAACAAACACACTGAAGTGTAGCGAAAGTGGTTACAGTAATTTCCAATGTTTGTAAAAACGTTGGGAGTGCACAAATAGCTAATGAAGACACAAGCCAGTCTTTTGGTTACCTTGATCGGTTCTGAAAGTTAATTCTGTGTTCATTTACATTTTTAATATTTTGTAATAGCTCCTTACACTTAATGTAAATAGTAATTCTTGTATTTATAAAAAGAGGGGGTGGTTATATGCATATATGTAAATGGATGCATGTAAATTAAATCAGTTTGAGTATTGCCATCTAGTTGTTTACTTTTCAATTGAGTACCGTAAGTAAATGTAATCAAATCTAGCCCGCTTCAATACTATATCATCTATATCTATACATACAATATAAACTTACCATGAAAAATATACATAATTGTCCTAAAGCCCCCATAAGGGCAATTGCTAAAAGATACAGAATAATTTCTGGATACTGTGACACAAAACTAGTGAACTTCGTAACTTCTCCACTTAGTACAACCGCAATAGAAAGGATTATTGAGGACCTGAAAGAATTGTTTAACTTTTTAGAATATTTATCAAGCAGTTTAAAATTAATTTTTTCAATAACCTTGCTTCTTAATTTCGTATAAATGAGGTCTAATTTGGGTCATTGATTCATCAAGTGAAATATACTCCTATTCTATGAAAAAGTTTTTTTTATACAGTAATTGTCACAAAAAATATTTTTTGATAAAACTAATAAGTCAACTATAGGTATATAGTTGGCATTAACATATCATCTTCTTACCCTTACCCATTCTTACCCACCTAAGTAGGGTCAGAAAACTTGTATTTTTTTAACCAAATTTGTTATCTATGTTAAGTAATCACAGATAATCGTTCAACAGTATTTATTGACCATTGAATTCAATATTCACATTTAATTTAGCCATCATAAAGACAAATTTGTATAAAATTATCTAGACTTTAAAACAAAAGTTGATAAAAATAAACTTGCATGTATGCATGAGGTGAATGAAATGTATTATAAACACAAACCATCTATTAGTGTTGAGCATCATTGAGTAAGCTGTCGGAGATGATTCACTCTTTATACGTTCCTGAAATAAAATAAAAATCCATAGATCAACAAACTATCTAAAATGATAGTACAGATTTTGTTAATACTAAAGTAGTATAAGTGAATAAGATTTTGTGATACAGGGGAACTTTATAGAAAAAAAAATTTTCTTTTCCACAAAAGTTACAAGTACTGTATGATATATGCTACCAAAATTACAACATATTATGTTAATTTAAAACATATAAACAATGTGTAACAGCTCACAAAGCTCTCATGATTAAGATAATCAAAAAGTAAAAAAAAAGCAGATGCAGTACACACGAACAGTAGGGTGTCCGTTATTTCCCAAATTGGATTTTATTCTGTAAACGCCCCTCAAATTTTTAGATTATGACCTAAAAAAAAATATCAGACCCAAACCAGCCCTTAATATTTACATTAACCTGTGCCTAAATCATAATACATTTCCCATTTAAATAACATGGGATTTTTGCACTTTTTGCAGTTATTTTTTTTCCACTGAAACAAATGGAGCTAACAATACTTAAACAGCTATTTCTTGGAGGAAATTTAACGCTTTACAAAAAAGATCTGAAAAGTTATTCAACAACAAAGTTGTACTCATAGTTAAATTCATAGTTTTTATTAATTTCCACCATAATTTTTATTTATATCGAACTAAATGCATACAGATAGGTAATAAAATAAATAAATACAAAAGTTGGATCCAAAATAAAGTATATTATTGCTTATAAATGATAGTATCAAAATATTTATAGTACTTTTTTAATGTCTACTAATTTTTTTGTCAAACATTTTTTAGTTGCAGTAGGATATTTGGCTCTGTATTTGCTTACAACTTGAATCAAGTATTGTTTTTGATCTTCTTGAGTAGTTAATCTATTGATATAATCTTGTGTTAATTGAACAGCTCTTTCGGCTACATCGTTTACTACTTGCAGATTGTTACCAATTGCCAGTCCATTTAAATAATTATCATTTCTAATCCACGTATCGGCATTAGTTTCTAAAAAATCTTTACTAATATTAAATCTATCGAAAAATTTTAAGGAATTCGAATTAATAAAATAATCAATATCCTTCTTTTCTAAATTTTTAATCTCACCATCTGTATTAATAATATACCGTTTGGATGAATCAAATTCTGAATCTTCACAATTTTTAACGCTATAACCGTTTTGTTTTTTAAGTTAGCCGATACGTTTGGATTAAAAAATGTAAGAGCAGCTATTTCAGAATTTAAATACCATAAGTGATTTTTGAATTTATGTAAAACAGCTTCCGAAATTTTTTTATCAATTGTTCTGTATTGATTAACAACTTTTAAAAATTGTAAATCTAAATTTGGAGCGAGTGCTGCATGAGGCACCGCAAACCAAAAAGGCACATAAATAAACATTATAAATAAACAAATATCTAATAGATTTTTTTTTAGTTGTGAATCTAGTTCATAAATATCTCGAAATATGTAAATTTTTAGAATATAAATCTCCTCAGACATCCAGCGAGCATGATGAAAGGATCCTGGCTTGTAAAATTTGACTTTTTCAACATCCATTGTACCATCCATTGTACAACTTTATCGTTGAAGGTAAGTTTTATCGAAAAAAGCATTCAGATCTTTTTTGTAGAGCGTTAAATTTTCTACAAGAAACAGCTGTTTAAGTATTGTTAGCTCCATTTGTTTCAGTGGAAAAAAATTAACTGCAAAAAGTGCAAAAATCCCATGTTATTTAAATGGGAAATGTATTATGATTTAGGCAAATATTAAGGGCTCGTTTGGGTCTGATATTTTTTTTTAGGTCATAATCTAAAAATTTGAGGGGCGTTTATAGAATAAAATCCAATTTAGGAAATAACGGACACCCTAAGAACAGCAATCTGATCTGCATTTAACTGTGAATCAAGTTATAAGACTATGAAAATAAATGCTTCAATATATAATACATGTAAGATTACAATATAATAAAAAAATAGTGCCTGGAGTCCCTGTCGTGGAAGAAGTGAAACTTCGTAGTGTGGAAATGAAAATAGGAAGGGGTAGAAATTGATTTTTAGTGAAATCATATTGTTTCTTTAAGACAAACTTTATTAACATTGCTTATAATTCACAATTGATCGCATCTTTTAATTATCATTTTCGAGTGGAGAAATATCCCAATCTATAACATTTACAATGGGATCATGATAACTAAAGTAAGATACGAAATGTTTGATTATTTTTCTCACTCTGTCTCTTTCTATTCCCCCTTCCCCAGGAGTGTTGAACGTTTAACGCAACAGTGCTTTCATATCCCCTCCATGGTAGCGTTAAACATTTAACACAACCTTGTTGGAAGTCGCATTAGAAGTTTCACTTCAAAAATAAGTAGCACTGTTTTCATTAAATATGGTTACTAAACAAAAATGCTATTATGCAATACTCCTACTATGTAATACTTTATTATGTAATACTTATGTTTTACCTCAGTTTCAAAGAAAAGTTCTAAAATATGTAACAGATTTTTATATGGTTTTCACTATTGTTTCCAGAATATCTTCTGATATATCTGCATAAATAATATATTTGATACAGTAGAGAAAAATGGAAGTAATAAAGTAGTAAGAAATTTTTTGGTTGCCTTTATTGAAAACACAGATTAAATCTTGATAAGATACATCAAAATAATGCACTATGGAATTGCATATCTATTATCATTGGTTATATATACCATTATAGTATTAATCCTCGTCCATTAAAGAGTTTAGCTAAATGGGTAATTAATGTAAATAAAAAACTACCCACTACAACATATCATAATTTCAAAGAATATTTTAAAGGATAAAGCAGATTTCAAATTAGACATAAAAAATATTGTCTTTGTGAAGATTCTTACATAGCTTCTATGACTTTTATGAATCCTAAATGTCAAAGCCCTCAAAAATAATTTATTGAAACCATTCAAAGCGATTGAAATTAATTAATGTGTTCTTTGCCATATGTTGGCCCATGGCCTGAATATCGAGTTTAATGCCACGGGTATAACCAATACCACCAATCCGTGTTTATATTAACAACATTTATAAAATATGTTAACATACTTGAACAGCACCAAGAAGCCCATCCATAAGCAGAGATAGGAATAAAAGTAGCTCTCCAATACCAAATCCTTGTGACTCATCAACTATCTTCTTCGTTTGATCTTTATACATGAATATAACAACTCCAACAACAATTAGGAAGACAAACAAATATTTCTTGAGTGCATATGATTTGTGTCCTAAGAGCACACCGAGTATCATGACTGGTATAGGTTTTGCTGCTTTGCCCACAACCTGTAATTTACATATATAAAATACTTGATTAGGTATATTGATACAGATTATAAACACTTAGTTTTCATCAGTACATTTAAATTTCCTTGATATTAGTTTACTTTTTTTTTGTATATACATAGAAGAATAGACAAATGGCTGACATACAGCCCAAATTACTCTCAGTTAGTTGGTTATTTATATGTTTAACCGCCTAAAAAACAAATGTAAAAAAGAAAGCCTGAAGGGAATTGCTCATATGAAATAAAATATATGCTGTCAGTAAAAAATAAATACACAGTTTGGAAAACGGTTTTACTCATCATTACATAGTATAAAACAAAGTCCCTTACGGCGTCTGTCTGTCTGTTTGTTCGCCATAAACTCAAAAACTACTGAACGGATTTTCATGCGGTTTTCACCAGTGGATAGGGCGATTCAAGAGGAACGTATATAATTTGTTAAGGATTTTTGCATAATCAGGGCGGGACCACGTCTGCCGGGCCCACTAGTTAATACTAAATTAGAAAATGGTAATATTAAAGAGAATATAATATATAATAATAAGATGTACCTGTGTAGGGTAGTTTATCCACTGCAATGCCATGTTGGAACTGACCATACCCAATAGAAAAGTCAATGCTGATAGGAAGTAGTATACCTTTCTGGTATTATCGACTTCATGTTTCCAGGACAACTAAAAATATTAGATATATCTAGTTTATTTCCACTTTTAACAAAGTAATATAGTTTCAAACAGTTTGACTTCAACATACAAGTTTCATTAAGTTAGCTAGTTTTATTTTTAAAACCAATGTCATTTATAAAATATTTATTAATTACAATGAACCATATGAGAATATTATTTGAAATCAACTACACACAGATGTTAAAACCAACTGTAAGTGATCAGTTTAGCAAAATTACATCCATTAATGCTAAACATCTAAATAAATCTTGTCCATTATTAACAGTGTTTCAAGAAACTGACTGACAACTTTGTAATTTACTTGTGGGTAAAAGAAAGTATGTAGTATAACGCAGAGACAGGTTACTTTATAAATAAAATTCACATTCTTACCGTTAAAATCTGTGCAAATATATAATTCACTATACATTGCACTAGAACTAATGATAATGTACAAGTATACTTTTCGTTATTATTTCCATATTTCCCTCGTGTTATTTTTTCTTGTAACATACCAAATATAAAATAACAAATAAATATTGCGCCAGCAAAAAATATAAATCGAAATTCGCTTCTGCTTGCAGGCATTTTTTTAGTATAAAATATAGAACTTCCTTACGTTACTATCTAATTCTAACAGTATCAAAGAACTATGATACGATGTAAATTTGTACTTATACTAGGCTATGGGACACGTAATACTATTACATACAAAACATTTATTTGACAAAATCGAAAGTTTATCAACTACTAATACAGGTAAAACACGTATTGCATACAGTGTTGCCAAGTTAAATTAAAAAGATTTAGTAGACAATTATCTGTTTTCATAAAAAGTGTATGTAGCTTAATATTGAAAAAATACAGATAATGAATGCATTCTCTGAAATAATTTACAGGAGCGTAGATAACCGACCGTTGACAGCTACGTAATCAGTGGTTTCGGAGGCGTAGGTACACAGGTATAATGAATAAATTTAACACGAGCATGTTGTGCTTAAATAATCAGACAAATCTTTCACTACCGTTATTTTGTTGAATAAATCGTTCAAAATGTTTCGTGGCTGTCTTTTAAAGCGTTGGGGTGGGGGTTGTAGTTTGCAGGGGATACTACTAACAGGCTGAGATGGTTTGAGGTATTATCGAAATAATTTAATTAGTTGCCAGGAATTTGATGTAAGTTCATATACGATGTACAAGAAGTATTAAGTCCTTATAGAGATTTATCGACCGGACATATTATGAGGAATGGACCAATTTCCGTTAAAAGCAATTTAGCACAACCTACATCTCATAAACAACATGTTATATTACTTTTTTTTGTAATGATTTCGTTTCTCTACTACCTCGTGAAGACTTGGTGGATAAGTGGAATACAAAATGGAACAATTCAAGTAAAGGTCAACCTTTATAAGACATTTCAACGTAAAATTTCAATGAAACCGTAGTTTTCCCAATTGAGATTGAATAAGAGAACAACGACTGTTATTTCAAGATTAAAGTTTGGCCATTACTTTTTCTCAGTTGAATAAATTAAGAATTAGAGACTTGTCTATTTGCGAATGTGGCCTTGAAGATGGTAGCTTTATACATATTATTTTCAATTATTATCTTTATAACTCCTTACTACTGCTGATATTTGATGATTTATTAGATATGCTATTTTGCATGCAAGAAAGAGTTACTCCGTGGATATACTGTGTAATTATAATATCATATTAATTATCATAATATTTGTTTGTAGAACTGTGATCTTATTTATATGTTTATTTTGCCCACTGCACACTTTATCCGCCTTCTTTCTATTCCCGATCAAATCCGTCATTACATTATTAATCTTCAAGGTTAGTCATTATTAAAAACCTGGAACATATTTTCATTAGAAAAAGAATCCCATAAAGCAGAAGAGACTAATTTAATACGTGAAAATGGCAGTAACAGTTTTTGAAGAGAACTGAATTGCCAGTAATGAAAAAAGGACTTTCCTTTGTTCTTTTTTCGGCTATCTGTTAATTTCTTTAATATCTTGTGTATACAATTCAACAGGCTTTTGTTGTTTTTTAATAAATTTAATGTGATTACTGTTGTTTTTATTGACCGATTTTGATAAGATTAAGTGACAATGCCGTATTTCAACGTTGCTGAAGTATATAAAGCAGCAATTTTAATTGCACATTTAAATAACTGCTTTAGATTTTATTTTAATTGCATTTAAAATGCACTCACAATGAAGTGACTCAAACGCCAAGTCTAGTGTGACAATACCAAGACAATATTCAGTAAACGTCGATATATCGAACAAAATAAATCGATATTTATACCGATATTGACTGGTCCGATATTATATCTAACACTATGAATATATTGTTGTCGAGTATCGATATTATTTGATTATTGATATACGAGTATATCGACCACCCCTTCTGAAACTCTGAAACTCTGAAACTCTGAAACTCTGAAAAATGTTGGACTAATCGGCTGAGTGCCTTAAGCGCTCGCCTTAGTAGTCCGGTGAAGCTGCTAAGACCTTGCTAGGTAAATAGCGTAATCAGTTCGAGAAAAAAAAATGTTGGACTGATGAGCCTTTACACCAGACTTTTTTGGGCGTGCGGTTAAGGCACTCAGCCCTATGGCAACAAGCTCGAGGGCGAAAAGTAGCCAAAACTCGGCTTGGGTTAACCTTGAATACAATATCGCGAATCTGACTAAACTATATCTAGACATATAATAAGAATGTAAATGTAACGTGTTTGTACCTTTTAGATTTATGTGGAAAAAAATGTTGCAGGTGTTTTAGAATAAGTAATAAAATATATTACAATCTTTTTTAGAAATGTCTGTCCGTTTGTTTCGACACGCATCACTTCTAAACTACGGTAGTCATGACAAAACCTCACCTCGAATGGGAGTTTTTGGCGGGATCTTGGTCTGTCATGTAGTGGATTTTATTTTTTATTCATAATCTTGTGTTACTTGACTCTATATCGTGTAAAATTGGTGGTGTTTTATGTGATATAGTTTGTTTATTGTGCATAAGTGAAGTGAAGAGAAAATAATGCCACGGACCATGAATTCTGAGATGCCACAAAAATTCCATGGAAGGTTCTAACAAGATGGCCATCATCTTGCTAGTTCATTGAAATTATATCAAGAAACTTGTAATATTGATACTCACTTGACAATGGCAGTAATAGTCTACTAGAAGACTGGTTGCCAAAATGGAATAGAAGAAGAACTTGAAATATTATTAACTACTCGACAATGGCATTCAATGAAATTATATCAAGAAACTTGTAATATCGATACTCACTTGACAATGGCAGTAATAGTCTACTAGAAGACTGGTTGCCAAAATGGAATAGAAGAAGAACTTGAAATATTATTAACTACTCGACAATGGCATTCAATGAAATTATATCAAGAAACTTGTAATATCGATACTCACTTGACAATGGCAGTAATGGTCTACTAGAAGACTGGTTGCCGAAAGTGGAATAGAAGAAGTACTTGTAATACTATTAACTACTCGACAATGGCAGTAATAATTTAAAAGATTGGTTGCCAAAAATAAAGTTAAAAAAAAAGCTCACCTCAGAAAATGATAAAGCATATCCACGACTAACGTTCAGTCTTCTATCATTAAAATCGGTCCACTCTATCAATCTTATTGTAATTTTAATGACGACGCGACGTAAGTACGAAAGAAAAGTAGATATGTAAATAGACTTAAACCTCATACAAAAACCAAGGTATTTTATAATATGTATAATAAATAATAACATCTAAGAGACAGTACACAAAATGATAATGTTTTTGAAATTACTTTCATACAGAGGATTATCAAAATGAATAGAAATAAAGTTCAGTAGTTAATTGATATGTGTTAATGACAATAGATGGCGCCCAACATATTTAATTATTTCCTTATGATCCTATATTCATATAATCGTCCAACATGTACAACCACAACAAACACATTTAACAACAAACCTATTTAACATTTTTTGTGTTTGTTAAGTTTATTTCGAATTACCATTATATCTTCAATGAATGAATATGTTACTGCATTTTTTTATTCATGCACTTAGGAGCTTAATGCCACAAGACATTTCCATCCAGCAAACTAATCGTGGAGAAAAAAATCAGTAATTACAGCAAATTAAAAAATTACATCAAATATAACTAAAACAAAAATGATTCATTATAAAAGTGTTTTAATATTGCTTCCACAATAGTTAAATTAGAGCGTTAGTGTTGGACTGCGTTTTGTTAAATGCGAGTGTTATTATAATTAAAAGATATACTGTTATAATCCATAGATGGCGCTGAACATACTATTTTAATAGTTTCAAATGTTTTGATGCATTTAAGTTGTACATATATAACTTGTATACGTACAATATATATGCGAGGTTATTTTTATTGTTTTTCTTATTTATCTTGGTTTTTTTTTTAAATTGACCACCGTATCTTAGCATTATGAATTAAATTAAGGCAATAGGAATATTTATTATATGGTTTCTACTTTTTTTAATAGATATTAAATAATAAAGGATGTATCTGGTATTTGAAATAAAATGATTATATCCCATAAACATGACAGCCCTCAAGGGGTTTTCGATTTGGGCTGTTGGCTGAAAACTTGAGATTCACAAATCACAACCGAACAACTAGACTCCTACTATTAACATTTCTGGATAATATCGGTTAATGTCTATATTTATTTTATTTTGTTATTCTTTCGACTGATTGTGTTACGAACATGTTTTTCTTTAATTCTAGTATTTCTGAGTGGAGATTAGGTGACAGTAAAACGATTTGGTGAGACTTGCTACCGAATGAGACCACCAGAACAATGTACTTGCCTTAAAAAATCTATCAAACGGCGTGTAGCGACACATACCTACAGAAAACGTGATATGTGTGTACTATAAAAAAATACATACGAAAAAGCAGAAGCGGCACTGTAAAAACTTGCCGCCCAGGTGGCGACCACATGCTACCTGTGCGCAAATATAATCTCACCGACAAACTCTACACATAATACGGCGAATTGTTATTATCCTTGATTGTTATTTCAATTGTTTTATTACTCGTTTTTAGTGTACACTGCTTGTTGATTTCATTATTGCCAGATGTTAATTTCCATTCCTAGTACCTACCAATATTTTTATTACTACTCTAATATTGTTTGAATTTTATGACTGTATATTTTTATTTATAATCGTTGCACGTGCTGTTTTATCTCTTAAATATGCCTGCATGGTCAAATAAAGGGGATTCGTAAACCAGCTCGCAAAGAGTTTAAAGTCAATACAATCGGAGTCAGTATCTTTTATTCGTATCCAACCTTCTGAAAGTAGTGACGCGATAGCGTTCCCGCGTTCTACAAGTTCATTTATTAGTTTAAATTCATCGGGGACCTGCATGTCGATCAGAAAAATAAGCATGTGTCTGAAGTACCACACAGTATCAAACACATTCAGATGGTTTAATAGCTAGATCACTGTTTTTTGCATTAACTTCTTTCTTATCTCTCCAAACTCATGTTCAAACAAATTATGTACGGTGTTATTAATATAGCGTGTCGATATTATTTTAATTATATAGGACATCCATACCAAATCTTACGCTATCTATGAAAACATAGTTTCATTTCATTCATTTTCTACATGTTGTAGTACTAACGAAGTATACATTTACTTTAAGGAGTTAACAGTAGATGTCGCTGTATCAAACTTTTATAGCATAAAAATTGTAGTTTCTAGTACGTTTCAAAAGTTAGTAAAACTTCTCAGTTGCTTTTCTTAGTATTTAACACGCGAATAGTACCAAAAATTATAATTTAATTTAAAACAATATTATATGGGTTACAATTATAACGTTCATCTTGTTTTTTTATATCATTTACTTTATTTTATTGTTTGCTCTGTATTAAGAGTAATCTGTTATTATATTGTACTAGATAAGTATAAAAATATTAAAAGGATCTAATCAATTATTCGATAAACCTCATAAATGTCAATGTAAAGTTACAAACTATAAGTATCCCAACGCTTGCTACCGTAAAACGAAACGTGTTTTAGTTGCAAGACATAATTGTGAAATCTTGACCCGTTGTAAAACAAACTTTATCTTCTTAGTGTGAAGCTCTATTATATATAATGTAGGGTACATAGCCTTCGATGTAACAAAAAATGTAGAGCTATGCTGCAGATTATGTACGTAAAAGGTTATTTCGTATTAATAAATGTATCTACATTTTACAATATTTGACGGGACACTTCCTTCTTGATAACTTTTAAATGAGTTTCGCGTGTTGTCACTCCGTTCTGAAGCTAATAAGCCAGGAGTTTCGAAAGTTGGATTATATGAAGTAATATACTTGTTATGTTGTTGTTGAAGATTTAATGTGATAAGTTACCGTCGACTGGCCTCGGAAATCATAATAAATTTCAGTTTTCTGTAAGTGCTTCACAAATAAGTTTTATAAAAACATTTTAGTGTAAATGTTAGAGCGGTAAATTCAATGTCAAACTGAGAGATTCAATCATGACTCATAGAAACATTCCGTAACAATGCCTATTTTAAGTTATTGTTTATTCTAATACAGATATTATAATTAATGTTTCAGTTAGGTAACTACGCCTTGTCTTAGTCATAAAGAGGTTAATTTAGTATTACTGTGGCACACTAATATTTATTTAATTATCTAGTTAACTTAATCTTTGCGGAGTAAATTGGTTAGTAGTTTTTTTTAATCCTCATTTTTGTTAATTTGCCTAAAAATCATTTAACACCTGGATCATCTTTTTCGTCCGTGATGCGTACTGTCTACTATAATTAAATCTGGTCTTTTGCTATATTATATATTGCAATAAACATTGTTATATACAAGTATATAGTAAATTCAACAGTTAACTTTTTATATAAAGATTTATTAATTTATTTTTCATATAGATTATTGCGCTAGATAAAGATACTGGCCACGATCATAATTTGAGTTTAAGTTTCTACTACACAATACATTAATAACGAATAATATTCAGAATTTAATCGTTAAATCTATTGCCTAAATTTTATAAGAAGTGGTTAAAAAGAAAAAAAATATCTTAAAATAGGTCAATAACACCAAACAAAACAATTATTAAAACACCATTCGATAAAAATATATTGAGTTGAATTGGAGCACTCCTATAAAATATACTATAATTAAAATTTCATATAACATTATTGACTAATATAAGATACAACCAGTTGATGCAAATATTTACAGGTAAAATCGTTTTTAGAAAGTAGATTATATTTTCACCGATATCGAACCTGCTCTCAGACTGTATCAATATTCTTTGTTAATAATAACAATAATAATAACTTTTAATGTAAAAAAAAGTGTAATTATGATGTAAACATATAATTTTTTAAATCAACAAAATAAACCTCTATCAATAGAAATCAAAATCAATAGATGAGCTCAGAAATATATGTTGCCTCCGATTTGAACTCTACATTGGTTCTATTATCACGTTCGAATAAATTCGATAATTTCTACGTGATACTATTCTCGTCGAACGATCAACCACGATACACACAAAAGGTATCAATTCGTTTTTCGATTTAAATATCAGATATAGAACATCAGACTAAATTTTGGTTCGAAATAATTTGCATTTATCGAGAATAGTCAAAAATTGTTCAGGTGTTAAGAAACTCACGGGAAAAGGTCGTTCCAATCCTAACTAATATTATAAACAAGCGGGCAAGGCGGACGTTGTTCCGCCCTGATTATAAAAAAAACCATAACAAATTATATACTTAAAACCTTCCTCGTGAATCACTTTAGCCACTGGTAAAAACCGCATGAAAATCCGTTCAGTAGTTTTTGAGTTTATCGCGAACAGACAGACAGACGCGGTAGGGGACTTTGTTTTATACTGTGTAATGATGCGAAAGAGTTTCTTTGCTTGCTTGTTACGCTTTCACGTCCTAACTAGTCAAACCATTATCTTGAAGTTTTGCTTACATGATATCATGAGTACAGAAAAGGATAGAGACTACATTTTATCAAGAAAAAAATACTGTTGCTGAGGGATATGTTAAATCTACATTAACGCAAGCTAAGCCACGGGCAGATGCTAGTCAAATATAAAAGTCGTTTAAAGTTATATAGATTAAGTAAATGTATACTATTTAAATCAACTTTTATTATTCAAATTAAGATAGTATAATGTAAAAGTACATTAATATGAATAACTGGACAGATTTTAATCAAATTTGGTATAAAAATCGATTATAATTAATTACTTTCGCAACATTTACCAAAAAAAAAGTATGGACAGAACATTTTCGACACTTTTATCGATACGATAAAATTGAGATACGCTAATATCGATATAGAATAACTAAATAGAGAATAGTATGTCGAATTTTGAAATTATTACATTTACTTTTATTTCGTGTAAATTTACTAGTACGTTATATAAAATAACCGCGAAATTTTGACTGTCGTCGCCACATCGGTACTAGCCAAAAAACGTTTCTTTTCAGATTCAGAAGCAACTGTCATGCTTTAATATAATAGGTACTCTGTAAGGATTGTCCAAATTACTGTTATTTGATTGTATAAACAATACATTTTTGACGGTTTTAGTGCAATAAATATAAATTCACTTATCGATTTTGCTTATTAAGAATAAAAGAAATATCGAGTTTAGAAGGTCGATATGTCGCTTATTGCTATTTTCATTCCTTCGACGTGAATGTCATATAAAACATTTTTTCAATCTTGCATTGCAAGTCATATCGTGAACATAAATAAAGTAAATATTTTTTTACTTCGAAAATTAAAATCAGCAATACTTTATTCACTTTATGGCATGAAAAGAAATTTATGAATATTAAAACGCTACCACAGTTTCGAGAAACACCCCATTATAGAGAGGAGTCGAGAAAAACTCGATCGAGATTATCAATACAATTATTTGACTTTCACTTGAATTCTAAAAATATTGTTTAATGTGATTTATTAACACTTTCAATTCATATATGAAGCGGGAATCACTTAAATACAATACATTATTCACATAGGCAGACACCCCATAATAACTTTTCACAATAACATACTGTAAGAAAGACCCGAGCCAACCCAACCAGCACGTGGTGCACCCTGCTGAATAACGAACGAGGCAATGGCGAAAGCGGGGTGGTATGTTTTTACAGCCTGACTGGGTCCCAACCACCATGTATATGGCGAAAAAGCCCGCCATAGTGACTCGCTTCTACGGGTCGCGTTGCGGGATCAGTCTGTGCATATACCGCTTTTCGCAGGCCGGCATGATAGCGGCGACCGGCGATGGGTAGTGTGACACTCGGTGGTCGCCATTGTTTTTGGATTCTACTGTGCTTACCATCAGGCATAGTGCAGTCATTTTGTCGGGCTACGATAAAAAAAATAAAACATGAAGTTATTGCCCGCTAAATGTGCCTAAGAAAGTACCTTAAAAACTTATGATTGTCATGCTATTACTAACCATGTAGGTATGAAAAGGAATTGTTACCAGTTATCACTATATATAATTTATATAATAATTAGATCTACATAGAACAAATATTATATCCCTAAAAAATGTAATAAATAGCATGTGGTTTATTTGAGATCGATACGTCTTACTCATAGAATTTTACGTTATAACATGGATAATATCGTATTAATGGATTAAGTACAATCAATAGAACATGTGAATGTTTCGTCCCTTTGATGTAAAATCTCGTAAAAGCTAATTACTAAAAAATTTGTGTGAGATTAGGATAACATAGAAGTTGAGGTTAGACACACAAACAAGGGTGACTATCCGTGTACGTCTAAAAGTAGTACGAATCCAACGTATATTATCTTGTTTGATAATATAATTATTCGTCTTCGTTAGTAGATTGTTATTCGACGAAGTCGGCTTCGTCCCAAATTGAACGTCTCTAGCCACTGCACAGTTAAGTGATAAATTAAAACACTTTAAATATCTATTCTAGCATATGCCTGTGTTACAAAAGGTCGTGCAGTCATAATCTATGAGCATTTAAAAGAAAAAAAAATATAGAGAATATATGTTCGTATTTTTTTTAAATATAAATGTTACCTATGTCCGAGTAAATATATAGAATACGTAGAAGTAGGGTCGTAAACGATATATCAGTGTTATTCAAACCTCGATAAATCGTTAATTATGGCCAATATTTGATCATCGATATTTAATATTTTAGAATATCATTAACCGAACGCGATAAGCGGGACAACATTAATTTTCGCTTACTCACTCAGGCGTGCAAATCTTTCTATTTAATATCTCGCTCTGTAGGTGTTGCAATTGTTAAATAATTATAAAGCAACTCAATGCCACCCAATAAATGTAGACAATGCACTTTTTTTGCAACGTGATTGATTTCACATTCCATTCATTGACGAAAAAGATAAGGTAAGGAGGAGATGAATATAGCTATACTATTTTAATATCTTTAAAATGATTTTCTTGTTTTAATTAATTGGTAATTCTGGTTTATTGAAAAAGTGAAATAAATATTACAATGAAAAACAAAATTAAAAACGAGCACTTAGTATGTTATTTTGGATGCTTAAAGTTGAACAATAGTACATTATGGTACAAGTGTGTAATGTTGGTGATTACCGCTGAGGCGCCATTGAGACCCGAGCCGTTAGGTGAGGGTCTTAAGAGAGCCGAGGACGGTAATCACCAATACACACGTGTATCATACGACGTTTTTCAACACACTTGTAAAGAAAATAATAATAAAAAATCATTTTATTTAGTACATAAAAAGTTTATTTAGAGAAACAATTAGTAAATGTGCAGTTAGTAAAATTATAATTAACTGTTTTTGATGGCATGGCGGTTTTATCAGATAGATTATTTATTGAAATACTTTCATGTTGTATTGTTATTTGAGATGGTTCATTATTCGTGTAGGTAGGTGAAATCCAATCATTGGATGTACTTGCTCTATAACTCACTTGTGAATAATAGCAATGAAAAAGTCACAGTTTGATTACAGGTGTCATTATGTGCCTAATTGCGGTGATATTAGAGCTACTTTATGAGCAAGTGTGTTGAAAAATATGTTGATAACATTACTGATTGTCTATTGTATTCTTTATGTATCATAATAAGATAACGCTGCCGTTATGTATAGCTACTTTGTAATCATATGTAGTACAGAGTGTATGAATAATTCCGCGTACCATATGAAAGAGCACTAATGTCAATATATCTTCTGAATTAATTGTTTGTTTTCTATTTTTCCATAATTTTTAGAATATCTATCGCGATGTTATCTAATCAAAACATTACTGTTTCCGTCGTACATTTCTTGTATCCTTATACAAGTATCTGAACATCGTAGTTATCTTAACTTTGAAATAAGCAGCACTGAAAATTTGTATTGAATCGATAGCGTAAATGAACTCTACAAGTTCTTACAAACTTTCTGCGTATGTCCATTTATTTTGCGTTGATTTAGCGAAAAAACAAAAGTTGTACATTATTTAACCTTAAACTAAAATCGAAGGCTGCAACATAGATACCACGACTTCAACTTTATACTCATATTTTATCTACCACTCCTAGTAGAAGATAAAATCCCTCGCACTATCAATCATTATCACTATTCATACCAATACGTAGGTAAGTAAAAACGATGACAAATTCCAGGTGCGCAAAATATAAATACATATACAGTATTTATCTGCAAACTCAATCAGTACACAAGAAGCGAATACACTTTATGGTGTTTATTTCATAGTAGAGTAATGTAGAATTCAATTATAAAGTTTTCAATTGGATATCGCTTTCTAAACAAAGAATACAAAGCGAATTCCGTAACTATGAGATCAAACAGTAGATATACATTAAAATAAATATAGTACTTCCTTCGCCATCACATATAAAGATGCACAACTCTATGTTACACAAGCAAACAGTTATATGTAAGTAGAGAATTTACCTACAGATCACTACTAGAAGGGGCAACAATTTGTCCTAACTCAGTTAAAAAAAAAAATTAATAATATGTACTATTAATTGATTTTCGATATGAATGTTCGCAGAATGCATCAAAAATGTATATAAAAATTATAATACATTCAATGCGTTTTACGGCGTATTACTGTATAGCAATTTTACTCTTCTAACACGTATATATTACATACGTATAAGTATAATTCTGCTATTTGTGTGGTGAGTTGGTTAACTAAGATCATTATAATTTGACCTTGGTTTACATAGATACTGGATACCTCTCTTACGTTCAATAAACCAGTGTTTACGCTAATAAGTGACTAATTATAATTTAAACCTTTTGATTATCGAGTGGGTATTTTGATTTCATTGCCGTTTGTGTGTAGTAGTTGGAATAATTATGTTGTATATCATTTTTAATTTTTGTTTATTTTGTTTGTGTTTTAAAACCCGTTTTAAAATTTGCTGTCGCTCTGAAAATAAAAATTATGAGCAGAATTGTTTGCCTTCAGAATTCGTTTCCTTTACATGCATCTGGTACTTTATTAGTAGTTAAGTATACTGTAGTATAGAGGTAAGTAAAGCTAAATGTTAACTTTAGAAGGTAAAAATAATTTGTGTCTTAAAATTAATACTAAGAAATCGTATATCTTAATATATATATTTCTTGTGTGCGTGTGTATGTGACTGAACTCCTCCTAAACGACTGGACCGATTTTGATGAAATTTTTTGTGTGTGTTCGTGGAGATTCGAGAATGGTTTAGATTCACAATTGGACCCGGCAGGTGGCGCTGCGATCGACTTTTAGGATTTTTTTTGTTTTCAAGGCAGGACAACGTCCGCCCGGTCCGCTAGTTTAGTTATATATTCCTAATATATTTATCACAAATAGGATGCATCTTTTATAACTTTATTAGATTCTAAAAAGAATATACATGATTAGGCGTTCAACAGCAAATATTTATCACATACATCTTCGTATATTGAAACTGAAAATATTTAAAAAAAAAACAAATAATTTTGGTTACTTTTCGTAATCATTGTTACTTCTGTAACATATGATCATTACTCTATACTTCTTATATGTACCACTATATTGATTATATTATATATATAATCAATATAGTATAGTATAGTATATTGATAGGTACTACTTTCAATGTAGTATCTATCAATTACGTTGTTTACATATTAATAATGTGCCAATCTGTAACATGTTATTATATTTTATATACAAGGATCTTGAAACTCGATTTGGGTTCATAATATTTCTAAATTTCACATCAACATAAATAGTGTCAGTATGGAATTTATTCAGTTTAATTTTTAAATAACATCCCAATATACGTCGATGGGTGCATAATTTAAGTGAAACATTAAATTGGTTAACATATTCTACACAAAAAAACATTCGGAATAGCTTAGTATGACGTATTTGAACATTATATTTTTTTAATATACTACCTTACAAAATATTGTTTCAGTTTCAACTGTGCAGAGAAATGTCTGATAACAAAAAGAAAAATGGTAGCTTCAGAAAATTGTTTCCAAGTTTATTTTTTTCAAGTAAATCTAAGGAGAAGACAAATAAAGATGCGACCTTGAAATGTGCCAACGAAGTATCAGTAAGTAATCAATATCAGAGTCCTCATTTGATAAAGTCAGATAAATATATCCAAGGAGAAGATAACGAACGTATATATGAAAATTTAATGACTGCAAACGGACGAAGCGATATTAACACTGTTAAAACTGATATTCCTAGCAATTATTCTTCGAGCAGCACGTTAGTGTCAGAAAGCGTTAAAGCGCGAAATATCAGCAAGCCAGACCCGAAAACTTTCGAAAAAGGGTACACGAACTACGCTGCCAGACCACAAGTGCCTCCAAAACCAGTAAACGAAATGGTGCAACCATCGACTTCCGTTAATTACAATAATTTGCAATATCCTGACGTTTATTACCACTCATTAGAGAAACTGTGCGATAAAATATCGCCGCTCGATGAATTTGAAATTTATAAAGCATCACAAGTTCAAGCTAACCCCGCGTCTGTCGGAGCTGAAATAAAAAAAGTAAGCACTAAATTCTTAATATCACCGAAAAAGGAAGCTGAAGTGCGAACTATCCAACCTACCAGAGCGCGAAGTTTATCTTTTGATAATAATAAGGAGACTAATACACCAAAATATAAACAGGAGCAGAAAGAAGTCAACGTTCAAAAGACATACAACTATTCTGCGCCCACATCTCCAATACCAAGCAGTCATAAAATTCCCAATATGCCAAAAACAATATCGCCTTATGAGCAAGTGAGAAAGAATATGATAGAGGCTGAAGAAAAACGAAATTCTCTTGGCCGATCTAGTACTATTCGAAATAAATCTACGCCATCACCAAGATCCGAATATTACCACAGATCAGTTTCAAGTCCAACTCCTCAGAAAGAAACTCAGAAAGCTGACCAAAGCTACAAAGAAAAAACGAGACAGAAAGTGGAAGCTTTTTACTGGCAAAAACTAAAAGAAATGAAACAAAAAGAAGACGAATACTTTTTTCGGCAATCTTCTTTAAGAAATCCTGTGAAGCAAAACATATCGTGCAATAACTCCAACTGTAGTACACCCACTTCTTTCCATTTAGAACCAAGAAGTTACAGTTTACCTCGCGGTAAGGATTTGGGAAATTACGTGAATCAACCTATTTACTCTTCGGTGCCATTTACACGAGTTGCTCCGGAAAGACGGACCGACACATTTATAAAGAGTCGGACGTCAGTCAATCCCGAAATAGTTTACAGACATCCAGAGAAACTTGCTTCGGTTGCGACGTCGCCCGCTTCGTTGCAGGAGAGAAAAATATATCAACGAGTTACGATACCGCATAATACGAAAAATTTGAATAACTTATACGAGAAAACGAAAAACGAAGTAAAATATGGTGTTGTGAAAGTGCAAAGTGACAATAAAGTAATTAAAAAAAATGAGACTTTACAAAACGCCGTCAAAGCTGGCGAGTTAACAGGCCCCCCGCTGCCGCCTGTAAGAACTACAAGTGCTAATACCGGGAAAAACAGACAAGTTGTGAATAACGGGAAATTAATTAATGTAACTGCTGGTGTTAACTGTATTTATTCTGAGTCAGAAAGTGGTTCGGAAGCCGGCGAAATACAGAGGATATTACAGTTTCAGCCGCAAAAAGGTAAGTTTTTATCGTATTTAACACACTGTGAATATGTTGACAACGAAAAAACAATTATTACTATGTACATGACATAATTTGTAAACAGTCATTTTAAATGTATTATATAGTGATGGATAACAGAATATTACTGATAATATAAAGGTGAATTACGTTGTTTATGAAAACATGCAATCGTAAGAAATTGTACAATTTTCCTATACTTATCGGCGACTATGTCACGCACATTAATATTTTTAATAGTTCAAGTACTTACTAACGTCTGGGTCATCTCTATTAAATTTCTATTCCTACAATCATATTACAAATATATTTAAAACTATGTACTATAACTTACACAAATTCTCTCTGTCACTGTCGAAATTAATTATAGCAATTTAAAAATACATAGGATGTCAAGTAAGGAAACGTTAATGCTATTTATTGTTTTGTTTATTGTTAATATCAGTTACATAAAAAGACTTTGAAAATAAAATGCGTCTAAGATTTAGTCAATATAAATGTTTGTGTACAAAGGGAAGAACTGGACATTAACATCTCTTGCTTCGTTTAAGATATTGAGATGCGATGTAAATTCTTTTGGATAAGACAATATTTACACTTCGCAAGCACTCAAAAATCTATTTGGAATATAAATCAAATAACCAAGCGATAGTGCTGAGCGTCCTAGATGCTTTAGCGAAATGATTTTTTATGACTCATTACATTTTCACCTGATGTAATTGATCTAATCTATAAAAAGGTACTACTATTCCAAATTTATATTATATCACAATTAAATTGACAGATATCAAATAACAAATTTGAAATTGAAGGTGGCTTCACTTGTACATGTTACACCTAGTACATAATATAGAAAGCAATAACAATAATGACCAGTTGAACCGTATCTAACCCCGATTGAAATAACACATTAAGTGACATATAATATTATATTATTTTGGCCGCTCTGGATATAAATGCGAAAACACAAATTTAGATATAAATACGTATTATACTGTACGTATAAAATCGAGACGACATAAGGGTCAATAAATGTCAATTTTCGATTTCTCTAATAATATTCTAAACTAGCTGTACCCGCAGCTCCGCACGCGGTTTTTTATTATTATTAAAGAATTATAAAATTGTGAGACTATGTACAATTATAGAAATGCTCTTGAAAAACAATTATAAGTACGACACGCACGCCACCTACAGTAACATGT
This sequence comes from Antheraea yamamai, assembly GCA_036509395.1. Taxonomy (NCBI): domain Eukaryota; kingdom Metazoa; phylum Arthropoda; class Insecta; order Lepidoptera; family Saturniidae; genus Antheraea; species Antheraea yamamai. The sequence continues at coordinate 14,846,315 of AP028424.1, forward strand.
AACGTGTACATTAGATATATAAATACTAATAGCGTGCCAAATGAGGTTTGTCATCAGCAACATATTTGGAACCTTAACCCACCATGTAACTACATCAGTGCTCACTTACACTGTATAAGGAACTAATGGAACAATCACTTAAAATATGATTATAAAGATTTACATTACATTGAATATACATGCCATTATAATTAAGAATTTGTGACTATACAAAAAATAAACGCTTGTCTTTTCCGCAAGAAATTGTATTATAGAACTCTTTACGTAATACGTTTATAATCTAAGATCTAATTAGGAAGACCTCTATATCATTAAACTTATTAATAATTATAATGTCGAATTGTAAACAATAAGCTGATAATTATTTCTCAGATTAAAAATAAAGAATGAATTGAAATCTTGATAAAATTCGAGCAGACAAAGTCGGGGGTAACAGCTAGTCTAAAATAGAATAACCTCAATTCCTTTTGTAAGGTTTGCTATCTACCAGTGAAAGTCCCGTGAAAATCGGTTTAACCGTTTTCGTGATAGCGTAGCAGGCGAAGCCACGGTTAACAGCTAGTATAAAATAAAATTGCCTAAATAATTTTTTGTAAAGTCAGCTATTTTCCAGTGAAGGTCTCGTGAAAAGCGGTCTAACCGTTTTGAAGATAGCACTGCGGGCGAAGCCACGGTTAACAGCTGGTATAAACTAAAATTACTTGAATTACTTTTTATAAGGTTAGATATCTGTCAATGAAAGTTTCGTGAAGATTGGTCTAACCGTTTTGAAGATAGTATTGTGGCGAAGCCACGGTTGACAGCTAGTCTAAATTAAAATAAACTAAATTACTTTTTATAAGGTCAGCTATCTGCCTATGGGAGTCCCATGAAAATCGGTTCAACCGTTTTGGAGATAGCGTTGCAGACAAAGCCGCTGTTAATAGCTAGTCTGATTTAGAGTAGCCTAAGTGACTTGCTGTAATTTGAGCTATCTAAGAGTGAAATTCCCGTCAAAATCGGTTCAGCCGTTTCGGAGATTACCCGGAACAAACAGACAGACAAACCGACAAAAATTTTAAAAATTGCATTTTTGTTATCAATAGCCTGTATACTTTCGTACCCAATCGGTATTTTTTTTTTATTTTGATATTACATACAGACACTTCATTTTTATTATATGTATATAGATAGATTTGTTTTCTACTACATTGCTGACTATATTATGCGCAAGCTCGACCTTACGCCTATATTCATAGCGGCGAAAAAGATTAACGAGGGCTGTACTGTTTACTCTACTTTAGTTAACGTAATGTTGTTATTTATATCGATCGGCACGTGGAGTACAGAATTATATAATGAATACAAGCAACCATCAGAGTTAAATATAAAAATTAATAACAACTATAGTAAAATGAATAGCGTAAAACCTGCTTTATGAAAAAATATTCAAGTATGCTAACCTTGATAGTGATCGATGGAACGATGTTTCAGTTAGTTTAGCAACGTCTTTTTTGAAGTTTTACTTCTTTTGGCGCGTTAGGGAAAATGGTGAGCGTAATAACGAGCGTAAAAACCGACACCCCGTAGTTAGCTTTAGTCAACATTTTGTTTTTTTGTATTTGTTGTTTGTATGTCTTTGTATTAAAACTTTCAATGTATTAAATACCTTTTTTCTATTGCTAGTGTCGTTTTTTCTACAAACGCAGAATAAGGCGAAAGATAAATTTTTTGTAAAGATTTTTATCTTGTTACGCCAAAGAAGTATAACTTCTAACGCGTGTACGTATGTACACACACACTTTTATTATGTATGTATAAACATTGTTGTACAGTGTCTTAAAAACTTGAATGTCGGTTTAGATTGGTCTTCCATAGGCTCAACGAAGAAGTATCTATATACGAAAAATCAACTATTTAGTCATTTCTTCAGTATTTACAAAATATACTATGCCTAAATGCTTTTTCATAGGTTGTATGAAAGAACTAAAATAAAATAAGACTATAAATATATATGTGTGTGTCACAATCAAAATATGAGTTCAGCTTGTAATATTATTGAAGTTATAATTTGTAAATGTAAATTTATTAGTGTAATATTTTAATTGGGATAATTTCACAAAGCCAAATGAGCTACACTGAAGCAATGTTAACAGCATCGATTACACGAAATTAACTGTATGATAATTAAATATTCACCAGACACGAATATGATTATGGGTTTATACGTATTAAATTGTAAAAAATAACAACTCCACAAATTTTTTTTATGAGTTTATATTTATTTATTTATTTTATTAATAATTTGCAGCTCAAATCAGTAAAAAGCCCTTACTTTCTTGAAGGAAAACAATTTCATTAACATAAAAAACACATTTATATATTATATATATATAGATTTTTTGAGCCAGGAACACTCTCGAGCGTCCCCAGAATACCCTTCTAAATTATTATCACAATCTGTTCAGTAGTTTCGGCGTGCATAGCGGGCAAACATACAAACATTGTTTTTTATATATAAAGAAAAATAAGACATTTAGATAGAGCGTAAATATCGTCGATAAAATTGTCACGGTCCGTGTATCAATAATAAATTTTGTCGCACTACGGAAATCTATAGTATACTCGTAGGCTCGGTATTCGACTTATTTAAAGTACCTGGCTAATTCTGTAATTATTGATTTGAATTCATATACCTACACAGTTTACTTCGCATATTTTCTTGTGAATTAACTAAAGTTACTTTAGGAAAATCAAAACTAGGTTAATGAACTTGGACACGTGGAAATGGGTACGCATACTAAATAATCTTTGAGAAGTTTACACACTAGGGGTTTTATATACACAAGCACAATTGTCGCTGTTATATAATAACTAGTAACTTTTGTAACTAGTCGTTATCGTGCTTAATTAATTTCGATTTTCGTATTATAATTGTATTTAGATACGAATATACATACATATTTACTTATTTATTATCTTTAATCTATACATTATTTTATATGTATTTATAGGTATATACATGAAAATAAATACATACGTATTTTAGGACATTTGTTATTTACAAAGTTAGCCTTTTTTTTGGTTATTATGAGAATTTTTGAATGAATGAATGAATTGCAATTTTCCAATTTAGAGTTTGTACGCTGGCGAGCTTAATGCCACAAGGCATTTTCTTTCAGCTAGCCAGCAGTATTGTTATCAAGAACAAAAGTTATTGTTGGTATGCTATTATTAAAGACGAAGAAAATGAATAAATTAAAAATACACACTGTACTGAATAGATAAAATGAATACATATACAACATAAATCTACCTATATAGACATACGTACATACAAATATATAACCATGATAAACATAATAATAATAATGACACACAAAACCAAAGTAGAATAAATAAATAAATACAAAATATAAAATCACAAAAACTCTGTCAAATAAATATCGGTTTAGTCCAGCGATACTCAACCAGCGGACCGCCGGGTCTTAGTAGTTGGCACATCCGATTATACTTTATTTTCAATTATTTTAAATTTCGTGCCCACCAGAAAAACTATGAGTACGCTGATTAAATTAAATGGATCCCAGATAACCCGAACGCAATCCATTCCTTATGATATAAGGGTTTTATACCAACCTTGTTTTATTGGACAACCATTAATATTATAGTAGACGCTACTTTGCACTTCCGTTTGGAATTGATTGAATACTACTACGTCTAACTGTACTGCAAAGTAGCGTCCACTATAATATTAATGATGGTTTACCGCAAAGTAACGCCTTCTTCAATCAAATTGGACAACCATTTTTCACTACATTAATAATACGTGGTTAATTGGAAATTACGTTGTTTTTTAATTTAAAACATATAAATATTTGTAGTTTGCGGCACGCGACACCTCGAGAGAAACGTTTTTATGGCCCCTTTAAAAAAAAGGTTGAGTACGACTGGTGTACTCACATTCTAAACTTAGAAGTTTCCATCCGAGAGACGTCGCGTATTATCTCCAAAATGGTTGGACCGATTTTCACGGGACTCACTCGCAAATAGCTGACTTTATAAGAAGTAATTTACGTTATTTTATTTTACATTAGCAGTTACCCGCGACTTCGTTTGCAACGGAATATCCGAAATACTTGGACGGATTTTCATGAGACATTCACTGGTAAATAGCTGAGCTTATAAGAAACAATTTAGACTATTTTATTTTAAGCTAGCTGTTACTCGCGACTTTGTCCGCACGGATTTTTCGAAACAATTGGACCGATTTTCACAGGACTTTCACGGGCATATAAATAAGGTAATAAGGACCAACTTAGGCTATTTTATTTTAATCTGACTTCTTACACGTAAAATTGAGCAAATACTATGTTGTTCACAGTAAACATCCAAATCCCAAATATAACTGAAATTCATACAAATTTCATGCGGAACAGACAAGCGGTTACTTTTTATATGGTCGTAAAACTTAATTATATTGACAATACGGGCATGTTATATCCATACTAGTGCTCACCAAGTGGTCGAAATTCGACCATAATTCGTTGATTTTTTAAGTTTTGAACTTAGTTAGGGTTCTTCTGTCTAATCAATATAATTCATTATTGTATAATCAAAGGCTTTCATCATGGCTACTCAGTTAAATTGCCACTTTTTAAAATTAAATTATATAAACATAGAAAAAAAATTAAATATATGTTTAGATAAAAATTGAAATTTATTATACCTTTGAAACAAAAAACAGGCGATTAAAAATGTGGTAAGGCTTTCAAAATGTAAGTAAACATAACTTTACGAAAATAAGAAAAGTTATCCCAACGCATGACACAATTTTCAATTAATTTTACACAAGATCCGTGTCGAATAATAGGTATTATTTACCGAATATCACCGCACATTGTTATAGTTTTTTTTCGAAATGGTTTATTTTTATCAATTTCATTGCATAGACCTCGCTATATTCTATTTATTATCATCATTTGCACTGGACACGTGGATACTTCATCAATAATTATCAATGATGATGAATTTATGTAACGACCATAATAGCTACTGTTCGCTACAGAATTTTCTAAAAAGGTTATAAGCATTTGAAACACGTAGTGTAAAGTACTACCTCCAAATGTTAGAGTTGAAGTTATGCCACCGGACGCTGTTGGAATAAAACGAAGATTAAGGTCATTTAATTTGTGAATTATTTGCAAAAAAAAAACATTACTTCCAGTATCACGATACAAAACTTCACGAATCACTTGATCGATGGTATTACGCTGTTTTGTATTTACTATTTCGTAATGTTTACAAAATACACATACTTTAACAAAATTTAAACAGTGTGTGCGGAGCCCGTGTAACATCTAGTATTTAATAAATTATCAAATATTGTCAATTGTGCGTCCTTTAAGATGCAAAATTCTTGTTATTAGAATCTAAAATTCATCACAAAAGTATCAATATGTGTAGAATAGAAACATATTTAGAACTTTAAGATACATTTGCTGCCACTATTACAGAAAATAAAATATACATATTCCAAGAATGATACGTCTTTCTAAACAAATATTGTGTATTCAGTAAATAAATTCATGGAATTAAACACGAATTCAGATTTATAATTGAATAATTTATGAACTAGTAGATTTATTTTAAAATAATAACAAGGTTTGTCGTAACACACAATAGAAATGAAACATTTGTATTAAAAGGAAACATTTTAATTAAAAAAAGAAAAACAAACAGGGAGCGTCTGTCGATATTCCCAGGCGTTCACCCAGCCATGTACTGACTACGCTCCACGTTGCTTAATTTCGGTGATCGGACGAGAACCGGTGTTTTCGACACTCTACTCGACACAATGATTAACCCCTACCAATTTCTGTCTTACAAAAAGCTTGCCGAGTAGAATTTCAAAACCCTCCCATAAGCCTTCATAGTCTGTTGTTGTACTGTATATCGTCTAATTCTTTACAAAATATGTTGTAGTAGTTATTTCAATAAGTTGATCTATTAACAAGTTTGATATACCCAAGTGTGTTAAAAAGAACTAGTTAATGACGAAATAAAACATTACGATGAGGTATAAAACATTCCAATTTTGACAAGATTTATTTGTGTTCATTTTTACATTATTTAGATAATATTCTTAGATTATAGGATACACGTATATGGCCTTAGAGGTAGAATTTGTAAGGATGTTATATGTACGTTACTCGTGTAACTTCTATCACAAATTTTAAATTTCCTATTTAGTGTTCACAAGCTGTTTATTAAATGGTAAATATTATTAATTACTAGCTTTGCCCACGACTCCGTCCGCATGGAACCTAATGTAAAAAAAAACAGTAATTAATAAAACCATCTGAATGAATAAGTCGATCTTATAGAACTAGGGTGGCTATATAGCAACTAGGAGCAACACTTTCGCAACATATAAATTATGTAGACTGTCCCTGTAATCATGTTTTATGTGCTTACTATATGCGTATGATACAGTACGGTGGGAAAAATATACGATTTCAAACTCCAATTATTTTATAGTGAGATTCTAATTAATACTGCAAATGCGAATGCGACTTTGTTTGTTTGTTACGCCCTCTTGCCGTAACTACTTTATCGTTCGACACGATTTTTTTTACACGGGTTGCCTTACATAAAAGGAGATGGGCATCGAGTAAAAATGTGTTGGTCAAATTGACATTAATGTCAACGAAATCGCGGAGATAACCTAGTTATTAATATTGTAGTAGTCATATTATGTTATTATAGCTATATTATATAATAAATGTAAACATTTTATGCAAGATATTCATTTGTCATAGTTACGAAACCAATATTTATAAATGAAATTGCATAAATAAAAGATTTGAGATTATGACACCAAAACTACTATTTATTAGAGAAACGGATAACACTGTTTACGAAGAAATTTTGAAAGCGAAGTAAATTTTTTTTAAAGCAAATTTATTGAATATTTTAACTTTCTTATTCTCTGCATATATAATACTAGCGAGCCCGGCGGACGTTGTATGCTTTGATAATAAAAAAAGTCCTAAAAGTCAACCGCAGCGCCACCTATCGGGTCCAATTGTGAATCTAAGCCATTCTCTGATCCGCTACAACACACACACAAAATTTCATCAAAATCGGTCCAGCCGCTTACGAGGAGTTCAGTGACATACACACGCATAGAAGAAATTTATACATAAAGATATTGTTATGATACTAAACAAAGCAGACAAAATCATGGGTATATCAACTAGTATAAATAATTTATATATACTATAATCGTTACATCTATTTATAGTATATTATATATACTTTTAGTTAATTCATGACGTAATTTATTTATTAAATCTTATAACGGTCTTAACCTATATCAGATTGCTTATTTCATTAAATATAATTATTTTCTCCGTTAACTTATTTACCAAGTTGTTGTGGAGAGTGATCCGTGGGCCCCCGATCACTCGAAACGTTAAACCTCGGATGTTGATGGATGTCATGTCCTCGCTGTTCCCTGAGAGAGTACAGCTTGTCCTTTCCTTCGCTGCTCTTCCCAAATATAACAACCCTGAAACTACCCTCTACCTTGGTATCATTAGATTCTTGGTCATGTACGGTACCTTGGTATGGCATGGGGCCCTGACGGCCACCAGTTTTGCGGTACTGCGGATGTTACACAGAGTGATGACCGTCAGGGTCATCCGTGGATATCGTACCATGTCGTATACGGCGGCGTGACTACTGGTGGGCTCCCCACCAAGAGATCTATTAGTACACATGCAGACCATCGCACCCGGGAAGAGGAGGCTCACAGGTCCTACTTGCGGAGGGTGATGCTAAAGTTGTGGAGCGAAAGGCTCTCTGCACCCGCCGCGGATCTCAGGACCATCGAGGCCATCCGTCCTGTTTTAGCGGAGTGCTTTAATCGGAGGCACGGAGTGCTCACATTCCGGTTGATGCAGGTGCTTACGGGCCACGGATATTTTGGTAAGTACCTGACCGAACAGCTCGTAGGGAAGTGTCTCCGAAATGTCTGCACTGCAACGGATGTGACATGGATACTGTCCAGCACACGGTGGAGAAATTTCCGGCGTGGGCGTTGTAGCGTAGCAAGCTCGTAGACGTAATGGGCAGTGACCACACACTACCGGCACTAATCCTTTCCATGGTCGGTAATGAGAGGTCATGGAACACTGTGGTGGCCTTCTCAGAGAGCGTTCTCAGCAAAAAGATGAGGGAGGATAAGAGAAAGGGAGCCAGATGACTCAGTGATGCGGTGCGGAAGATCCGCCCAAGGGCGTCGACAAAGAGGTGCAGGCACGCTTCACTCAATGCCTCCCTGATGAACCTTCAAGTGTCGGACGCGGAGGCGTCCGTTGCCGCAAATTGAAGGTCCGTGCGGAGAGAGCATGGCTTTAGTCGCCGCTCCATGTGAGGAGCTGAGGAAGAATATTTCCTGAGAGGTGGGTCCCCGTTTTACCATCCACGGGTGACCCAAGCGCGTGTCCAGGGCAGTGAAGTTTGATAATCGTCACCCCGCACCCTGGTCTACATTCGCGCTCAGCGGTCGAGAGGTTTTTAGTCGGTAGGAGTCCGACATAACGCTCACGCTGTCCCCCCGCGGCGTGAGGTTTATCCTATGTAGGAATTGCCCCTCGTAAGAAAATGTATTAATAGAAAGGAAATACAGACCTATATTAATATAATAAATAAAAAAGAAACTATCAAATTTGAAATGATTTTATTCTTAAATTTTCTAGCTAACTGTACCTACAAAAGAGCACTTCATAGTTGAAGTTAATTAAGTTAGTTCACGCTAGGGTGCCTCTGATTTTCATAATAAATTGGTTTTGTTTGAAACACAAGCCTGAAATTACAAATAATATCACGTTCAAGAGTGTTTTAGTAAAAAGTACTCATAGGGATTTGGTGATGTTTTGTAAATAATAATGGATATTACAAGATAAATTGTGTAAATATGATGGAAATATGAAGAGTAAAAATATAGTTTCAGTTTGGTATTTAGAATGCTCTTTATATGATTTATATATTATAAAGCTGGAGGGTTTGTTTGTTTGGTTGAACGCGCAAATCTCAGGAACTATTAGTCCGATTTGAAAAATTCTTTCAGTGTTAGATAGCTAATTTATCGAGGGCAGCTATATCATATATAGGCTATATAATTTCATAACGCTAATACCAATAGGAGCGGAGCACCAATGAAGAATGTTTCAAAATCGTTTTTGTTTTGCCTTTTGCGAGCTTCCGCTGCGTGTTAGCGTTAGCCCAGGGTATATATTCTACGTGGACGAAGTCGCGGGCAGAAGCTAGTCTGATATATTTTAAAACCCGTTGTAGAACCGTATGTGTATTGATATTGTAAAACTAAGATACTCCTTAAAAAATTACATATATGTCAGTGAAAGTCCTTTCAAGATCGATCCAACCATGTTGGACATTAGGCGGAACAAACAGACGGACAACCAAAAATATTAAATATTTTTTTGTTATTAATACTTTATATACTTTCATATCCATTTAGTAAACGTTCTTAATTTGATATTACACACAGACATTTCAATTTTATTTATGTGTGTAGAATTTATTTTATTTAGAATTTTATTTATATACATTAGGGTCGGATAACGAAAATTAATTTTCCTTTGTTACCATGAAAATACAGTTCAGATTGATGAAAACAAAAAATCTCTCGAAGTTTGAATACTTAATTTAAAAATTAACACGTGCTTATTTGTGATTCTTGATTTCTTATTTAAGTACCACATAAACGAATAGGATTTTATTACTGACTAGCTGTGACCGCGACTTCGTCCGCGTGGAACGTTATGTAAAAAACAGTGATTAATAAAGTAATCTGAATGTATTCAATCCGTTTACTTATCTACTTCTTTCTCGTACTTACGCCACATCGTTATTAAAATTACAGTAACTTTTGATAGACCGAACCGATTTTAATGAAACAAAGACTAAGTTATTCCCGAAGATATGCTTTATGATTTTCTTGTGTGGTTTTATTGTGATCCCAGTAATTTAGCAGTAATGTGTGATCATACAAATAGACAGACAGACATTGCTAAAAATGATTGAAACGTATTTTATTACTTATTCCTAGACACTTAAAACATTATTTTTCATAAAAATCGAAAAAGAACGTTACATTTACATTCTTATTATATCATTACATTACATATTATAAAACAAAGTGCCCTACTGCGTCTGTCTGTCCGTCTGTTCGCGATAAACTCAAAAACTACCCAACGGATTTTCATGCGGTTTTCACCTGATTGATGAGGAACGTTTTAGTATAATTTGTCTAAGATTTTTTCATAATCAGGGCGGGACAACGTCTGCCGGGCCCGCTAGTGTATAGATAAAGAAAGAACATGTCGTTGTGTCGCTAATCAACTGGTATAAAGAATATCTGAGATTTAAAATTGTAAACTTGACCATACATTTTTTGAGGTTAATATTGACCTCATAAAACTTTTAAGCCAGTGAATGTAATGAAAAATGGATGAGGCTTTTTGTCGAACGTTCATTTTCATTGAAAAATATATATTGCTTTTTATGATACGCTTATACGTTATCTATACATATAATAAAATAGTAAACGAGTAGTGTCTGTTCATGATTACATAGTATAAAACAAAGTCCCTTACCGCGTCTGTCCGTCTGTCTGTTCGCGATAAACTCAAAAACTACTGAATAGATCTTTATGGGATTTTCACCAGTGGATAAAGTGATTCACGAGGAACGTTTTGGTATATAATTTGTCCAGGTTTTTTTTTATAATCAGGGCGTGATAACGTCTGCCGGGCCCGCTGGTTAAATATAAAAAGAAATATATAGGTTTAACTTATATTACTGAGTCCGAAAAATAGTTTTTTTAAATTTTGGTTTGTTTGTCTGTGCATTTAAATAGGCAACAGCTTACAGATTTACCCGCCTGAAACTAAAATTTCATCCACACCACCTGAATGGCTGGAAGTCTGGCACGGTAAGGTTCTCAAGGTCATTCCATTTCTACCTCGTACTTCGACCCCGTAGAACTGACTCCCGGCAGCGATGTTTCCAAAGCATTACGAGTTACAAAACCTTGAGGAATAAGCGTACGCTTCTTTAAAAGGCGGGCAACGCACTTGTGACTCCCCAGGTGTTACTAGCGTCTATGAACGGCGGTGATCACTTACCATCAAGTGACCGTAATAAACAAAGAGGTTTTTACGTATTGGTGGGATGCGGCTGACCTATAAGCATTACTGTAACTTATTATCAACTGCCCGTCTCCGCAATACACGGGTGTGTTAACGAAGAAAGGGAGCATGAATCTTCATTTACAGTATTACCCTATAATTAAATGAAATGGCAAATTAACATCAAATTATCAAATCCATCAATATTTTTCATGTTTAGCATTTAGCATTTTTATTTACTTATATATTTTGTTGTGTATTGCATCGACATTAATGTTCATTTTCTTTTTATTGAAGTCGAAAAGATGTTTTAGAATAATCTCTCTTTTACCTAATATCTACCCAGAAGGAGTTATGGGAACAGCTAGTGTAGTAATAAAACTGAAAAAATAAAACCCTGCATTATTGAAATGATTAATTATTTTTAGTTATCATTGTCAACCGTATTTTTATGGTGACTAGTGAAAAAAAGACGTTTTATTTGGCCCACTCTAACAGTCAATACAGTACTGAATACAATATTTTCAACGTGAGTTTCTTTTCAAGGTACTTGACCTCGGTGACTCATGAGATAGTAACTGGGGTATGGGAAAATAACATAGCCCGAGAAGCTTCAGTTTGTACCGAGTTTTGAAGAGGTCAATTGAAAAGATTTTGAAGAGTATCGCAGTATCCTTATTAGGGTTGATTTCGATGCACCATCTACAATACTATTCACCGACATGAGATTAGCCCTGCCTGCTTGAAGCATAGATGACTGTATATCATCAGCGTAGCCGTTAAACTCGATCCCAGGCAATCAAGTAGGTCATTGATAAACGACTTGAACAATAAGGGTAGCGAGAATATACCCCTGTGCCACCTGAGCGGATAGATTGGGGTCGGGAGAGTTCATATTCTACTACACTTTCACTGTATGTATATAAATAATACCTGAAATAGAATTTCTAATTGATTTGCATCAAATGGCTGTTAAATGCGGATAAAACAAAACGTATGAGATTTACCTTGTTCCTCGTGAATTACTTTATCCATTGGTGAAAACCGCATAAAGATCCGTTCAGTAGTTTTTGAGTTTATCACGAAAAGACAGACAGACAGACGCGGTAGGGGACTTTGTTTTATACTATGTAATGATACCTAAAATAGAATTTCTAATTGGTTTGCATTAAATAGCTGTTAAATGCGGATAAAACAAAACGTATGAGATTTACCTTGTACCACGGGTTGATAGTGTAATAAAGATCGAAGGGAATTTAGAAGGGTTACTTGAGAATACCGTGTGTTTATGGTCATCACATTTAATCCTAAATTACAATGGGGCCTATACATTAAAATAATTGACCAGAAAAATAAGTTCATCTGTATTCGCAGTTCCCGATATTTGCTAGCTAACAGTTATTGCCATTGTTAGGTTAGCCAACTACGCTGACTTCCATAACTTAATGTCTTATGATATTATGCTTGCGGAACAGCAGCTGAGATAGACGCCCTATTTCTGTTACAAAGCTGGGCAATATAAACAATTTACATTGTAAGCAATAAATTAATCAAGAGGTTCGCGGGCGAGGCGTTATATTATCGCAGTAACGTTTGGAAAGGAATTAATAGCATTGAGGAGGCCAAGGTCTCTGTTGCTATCAATAATTGCGTTAGACGCGATCATTTTTGTATGTCATGTACAAGAAGCAACTGGGTCAGCCATTTAATGCCTGTAATAGAGAAGGAGATTGGGGTAGCCAACGCGGGTCTAGCCTTCGGTAGCTGTTGCTGTAGTTGTGGCTGGAGTTTAGGAGCTCAGAGAGCCGTAAGGCCCCGCACTGTCGCAAGTCAGTCGGTCGGAGCTGTGGCGACAGGTACCTTGGACGGGATCGCCAGCCTGCCTGCCAGGCTTTATTCACAACGCACGGAGACACCCGGCATAGTTCGTAAGATCCCAGCTCTATCTCCACGGCACCTGTATAGGCTCACTTCGTAATAGAGGATAGGGCTTAATATTTCGGTTAGTACAAAATACTTTTTGATGATAGACAGAACATTTGCTCCGTCATATATGTATATAACGAACCCTTTTTCTCGAATCCAGATAAACAACAGATTGTTTAAATAAGTAAGTCATCGTTAAAGACAAGGCTGTTTAACGAGGGCTATGGCAGCACGCCGTTTTGATGACGGTATTATTACCGAGGGTGGCACCATATTTATTATCCTTCACATGGTTAAATTCTAAAGAATGACTGCAAATATGTGAACGGTTCGTTGATTCAAACGAGCATGGCGGTTGTTGGCCGTATTTACACAGATTCACCAAATATGAGTAATATATCCAAAAAAAGTCGAAGAGACCATTTGGATTATGATAAATATGCGTTACTTCTCTGCCGTAAATGAAGCCTTTTTGTTGATATTCACATGAATTACAATATACAATTTACTAAAGAATAAAAATACATGCCATTCATAACAATAACAGTATAATACCAACACGAGAATAAAAATATAATAGTTAAACATTTAGAATCAAGTTAATAGTTACGTATGTTATTTTACTGAATCTACCTGTTTAGTTAAAAGTATATGAGAAATAATACTTAGATAAATTCCATAAATAAAAGTAAGTTAGTAACATATAGAGCGTATGTTTTATAAATAATAATTTAATTAAAAGTACGAATTAACAATAACATAGTTCTAATAATGAAATTGTGATTTTTTTTATTGTAGCACGGCAAAATGACTGCACTGTGCCTGATGGTAAGCACAGTACAATCCAAAAACAATGGCGACCACCGAGTGACACACTATCCATCACCGGTCGCCGCTGTCATGCCGGCCTGCGAAAAGCTGGATATGCACAGGCTGATCCCGAAACGCGACCCGCAGAAGCGAATCACTATGACGGGCTTTTTCGCTATATACATGGTGGTTGCGACCCAGTCAGGCTGTAAAACCCTACCACCCCGCTTTCATCATTGCCTCGTTCGTTATTCAGCAGGGTGCACCACGTGCAGGTGAGGCTGGCTTGGATGTCTCAAGTCTTAGATGTTATTCGACACCCCTTAAACCTCATAATTTAATAAGACCAATTGGAAAGTGCCATAATTTATCACTACATATTATAAAACAAAGCCCGCTGCCATGTCTGTCTGTCTGTCTATTCGCGATAAACTCAAAAACTACTGTACGAATTTTCACGCGGTACATCAGTAGATAAAGTGATTCACGAGGAAGGTTTAGGTACATAATGTGTCAAGACTTTTCTTTGTTATCAGGGTGGAATGACGTCCGCCGGGTCCGCTAGTTGTATATAAAAGAGACCATCGTGATGGAATTCTTGCAATTATTGTAAAACGTGATTATAATATATTGCATTATAATTATAACTGAATATTCAATACACATTTTGAGATAAAGAACGATAAAAAGTTGAAGTAGAAGAAAGAAATTGTAACGACCTGGCTACAATTTCTTTTTCAGTTTCCGGAGTAGGCGATGGCAAAACTCGGTCAACGTACCTCGGGAGAAAAGGAGCAGTTTTATATTATTCGGTGTATTTGGTTCATTTGCCTACGCAAAGTTTGATTTACGTTGAAGTATTATAAGATAAAATTGTTAGTTAAGTTATTGTTACACATTAACTATACGTAAACACTATAGGAAATGAAATTTGTTTCAAATAGTAGTACGTATATGAAATGAATTTCCTGTAACAGAATACAAAATACTAAATATCTATGTACTTCATGATTTTTTTTTCTATCCGGTGTTGTTAGGTTACCGTTCATTAGTTTTATTTGTATAAATCACTAGCTGACCCGCGCAACTTCGTCTGCACGAAATCGGTTATTACAGGTTCCAATTTTATTTCCAAACGCGAAAGATCTTAAAAAACATAGATCCTGATTGTAGCGACACTTACCGGGTACTTGGTGTGAATCCAAACTATCCTATATATATTGGCAAGAAATGTCTTTCTGGTATCCCTAAGGTTGCTCCTATGGCTCTCACCTCCACGCCTCATTTACTATCCTCGCAACAACGCAATATTATACCGGTTTATAATTGAAGTTATATACTTCTTTTGGCGCGTTAGGGAAAAATGGTGAGGTTAAATTTTTACGATGCGTGCGCACACCATCACGGAAAACCGACACCCTGAAGTTAGCTATAGTCAACGTTTTGTTTCTTTGTATTTGTTGTTTGTATTTCTTTGTATTAAATTTTCAATGTATTAAATTTTTCTATTGTTAGTGTCGTTTTTTCTACAAACCCAGAATAAGGCGAAAGAAAATTTTTGAAAAGATTTTTATCTTGTTTCGCCAAAGAAGTATAACTTCTAACGCGTGTACATAAGTACACACACACTTTTTTATGTTATTATCTTCTAACCCACTTCATCAATTGACATGCTGTAAAAAGTAAACTATATCTCCATGAAATTTTCAATTTGGTATTTACCTATTTGTTTTAATAAGAATTTGTAAAGTATATATGAAACATATATCTAATAACTTTAGTAATTGTAACATTTATTTTATTTTTTCATATAAAAACAATCTTTTCGGCTGAAATATTAAACTTAGATATATGGTGTCTCATATTTTTTTGTAATGCTAAGAGTAATGAATTTTGATGCGGATTTTATTCTTTTATTTCAAATCATTCCAGCAACGCAAAGTATGTTATAGAATTTTGCTAATTTGAATTACATTTATTGTGAACAAGTATTGAAAATATATATTTACTTAAATAAAAAGTAGTCTAATATATCTTTCTAATAGTGAAAAAATTTTGAAAATCGGGTATGTTGCACCAGAGATTAATTACCCCGAACATCCAAATTCACTAACTTTTTAATATTTGAGTTTCATAGATACGAATTTTACTAGTGTTAAGTCAGTCATGGGAGCGTTACTTTACTATGTAGTATTGATACAAATGGAATAGATTAATTGTGATAACTGATGTTTCATTGAAATATGTCAAACACGTCAAAACAATATCAAATGTAGTGTAAAAAGTTTCAATAAGAAGAAAAAGCCCTTTCTTACTTGAAGGCAAACAATTTCATTAATATATTTTAAAAAAAGCATTTATAAATATAGATTTTTCGGACCAAAAATCATCTCAGGCGTCCCCAGAACACCCTACAAAATTATTATCACAATCTGATCAGTAGTTTCGGCATTCATTGAGGACAAACATGCAAACATTGATTTTTATATATTAAGACTAGAGATTATAATGTGACTGACAGTGACATAATTGATTCGTAAAATTATGACATTCTGTTATTAATTAATTCATTTATGAATCATATTTTTCATTTAATATTATCTACTTGTTATTTATTTTATCACTATGGTTTATTTTATACTTGTCCCAAAAATGTAGATATTACCAGAACCTACCATGTTTGTGAAAACGATATTTGCGCATCCACTATGCCCACTAAATTACTTCTTATAAGTATATACGTATATATAAATCATAGTCAGCTATCTGCCAATGAAATTCCCGTCAAAATCGGTTCAGTCGTTTCGGAGATTACCTGGAACAAACAGACAGATAGTCGGACACACAAACAGACTGACAAAAAATTTAAAAATTACATTTTTGTTATCAGTAGCGTGTATACGTTCATATCCGATTATTAAAAATTTGTTATTTTGATATTACATAAAGACACTTTATTAATACTATATGTATAGATTAGAAGATTATTTCATGAATCCCTCGCCTACTATAAGTTTTTATTGAACAAAATTTATAAAATGGAGTTGTACGCGGAATTATTATTTTAAGTACGTTGATACTTAAAAGTTTTGTCGTCATTATTATCTGAAAGTTATTTGTGTTTCTTTAGACTCCACTATCTAACAATTTCACAAAGTTGTAGACGAACTCGACTCGCGTCTGGGTTCAATCGCTTTCATAACTGGGAGCAAAGTTGAGCCAGACTTTTGTTTATCTTTTCTTAGCCTGAGCTAATACTTTAGTCTCATAGTAAATAATAAGTGTTTTATTACTGTAATTGTTTAAAATAACAGACAGATTTATGAACACTCTTATTGCATGTTAATAGCTATATTTGTGATATTGCAGTCGGAGATGGTATGGTGTATATTGAATTTAATTAGTAGACACAAATAGTTTACAGATGCGTATGGGTTTAAATACACTTTATTATTCTCAAACGAATGCCTAACAATGCTTTTAAAACCACGGCTATCACTTCAGTTATTTCCATCAACAGCCATGAAAGAAATATACAATGAAACCTGGTTATGTATTGCTTGGATAAATAAGAAATCTTTGTAAATGAATTCCATTCTAAGGACGTAATATTATTACGAAAAGAACCTATTATAGAGAAAATAATAAATCTTTTTACCAGATATTTATTTCTTATATTATTTCTAATAAACATTTGTCCAACTAATATCATTGTAATAATATCGTGTAGAGTTACCTCCTCACATACGTTTTCTCTATAACTGAACTAAATTCAAAGCTACATTTCTATAGTTTATATGTAATCATATGCTTACTTGAAAGTGATTACTTTAAGTCACTTTGTATTTAAAAAATTACTGAATCCTTAAATTATTTTTATTATTATTTTTGAGGCATTTTTCAATTTTCTTATCTAGGCCATCTAATATTGTACATGAGATAATTATTTTTGTAGCTGGATAAACTTAATAGTTCTTTAAATAGGTAAGAAAAAAGCTCATCATTAGAAATTCTACTTATCCGGGAATCGTGTCTCATCTTTTTACTATTTTAAGCCCAAGAAAAATAAGCACTCAAAACAGTTGGCTAACCGAATGATGCACAAATTGAGTAAAAACATGTTGTGAATAACTTATAAAGCGAAACAGTATAAATTTTTCAACAGGACGATGCGACGAGGAAAAATATAACCCTTTTACGTTAATAAATTGAATTTCCTTGCGCTCCGTAAAACGGGTTTTATGGTGCAACTGATCCTAAATAGAGCTGAAGCGGATGTTAAAATTTTTATGACATTTATTGCCTTTTTCTTTTCAAGTCAGTGTAATAATTAGTGATGTGGTAATTTATTCTGTTAAACTAAGTCTTTATTGTATCCATTAACTGGGAGTGAAAGGCTTTCTGTATTTATGGTATCAATTAAGAACAAATTTTGCCGAATATTGTCAGAGCTACAGCCGTGACTTTGCTTCGTTTTAATAATTATTAGAATACTGTTATTTGAAGGTGTATTATTTTATAATAACTAATAAGATACTTTTAAATTCATTTAAACGAGAATGTATCGGGGAACAGTTTAATTATTTATCTTTAAATAGGTTTAATGAAATGGGTAATTTAAATATATTTTTAAAATTTGTTGCAGTTGGTTCAGTGCAAACTATAACGGTATTTGTAACATCATCTGTTTTAATTGCTTTTACTACGGCGGGTGTTTTTTTTTTAATTTAAAAAAGCTGAAAATATAGTTATTTTTAAATAATAACTACAATTAATACTTACTTATTATATAATCATTATTAAAAAATATATACAAGCAAGTGAAGTTAAGATACCCTAAACTTTTTTTTCATTGAAACAAGTATACCAATTCCATCGGCTTTTTGGCAAGTTCGTCGTGTTGACGCAATGATTCAGAAATGAAAAAAAAAATAGATACATACGATTAGTTTCATTCATAAGCAAATAAACGGACTGTATATATTGGTAATCTCAATACTGTATTAATGCTAAGCTCATTCTAAATCTCTAGAATTGAAATGAAATTATTTAAAAGTTTATATAAATAAATTATGTTCAGCACAAATAACTCTTATTCCTTCAATATATAAGTTTTAACTTATTTTAACCTCTCATAATACGGAGTAATTTTTTTATTAACTAATTAACATTTAACATATATTAAATATATACTAATATATAAAGCCGAAAAGTTTGTTTGTTTGTATGGTTGAACGCGCTAATCTCAGGAACTATCGATCCGATTTGAGAAAATCTTTCGGTTTTAGATAGCTCATTTATCGAGGAAGGCTTTAGGCTATATACCATCACGCTAAGACAAATAGGAGAGAAATTAGTATTATATACGTTGCCATGGTAACTTGGTAAGTTTATATGCAAACATTTTCAAAGTTATTTTGTGTTCCTATTCAAAAAGTTTATTTTACGCTAGTTTTGTTTCCAATTTTTTATTTTTAAACTATCACGTATTATCAAAATATAGCGTGTATATGTAAAATTCAAATAAAAACTTCTTGATGAATGCATATAGCTACACATAACACATTTTTTTTATATTTCGTCTGTATTTTTATATTTTGTCTGTTTGTTTGTATGTTCCGGGTAATCTCCAAAACGGCTGGACTTATTTTAACGGGAATTTTACTGGCAGATAGCCGAAATTATAGCAATTGACATTATCGTATTTCATTTGTCCGCGGCATCGTCCGCATTGCTATTTCCAAAATGGTTGGACCGATTTTCACGAGATGTTCATTGGTAGATAGCAGACCTCATAAAAAGCAATTTAGGTGCTTTATTCGCCTTCAGCCGCAGTGGAATATCCAAAATGCTTGAACTGATTTTCATGGGACTTTCACTGGCAGATAACTCACAGTATAAGTAGTAACTTAGACTATTTTATTTTGTTAGACAAGACTTCGTCTGCAGTGCTGTCTCCAAATCGGTTGGACATATTTTCACGAGATTTTTGCAGGCAGATAACTAACTAATGAGCTATTTCATTTTAAACTAGCGGGCTCGGCAGACGTTGTCCCGTCCTGATAATAAAAAGAAAATCTTGACAAATTATACCTAAACCTTCCCAATGAATCATTCTATCTACTGGTGAAAACGGCATGAAAATCTATTCTATAGGTTTTGACTTTATCGCGAACAGATAAACAAACAGACTAGAGGACTTTGTTTTACACTATGTAGTGATGAACTGTTACCTATGCATTCGTCCGTGTGAGATTGATCAAAACTATGTTGTTTACTGTAAACAAGCGCATGAGACGTATGCTGTGCTGGACTCCAAAAATAAATCTACATAATTGAAAGTCATATTTTTTTATGTAATTTAATTATATCATCTTTTTGGTCAATTTGCCGGCCATTTTGTTTTATTTACCGCGTTTGCGTCAAATTACTCAGTGATTATAGCAACGTATAAGAATAACTTAATTATATCGACAATAGTATAGTAATAGAAGACATATTGTTCGATAATGTATAGCTTAAAATTTTCATTAATTTCTTATATAGTGTTAGTGAGCACTGAGTGTGGTATATAGTAGGTTGAACTTCCAGGTATGTTGCTGATGATAAATCCCATCCCATTCGATATACTATTAGTATTCATATATCTAATGTACATATTAGAGTAGATGGCGTGCGTGTCGTAGTTACAAATGTTTTTGAAAAAGCATTTCTGTAATGTACACACCTACTCACAATTTCACATTTCTTTAATACATTTTAAAAAAGCGTGTACGGAGTCGCAGGTAACAGCTGGTAGAATATAAAAGATTTTAAAAATCCGGTTGAAAATTATGATGTATCACGTAGAAATAAATCTCAAATCAAATCTGCACAAAATTACCATTGTAGACACGTAATTGGTAAAATCTAAATTTTCATTAGCGGTTCTCCAAGACATCATAATTTAAACAATTCAATAAATCACACACGGTATACAAATTGGTTTGTATAAATTTGGTATTAATACCAAAACTTAACAAAATCGTGAAAATAAACTCAGAAAGTTAGCGTCATTAATAAGTACCTACATATATATATACCAAAATAAGCAACTACAATTTTTAAAATCAAACACGTAATCAAATTGTATGTTATTATAGAAGTCTAGTGTTGCGTCCGCAAATACTCGCCACGTTCCCTCTCGGCAGCGCTTCGAACATAGGTTCGATCTTCCGGAGTGGAGCCCTCGAGCACGCTGCTAAAACGATACAGTGACACTGAAAACTTTTACTCACTAACTTACTAACTACATATGTGCACATACACACAAGTGTGTACACAAGTGGTGAAAGTGTTTTATATTTTCCCTTGTTTTTCGAACTTAGATTAATTAAGCCGAGTTGACAGATAAAAAATACACGTTTAAATTCGTGAGACAGATACTGGTACATTAGCTAGTTTAACTTGGTAAGGTTCACATTGTTCTGCAAATTAAGTAGTCACTATTTGAACCGTCTGTCATAGAGGTAAAGACTAAATGTAACTAAATATCTAAGTGTTACTAAATATCTAATTTGTTGATGTTATCGATTTATATAATAAAAGCAATTTTAGAAAATTATCTTCAAACGTGACAGAATTTGCTATTCCTGGAAAGTTTAATTCACTGGAAATTATGCAAACTATTTATATCGACGGCAAGCCACACACCTCAATGGAGCTTCTGAACGGTGTAAAATCAGTATACTGGACTAGTTGCATACATTAAATTTTTTATGTTGAATTTAAGTAATATTAAATCGTATAATATTTCAAATCCATCAAATAATACTGGGTTATATATAATTACTTACACTCGTACGAAACCCGACATAATTAACAATAAAACATAATGTTATGTTCGATTTATTAAAAATGATGATCTTAAAATTTATTTGTTTAATTTACTACATACAACGACGTTCATTTATTACATATTAGATTGGGCAATATCCTCATCCTAATTAATATTATAAATGCAAATGTTTATTTGTTACGCTTCCATACAAAAAAACACATACGGTAGAGGAAAGTGGGGTACAGTACGGTTTTTACAATGTTATTTTTTCATTTCGGTTATTTCATTAAAAAATCAACTGATTGCAAATACTGATATTAAACTTATCCGAGATTCATATAAAAAAATGTCAGGTGATTATATCTCATAGTTAGTGTAATATTATGACTTAAAGTCAATGTGAAACTTGTATGAATCTGCCCCACAAGTGGGTTACTTTCATACAGTTGGGGGTAGTTATGTATAAACTGTTAAACTTGAAAATGGAATCTAAATTCTTTTATTTAGCTATAAAATTAAATATACAAAATTAAAAAAAAAAACTTTTCTTATAGTGAACAAAAATACTTATCCGCAGCTTTTCTATATGATAATACTTCTTGTACCACATCTTGTTTTGCTAACTACATATACTCTTCATCTACTGATTGGTTACGCATCTTCTCATCGGTAGGATGCGAAATTAGCCACTAGCATATTAGTTCTCATCTATCGTTTCCGTAGAGGTACCTACATATACGTACGAATGTGCCCCATCTGGATTTGCGCGAAAGTGCCCCATTAAACAATTGTTAAGCAAATATGAGTTCTCTTAATATGAATATACAAACTGGCTAAATTGTTTATAAAAATCATAACTTAAGGATATTTGTTAATTACTGAAAAAATACTGTGGCAAAGCTTAACATACGTAGTGTAATAATTGATGGCAACTTTGATAAAAAAATTACTTACCAAGCGCAAAAATATGAAACCAGCTATCACTTCATTCTCACTGGCGTGAATGTCGTCAAACTACGTTGGTATAAGGGCGGCTACTCGATTTATGTACACAAGTAAAGGCACGTTCATGTGCCTTTTCATTTGTGTTTTATAACTACTGTACGAAAGTGCCCCACGTACGAAGGGTGCCTACTTTCCCCTACGTTTAATTCGGAAAACAAGCACTGTTCTCGAAGGATAGGTCAAATCCATACTAACGCGAGAGAAGTCGCGGGCAAAAGCTAGTCAATAATAATTAATTCTGTTTCATTAAACTGATTTTCGAGAACATAATTTTTAACGATACATATTTGACTGAAGAGTAACGACCCTTCCTGGGGTCACGTAGGTGAAATTGTACTATGTACATACACAACTTATACATCACAGATATTCAATGAATACTTTTTATAAGTTCTATAAATATAATATGTATATGTCGCGATATAAACCTTCCGTGATACAATCTCTAAATGATACTGAAAACGATAATAAAATCGGTTGTCTAATTTAGAATTAAGGGAATACACAGCCAGAAGCGAAAAGCGGTCATATAAAATCTATTTATTATAGAACTGTGTACCTCAAGTGTTGTATTCTTCTCTCGTCCCTAACACAAATATGAATTCTACATATTAAAGGGCTATGGCTTATTTTTCGAATTGAATAACAATTTTTGTAACAAAATATTCATTATAATAGGTTTAAAGTATAGAAAAATAGGTATCTATTATTTAACAGGAACGAAATAATTTTGACACGTGTTAACTTAGTTTTTTGAGTGTATAAGAAAGACACTTAGTGAATTCACTATAATGAAATCTTCAACCTCCCCATTTATTAGTGTTGTATAAGCCCAGCGTTAATTGAAGTTACTTTGTTTGAGACGCATCAAGAAAAATAAATTTTGCAAAGTGAGAAAACATAATCGGACGTCATTAGGATGTATTCGGAAACAGCACAGATACATATCTTGACTTGAATGTTAAGGAAACGAGACGAACGTAACCAATTACTAAAAAATGTATTCCATTGTATTAGTAAAGTATTGAGAGGGAAATCCTGGACATGGATGCCAAGTTTCTTTAGGGAATTTGGTTGTTATGGCCGTGTACATTTTATAGTTTCCCACGGCGTTTAGATATCAACGAAAGCGATGCACATCGTGTTGCGTTAAATTTATTACAACGACTACAGTTATTTCTAAGTAAATTTATGGAATTATTATAAAATAAAACTACAAAACTGACATGATTAAGAAGAAATATTGAACTCTTTTGATAGAATTGATAAAAAAAAAGTCGAATACACAAAGTTATAATTTAATATATATTATTCTGTCCTTTATTTCTCAACGTTAAACTAACATTTTCATCAACGCTTCACTAAATAAATATTAAGCCTGTTTTCACTACACTTTGTACAAGTGCTAGTTCAGAAAATCGAAATTCTTACCTTTCGTATTTCTAGAAATTATGTTATAGATAACTCTTGAAAGTAATCTAAAAATCATGTCAGCTGTTTATATTTGTATACATTTATAAAACTATGCCTAAAACCTACTATAATACATTAATATTCTACAAAAACTAATAAGTGTAAAGTAATTAAGGAAAGTTGATATTATATTTCTCAAATTGTATTGATTTTTATATAAGCATTTCAAAATGTATTTAATTGAAAAACCAAAATAAATTACGTAGAATAATATATGGAAATAAAAAATGAAATTCATTAAAACCTTTATTACTTAATAAAACCTGCAATAGTATGTTGAAAATATTGAGATCAAAAAATGAGTTTGAGAAAAAATCGATTATTCGTACTTCCAATAAAGTATAATAAACAACGAGTATTACTACGCAATAAGAATATCGGGACAAAAATATACGTGTTGGTAGAAAAATATACAAATAAATCGGTACAGAGGCAGTCCTCTAAAAGCGGCTTTTCGTAGTATTTATCAAACATTTATAAAAAGTTTTTCACAGATACGATATGTCTCCTATTTTAATTGTAGGCGATGTGAAAGGGCGTATCTATCAATTATAAAGATGCAGGTAAAATTTGTGAATATGTTTATATCATTTTACATGATTTTAATTATTCATATGAAATTCTTAGATATTTCAGTATTCACAAATCGTTAACTATTATTTCTAAGTTCCCATATTATATATATAAAACCTGCATCAGTACGGGCAGTGTAACTCCACTCGCTACTCTCGTAAGTTCTATGCGATCGACTTGGGAGACTTTGCCAAAATTTGGTGAGGATTAATTGAGGATGGCGTCAGTTATACCAACGCGCAAGGTCGTCGCCCGCATCGATCGCCAACAACATACTTCGCGCCTGTGCCGCACCGCACACGCCGCGCAACAGGCCCAACCTAACCCTCACTGTGTATAGCGAAAACATAAGCCAACTTCATCAGTCTCAAAGAGGGCGTCTGAGGGGGTACACCGCACCCCCGGCTAAGTTTACCGGCGAAATTACGTCGGCCGCGCGATTCTGTTTAAACACACTTTTTACTGTGATAATATAAACACCAATGTAATACTATAGGTAATACATCCTAGTGCTAGGTGCAAAGTAACTTATAAGTAATTTATTTTGAGGTATGGGTGTGGTGCTACTTATAAATTCGCGGCTAGAGGTTAGTCGAAAGGGGCCACGTGATGTGGCACGTCGAACGCGGCTCGTCGACGCCCATGCACGATGGAGCCGGCAATGCATCTGATTCTGCGCGATGCACAAGTTTGTGTCAGTGGACAGCCTTACGGCGCATCCTGCCAGCGCTTACTGCATAAGCGACTTTAACTGTTTATAAATCGCATCTTGATTGAGGCAGTCCCTTATGACGTTTTATCTGTCAAACGCCGGTAATGCACTCGGTTCTAGTTAGTAAACTGAAACAAAAGGCAATAACTGATACAACGTCATAGGCTGCATGCACCAACTTTCTAAAATGTCTGTAGTAAGCAAATACGAGAATAGACTTCATTCATAAAGCCCGCGGATATTTACACCGCCCTAGTATTTCAGTGGGTTTATTTTCGTAAACAGATATTCTTGATTCATTATTCGATATTAATAAAATAATTCTATATTTCCTGAATAGAGGAAAATATTTACTGCATATTCTTTATAAATATATTATTTAGTAAAAAAGAAAAATGAAGTGGCTTTTTCGCTTTGCTTAAATATTGCACGTATTAGCCCAATGATACTTTAGTTTATTTTAAGGAATGAAGAAAAGTGTAGATATGTCATCAATTTAATTATAATATAATAATTACTCTATAAACTAACATTTAGTTGGATAGAGGAACTAATTTAAAGATTACGTATTTAATAGGCAGGTAATTGATTCATCCGTAAGGCTATAAAATAACATTTAAGTTATATTCCGCTATCCAATAATTTCGCGTAATTACTGAAATATAAAAATTAATTACAAGATCAAAAACTAAATTTAATTAGTTTCACAATATAGTGGTATAAATAAGCAGAATAGAAGATCTATTAGTATAATTTTATTTTATAAGTTGGACTGTTTTATATATTTATGGTGAGTGGATATATCACTTATTTTTTTATTGTTTTAATTATTTTGATTTTGACACAAAGACATGCGTATGTAATCGTTTTCGAAAATCTATAGATTGTTTTATATGTATTTAGCAATCATTTTAAACAATCGGACTAAACGGCAGACGACATTATTATTTCTTTTTTTTCTCAAGTACGATTTTGATATAATCAGACTGACTTTATCTGTAGAAGCTAAGCCTTGTTGAATAATATATTAAAAAACGTCGAGAATGACAAATATTGGGTGCTCGCAATTAAATGAAATCGAGAAAGATTATAAGCGTGTGTTCCATCATCCAAATTTGTCATAGCAGCACACCCTTTGGTTTATGACCTTCCGAGGTTAGTCAGTGCACCTCCCTTTCGATACAGTTTCCGTTTTTATTAACAAATAGTTACACGTTACTTCGCGCACGTGATATTATGAGATAAAAATAGTCATTATTCAATATTTCTACGATTTCCCGTAGTTTTTTGTGTACCTCTAGGAAATATTTTCTCTTCGTTAGTAACAAACAATTCATATCACGAGGACTGTTTATCCAGACTTAAATGTGAAAAATAACAATCAAACTTTGTCCTTAAATTCTATGTTGATACACACTTAAATAGATTTAAATGTTTTTAGAGCGCGAACGCACTTTCTCAGTGAAATCGAATTTATTTTTTAATTTTATAATATATTGACAATAACTATATTTCTTTATATAAGTATAATTTATTCCCTAATCATAGCCACAAATTACAATCATAATAGCTGTTTTTAGAAACTCACCCGTTTTTGTTTAAATTCCATGATTATCTCGGAATACACAAAATAAATGACCAAGGTAAAAATACGGCTGAATCGTAACATTTATTACTATTAGGTCTTTACCTATGAAATTGCCGTTTTGTATGAAAAAATTTAAACGAATTTTTTTATGTATTTTTTATTTGTATTAATCGAAGTAATCACCCATGCAATCAATGCATCTTTGCTAACGCAGTGGTAGTTTATTGATGCCCTTCTTAAAGAAATCAGCTGGACGGGAGGCAACAAATTCTTCAAAGGCATTTTGTACTGCCTCTCGGGCATTGAATTTTTTTCCCGCCAAGGAGTTATCGAAATTCTGGAAAAAGTAGTAGTCTATAGGTGCAAGGTCTGGTGAGTAGGGCGGATGACGGAGAACTTCCAACCTCAGTTCTTGCAATTTGGAGAACGTCTGCTGTGCAGTATGAGTTCGCGCGTTGTCGTGCAGGAGCAGCGGAGACGAGCGATTGACCAATGCTGGTTGGAGATGTGCCAGCTTCTCCATCATTGTGTTCAGTTCTTCACAGTACACATCTGCAGTAATGCTCACCCCGTTTGGTAAGAAGCTGTGATGAATCACACCGGCGCTAGACCACCAAACAGTGACCATCACTTTTCTAGGGGTAAGTTTTCGTTTAGGGCATTGTTTAGGTGCTAAACCAGGATCCAACCAACTTGTTGAGCGCTTGCGGTTATCAAACAGAATCCATTTTTCATCGCAGGTAACAATGCGGTTCAAAATTCCTTCATTTGTGTGTCTGTTAAGCAGTGCAAGGCACGTCTCGACGCGTACTTCGCGCTGGCGATCATTGAGTTCGTGGGGCATCCATTTCTCAAGCTTTTTTACCTTGCCAATTTGACGCAAATGGACCAATATTGTTTAGACGCTAACGTCGAAAGCTGCTGCTAATTCAGCCGTAGATTGTATATCATCAGCTTCCACAATCGCCTTTAATTCGTCATTGTCGATCAAAGTCTTCGGACGACCGCGAGGTTCATTTTTCAGGTCGAAATTCCCAGAACGGAAGCGAGCAACCCAATAACAGGTGGTGCGTTGGTTTGTAGTGTTAGCTCCGTAAACGTCGTTGATGTTGCGTGCCGCTTGTGCCGCGTTGCTGCCACGACGGTACTCATATTCCATAATTACTCGAATTTTTAACGTATCCATGATGACAAAAAAGATTGAAATGCGATGAAAATGTAACACTAATCAATAAACAAATGACTACTTTTGAGAAAAGAATTCCATGTTTTTAAAATAAAATTAATTTGAAATTAGAATTCTTAGCCAAACAAAAATTATTTTGATTTGAAATGGTCAGTACTGCAGAACGGCAATTTCATAGGTAAAGACCTATTATTATTTTTGATACGTCAACATGAATGGTTGTTCAATATCCCCTGAAACGCGAACACCGAATACCTGTACAAGAATTCCAATTCTTTCTAAATTCCTAACTGATAAGAATTATGAATTAATACGTTAACTAGAACATTTATCCAAAAGTCTTAATTTTTGTATATTGCTTTTTCTATATTTATCCAATTCTAGTTATTAAATATTATTACTGACGTTAATAGCGGGGTAATTGATTCGTATTATGAACTCTGCGTTTTCGGATGAACCGGCCGGACCTTTATTAGACCTCGTTGTTAATTTTTTCCATATGGTTTTTGTAATATTTCAGAATTTATATTCCATGTTATTGTTTCTAATCCTCGTCACTTGTGTAATGTAAACAAACGATATTATAGAAAATCTCTACTAGGCCCTACTAACGTTTTAATGAGAATGTAAGTATGTTTGTTACGGTTTCATGTCTTAACCGATCATCTTGAAATTTGGCATATATTTTGTCCGGGGTACAAAAAAATGACAAAAACTTAAAAAGAAAAATGTCATCTAGAAAAATTGATCTGTTCCCGAGGGATATGTTAACTCTACATTAATGCGGGTGAAACCTTGGGCAAAACCTAATATCTAATAAAATTACTATATTATGGTCTCAGAATCTGTCAACATTTTCCACCAGTATTATTTTAAAATTATAGGTATTCCCCTGAAGTTGCTGTTTTCAAATACTTGTTGGTAGTCCGGTGAAGCTGTTAAGACCTTACTAGATCAATAGCGTAGTCAGTTCGAAAAAAAAGTACTTGTTGTTTGATTTTTTTTCGTTTATTATTTGAGTTTAAAGTATAATTTTGTATAAATCTTACTTTGTACTATGTAATCCTATAGTCCAATTGCTTTTAATTGTATTAATAACACTCCGTAAGATAAAACTGTGAAAATGGCACGCAAAATCAAAAACGTATTCGAAACCGATACTAAAATGAATGCACAATACGTTTCTGTTTCCGTTTTAAAATTATTGATTTTATTAGGTGTTATTGAGCAGTTAAGAATCATTGGTGATTGTGGAATTTGATGGTTCTCTATCTGTCATTTATTAAGCACCCGTTTATAATATTAGCGTTGAACTTTGTTAATTTATTACGTATACGAATTTCGTTGTAGTACCAATGCAGCACAGACGTAATATTAACGTTGTTTATGTGGTAGGTATCGCGTAGGAACGCGCGGTCTGTGTATAATATACTATGATCCTCGTGTATGACCAGAGATGATAGTCGGTAACGATGAATTGAAAGCCTTAGTGTCAGCAAGTTTATATCAAATACGCAAGAAATATCAGGTAGCCCTTAAGAGAACTGACACTGATTCATTTACGTTAAATTGTAAAGATAAAACGCTCGGAAAATGGTTACCTCGAACGACAACAACATAAACAACAAAATTGTGTCAGAATTTACCTTGACGTGTTGAATGAGCAGAAAAATGAGGGGAATCTGAATTGAATTGCTACTTATGGTGAAAATGAATCCTCTCTGATAATTGAAAATGTCTATCGGACTAGTTGGGTATAAGGAAAGCTGCTAAACCGTGTCCTACATGCAAATCAAGTCACAAGAAGCTATGTATGTATATGGTGGGCCCGTACCGGCACTATTCATTCTAGCTTCTTCAGACCTGGCGTAACAATAGAAAAGCTCGGTGTTAAAAACCGAGATTCATCACTTGTTCTAGTCCATTCCTTTTCACGACAACTGTCATTCATATACTGTAAAACGAAAACTCATTGTCACTTACTGTACTTACCAGACTTTGTTCTAGCTGGAGTACATCTTTTTCGAAATTTGAATAATTTTTTACAAGAGAAATAATTGAGATCCCATGAGCCAGTGGAAACAAATTTACACAATTCATTGTTCCCCTCCCTTCCCCCAGGATATCTATAACAGAGTTGTTAATGAACTTCAATTAAAAGAGCAAAGGTATATCAAACATGATATCCAGTATTTTGACCAATTAGATATTTGATTTATTTCATTTAAATTGGTAATTTCATAAGTGAAGGCTTAAATATAAAAGGAAGATTAATAAATTACCACTACACGGACACAGATGAATCAAATGTATTTTTATGTAGAGGTCAACAATTTCATAAGTATGGATCAGATATCAGATTTAAAATAATTAAATTATTATATATATATATATATATATATAACAATATTTCAAGACGAAAATGATTAAAGTGAAGCAGGCTTGGATTTGATTTTGTAATGGGAACCTAATTCAGTGAAAGAAAGTGAAACGTCGCGAACGGAACTGTGAAAGGGAGGGAAAGGCAACTACGGCAAACAGTATTAAAATTATCCATAAAACTCAACTCTCTCTCTCTCTCGCTCTCTCAAATCTCTACAAATATCTAAAAAACTATTTTCCTTTATATCCAAAGTATACTCATTAATATATTTGTATTTTACATATAAAGCAGAAGAAGCTCTACTTCTTCCATCTTGCGTCACCTCTGTTTTTCTTAAATACAATATTACAATATGTTATTATACTACATTATATAGAAAACGAATGAGGTCTTAATCAGCTATAATTCTTGAAATATCGAATAAAATAAGAATGATTATTGAAGGAAAATTCCGGGAAAAGTCAAAGACGTTTTCTAAACAATTTTTTTAGGTTTGTTATTTCGTATTTATTTTGTAACGTATTAGATCTGAATAATTCACAGAACATAAATAAAATCTTACGAAAGGAAATTTCATTCTCGTGAATTCTCGTGAACCATTTCATTCAACACGTTTTATTGGTTTTATTTTATTACTTATTTTCATGAAGCGTTATTATCAATGCCGTTTTGTAATCAACTAGCAATTGCTGCCAATTCTGCTGCGTTTTAATGCAACGATTGTTTTTATTGCTCACTATTTTTTAAAGTATTAGTATATTTTATAACTTTTGTAACTTATAAATATTAATAGATCATCAATTTTAAAATTGCAAAAAATACTGATCGTGTACAGAATGTAATAAAAAATCGTCTAATTATATTTTTAAATAAAAGGTATTTGATTAAAGAAGACCTTATTTTGCAGTAATCCATCATTAAATAGTATAGTACACTTTATTTTGTACTTACCTCTGGAAATGATTTGTCCATCCATCTGCAATCGTCTCGCGTGCCGCGAGGGGCGCGCGGGGGAACCATACCAGGACGAGTCCTCTTGAGGTGGCTTCAACACGCCGCCCTTTATGAAGGGCGTGTCATTTGATGCGTTCTGCATCTACTGGATATCGGTAGCGCGACTAGCTCGTATCCCGCTCTACGAAGCGGCCGAGTAGTCGCGCCTGTGATGTTGGTGGTGGTGGTGCAATAAACGGGCCACCTGCGTGGCCGAGCTGCGGCATAGGGTACCTAGTTAAAGATTTTTTCGAGGAACGCTATGCATGTCTTCTCGGCTTCTGTGCCTGGGCGTTCTCCTTTTAATATGGCGGCTTGTTTGATCATAGTGATCAACGTGTTTCTATTTCTGTTGGTCTCGGCGTTCTCGTCTGTTTCCGGCTTTTGCGGAGGCTTCTAATGTCGCGGCTGTTTTTTAGCCGCTCCACGTAGAGGTGCGTCGTTCGCGGGGGCCATAAGGCTACCCGCGGCGGACTCCTCGACCGTCACTGGGACCGAGGACGGGTTCGTCTTGCGCCTGGATCCACCAGTCCGGGCGACGGTCCCTGCTCGGCGGTTTCGAATCTTCCGTTTGAACATGGGGCAGAGAGTCGTGCTGTTGGCGGGGTGAGCGCCCCCGCAATTGGCGCAGGTGGCAGGATCCCCTCTCGGGCGTTCGCAGAGATGTGCAGGGTGGGGCCCTCCGCACCGTACGCAGGAAATCGGGTGGTGGCAGTTCTGCGACGTGTGCCGGAACTGTTGGCACCGGTGGCATTGTGCCGGCCGGCGCTTCCCTCGCCATGCTTCAATGGTAACTCTGGTCATGGTCAGGAGTTCAGTGATCTCATATATGGCCGGTATGAGTGCCCGCGTGCTTTAATCTGCCGGACGTACTCCGCGGTGTGTCCCTTCACACGCAGAGCTTCTACGATCGCGGCCGGGTCCGTCTCGACAGGGAGGCCGCCTATAGCGACCTTCAGGATTCGTTTTGCGGGGGGGGGGGCTGTATGTAAACCAATACACCCCCTCTTGCTTGTGTAGGTAATCTTGAAGCACCCTATATTCGTCGGCATCCGTAGGAATGAAGCGGATGCCTTGTCCATAGGGGCAGGCGTTCGGTGCGCGTCCCAGTATAGCCGACAGCTGTGAAAAGTGCTGAACCCAGTCAGGCAGGCTCTCCACAACGATCGGCGGGTATCGGGTGGTCTTCGTATGGTCACTTGTTATGGGCGTCTCTTATTGGTCGGCTTCAGTGGTCTTGGCAGCACCGTCGCATGGTATAGCCAATTTGGGGTTCCGTGTTTCTATCGATTTCGGAGTTTCCTTTATTGACATAGGCGGCGCTGTGATCGCCGCGTAAGAGGGTTGTTTGCTCGTAACAACCCTCCGCGGCACCGGTGCGTGTGCAGGCGCGCTCCGGGTAGCCGGGTGTGTGTGCGGTGTCGCGTGGTTGCGGTTCAGGCGCGCTGAGTTTGATTTTCTTTGCGCTCTCGGAGTCCAGGGACTCTCCCGATAGGACTCGATGAGAGCCACGGTTTCGGGATCTCGGGGGGTTGTAAACGTCCCCTTGTAGCAGCCTCGAGGGCTGCGATATCCCTTTTCGACGGCTTCTTTTTCTCAATCTCTGCTTCCTGGATCCGCAGATACAGAGCCATCCATCGAACCATCCCCTCCGACAGGTCCTCGGTTCCAATCAACCGAGCAAGGGTGATCAAGTCACCCTCGTACACCCCGAGCGGAGTAGGGGGGTCGACGGACGGTAGTGTTCGCGGGTCGCGGGGCGGAGATCGGATGATAAATTTCACACTAGGTGTGTGTAGTCCGGGGGAGGTTGCGGAAGTCGTCGGTAGAGCATCGGCGGGATCCGTAGGCAGGCATGTGGTCGCGAAGACGTAGGGAGATCTGGTTGGCCCTGAGAAGCGACTTTTTTAATACTTCCGGATGAAGAGGCGGCGCTAGCGGGGCGCATTGTCGCGTAGGTCGGAGTGCGCGCGGTTCACTCGAACGATCTCGTACGTGTATGGACAAAGGAGCAGTCCATAATTTGTCATTTTGAGTCTGGCTATTTATATAAAGGCCTGCGATCGTCTAGTTGTCGAAATTTGACAAAAAATTATTTAATTTTCAAGTTTCAATAATATGAAAAAAGGATCTTTTTCCACATGTATTTATTGATTACATTCGATTAAGAAATATATTGAGAACATTAATTAGATCGTTGGATTTCTATTAGATTATATTAGACTAGCTGACCCGTGCAACTTCGTCTGCACCAAATCGGTTATCACTGGTGCCAATTGTATTTTTAAACGCGAAAATTTTTAATATAGGTAACTAAAACCTTATTGCAGCCACACCATCGGTTTCCAATTGTGAATCCAAACTATCAAGGGACTCAATCAAACATATACCCAGATGGTATGTGAGAAATCTTTTAAAATAAGCCTACAACCCGTTCGTAGCATCATATACCGGGTACAATTAAAATAAAAACTAACCTACATATATTGGCGGTAATGTGAAAAAAAGCTTTAGAGGTCTATGGACCCCCAGTTTCTAACGAAGTTCCATTCCCTTTTTTGTAGACGTTTACTATACAGTCAGTAGAGTTTACATTATAAAATATCAAGTTGATAGAGTTAAATTGTAAATTAAACGATAAAATGTATTCATAAAATAAAATAATGATAAATGAAACATTCAATAATATTATAACTATTTTCAACTTGTATTAAAACTTTTTCACACTCCATTGTATTGAAGAAAAATATAAATATTAAAAAGATATGAGCACGACGCGTCAAATGTCACTTGCCTGTAACTATTTGTCTAAGAGCTAGCAACGGTTTCGAAAAAGAAAATAAGGCAGTTTTTATATATCTTTATGTTGTTCCGAACAGAGTGCGGGCTACCTGGCTGCCGGTAAACGTTGCGTTTATTACTGCATATCGCACCTTTACAGGCAAAAATATTGATTTTTATATTATTTTTGAATATTTTGTTTTTTACTAACTTAGAAACGCTACTAAAACATGAAATTATCATTGCCAGACATTTTTGTTATTAACAATAATGTGCCCGATGCTATTTTTTTTGTAAATAAAATAAAGTATGTCCAAACCATATTAAGATAGCTGTAATTTTTATATTATTAATATTATTTATTTTTTAATGAAGGCTTAGTCGCCTTCTCGGTTATATCGCCTAAGTAATAGACATACAACTATATAACAATAAGAATGACAATAAACCTAACAATAACTTATATTAATTTTGTACAGTTCTTTAGCATCTTTCGAAGTGGGGTCAGACAATAACGAATTGTACAAACCAGTGTGGAACGAACCAGAAGCATTAAGCCGAGATCTAATATCTTCGTTTCGAACACATTCTGCCAGGATGTGGTGCACATCATCGATGAGCTCACAACTCTGGCAGAGTGGTGATAGTACTTTACGCATCAGGTAGGCGAACTTTTTACAGTGGATTTGTTCTGAGCGTAATCTTATTCCTGTGATTGCTTCCCGACGGCAAATGCTCATCAAAGTGTTCCTTCCAATGCGAGTTACAGCTATTTTTAAATACTGAGCATACATCCAAGTAAGTTGGTAAAATATTAATAGGAGCACCTTCGGAGGATCCTTCTCTAGCTAAAAGATCAGCTCTTTCATTCCCAGTTATACCTATATGAGAAGGGATCCATTGTAAAACAATTACTTTGTTCTTTGCTTTGAAATCTAGTAATTGCTTCAAAATAGTGTATGTAGGCTATCGGTATTCCTCGAAAAGTCGACGTACATCGCGCTACATGTTGAAGAACACTTTTTGAATCGGATAAAATAACAATCTTAATGGGCTCAGTTGATTGTGCAAATGATAAGGCCTCTGCAATTGCTATTAATTCTTTACATTCTAATAGTTTTTCTGATACATTAGTTACTTCGTTCTTTTCGAATTACTTAATTATTTAAATAGAATTTTGCCAGCTTAATATTGTCTCCGAAGATGTAATGGACATATGCTCAATTCGCTTTCCATAACATGGATTGGAGTACTTTTAATGAAATCCCCAATAATTCTCATGGCCTGGTTTTGGACTTTTTCAAGTTTATAGAGGTTAACCTGAGCACTACTATCATAAAGAAAGCTGGTATAGTCAATTCGACTGCGTGTAATACTGAAGTATAAACGAACTAAATGTTAAGGATGAACACCCCAATTAAAACCGGCTAATGCTTTGAAAACGTTTAGAAACTTAGAGCTAGATACTGCAACTGCATTGATATGTTTACCTTATTTTATGTATGATAAAGATAGCGATAATTGTGGAAGCACCTGTTATAGACGCATGTGTTCAAGATGACGTCAGTCTCAAGTCATATGTCTACGTTTATCGTTGTTTTTCGTTTACGGTGTTTACGGTGAAATCTCAATATCATAATGGTTAATAAAATGAAATATGTTCTTTGCAATGGAAAAAATAGTTCTATATAAGAAATATTAACGGAAAGCTAAACTCTCACAGACGATTATAAATTTTATATTATATGTCCAAATGTATAGTATATGTGAGTAAAGCTGCGGGTAGAACAGACTGATTTGAGAGACTCGTTTTCGCCAAACTGAACTGTTCTGATGTCTCTTTGAAATCTATATAAAATCTTACGGTTCCTAATAAGAACATTTATTCACTGATTGTAGAACTTAAGTCTCCTTTGTTTTACAACATTCATTCATGTCCTATACCAGCTTTGTCCGGTTTTTTTCGTGAATATCTAATTAATTTTTCTGTGTTCCACCTCCCGTATTTTGGCTACTATTCCGTCAGGAATTAACTCCACCTGCTGTCACCACAGCTGGCTAACTCCTGCATAACACCAATTGATTTGAATTGTAGAGACAGCAATGGACTTTTGTTTCCACTTTCCACCTTTGTTGTAATTCCATTATTCCCTTCATTTTTAGTTGATGTCTCGCATGACACCCTCCATGAGTTTTTATGCTACTATAATTTTATGCATAGTTTCTACATGTTTCGGTATTATACGTTTTCGCGGACAAAACACATTGGTTAAAAAGACGAGAGACATTTTTTGCATTATCATATAGTTTACCGAAAATAGACTGCCCTAATTAAATGCTGCTTTTGATACTCACAGCCAAAAGATAAATAATGCTTAACAGTTATAAATACTGTCTGATTTTGATATACGATTCTGTAATATCGGAAAAAATATTTAAAAACCCAGCTTACATATTTACCACGATATACATTCCTGGTCTGAAGGAAAACATTATTTCAGTTATTTATTTTGAACTAAAGTCTATCTATATCTACTAAAATAATATTAAGGTTGTGCTTGATAAATACTTTTTATGAAGTTATACGTCTTTTGGCGCGTTAGGGAAAAATGATGAGAGTAAATTTTTACGATGCGCGCGCACACCGTCACGAAAAACCGACATCGTGAAGTTAGCTATAGTCAATATTTTGTATCTTTGTATTTGTTGTTTGTATTTCTTTGTATTAAAACTTTCAATTTATTAAATATCTTTTTTCTATTGTTATTGTCGTTTTTTCTACAAACGTAGAATAAGGCGAAAGATAAAATTTTTGAAAAGATTTTTATCTTGTTACGCCAAAGAAGTATAACTTCTAACGCGTGTACATAACTACACACACACTTTTTATTTTTCACTAGTAATATAGTTGAGATAAAGTGCATGTCCGCGTTTTAAAATAAAAAGCTTAGTAATGTATAGATTTAATAACATTCTTAAGAGTAACTTATGTTCCTTATTAAACGTGAGAAGGAAGGATTTTATATAATCCTCTGAAATAATGCCAATGCGAACTCCGATCAGTTACACGGTTAGTAATATATAAATCTAAATTCTTGGTTTAGTCAACTGTATGCAGTTAGCTGTTATTTTATATTGTCTAACCGGTCGTTTATCTTCAAAGTATTTTGGAATTACGTAACTTACACTTATTACATCAGCTCTGGCTTTAAATTAAATCAATAAGAATAAAAAAAACCTTAATCTCGAAATAATAAAGCAAATAAAGTTATAATTAATATAATAGTGTTTGTTTGGAATTAACATTTAGTTTAACATATTATTATTTTTGTTGTTAACGTTTTTGATAAGTTCGAAAAGTGAAAAGTGTTAAATCACGCGTTAAATGTACGGGTAAACAGTAAAAAAACTCATTAGGGAAACTCGCTGCGTAGGTAATGTTTTTTCATCCCTGTATACTCAGATACATAGATGCTCGCCGTCGCGTTATATACCTATATAGTACGAACTGCGGCAGCTAATTCGTTTTTAGATTTATTGTAAGTTGACATTCGTTGTAAGGAAAGTATTTTATTTCGGAATATAAAAAATAACAGTAAAAGAAAGTGAGAGAGATTTTTAAGGCCGCGTTAATTGTATTATTATGCTTTTTTGAGGCCTAGCTGAAAACCAGCGCCGTTTTCAAAGGCGGCAATACGCTGACGCCAGGTCTCTTTGTCATAGTTTTACTTTTTTATGGTTAAGGCTTTTTTTGTACACTTATACTATGACAATAAATATATTTCTTTCTTCGTTTGATAGACTTGACTTTAAATTAAACGTATAAACAGGCATTTCGTTTATTCGCGGGATTTTTTTATTTAAATATGCGCCAGAAAGCCACCATTACTTCTCTTGGTGAATGTATGAGAAAATGTGTGGCATAACACCTTTATAGGATTAATAACGATCACGCGAAGGATAGGCAAGGAGCGTGCGTTCACCGTGGTGACATATTTTTCCAATGGACATTCTGTCATCGAGATCCTGTGTGCTCTCAGGAAAAAGTTTAAAATCGCGCCTGAATATCATGTTCCTCATCGAAGATCAATTTTAATGGGTGAACATATTTGATATGTAGATAAGAAAACCAAATCCTCAAAAACCTACTTGGACACCAGAAAACCAAAAGTAGTACTAACGATTGTAAAATACTCTAAGCGATTTGCACGCAAACATACAATTTCTGATAGTACAGTGCTAAAAGTTTTTCATGAAGATTTGAATTTCTATGTATGTAAATTACTATGGATGCAAAGTCTTCATTCAAGTGATTTTATTTTATAACATAATGCATATGGGACCTGGTACGTCCTCGGGTTCTTCAGTGACGAGTCGCATTTTGATCTTCTAGGAATCTAGGATACATAAATAAATAAAACATACAATACTGGAAAATTACAAACATTGGACGACTTCATAATAAGCCTCTGCGAACAGAACATTTCACTGCTTAGACTTTATTCTTTTGCTACAAACTGCTGCTTTGACATTATCCAGAAATAGTATTATTGATTCATGGGTTATTGAATGACACAATAATTACGTCTAACTGTGACCGATATGTCATTAATATCAATATTTTTTGGTTCTAAACTTAATAAAATTGATGTACGGCTTTAACAAGAAGGTGTTATAGTTCGTACGGTACGAATCCTTCCCCAAACATCTCATCTTTTATCACCTGTGATTGTTTCTCCTGGAGCCTACTTTAATTTTTTTGTAAATAAAAATCGTTCAGAGACCCTAATGAGCTACAGAATAATATTCGTTACTACATCAACATTCACAAAGATGAACTGGAAAAAGTGGACTGAAATTTGCATTTTCGACTCTTGATCTAAATAGAATAGATCAGATCGATCAGAAAGAAACCTATTGTCAAGATATATACCTTTAGTAAATGTAATGTAATGTAAACAGTAATTGTTCAGTTAGTATGATAAGAAAGTTCCAGCGTTGCACCCTACAATCCTTCGAATATTGCAGGCCGTTTATTTTTACTTTAAATAAGTATTTAATTATTGTTCGTATCAATTTAATTAGGATCGTAATCTGATAATTACATAGTTAATAAACGTATAGGACCTAACAAAATGTGTTATTGGTACTTAAAGATAGCTCTATAAGGTTTAGTGTATAGAAGTAAATACATTATGATCATTTTGTTTAATAGTTTACCACACTAAGAATAGTAATTTTAGTAATATATATAGCAAGTCCGACGTAGAAATAATCTGTTTCTTTGGCTAGTCTAAAATGTTACTTAAAGCGGTTTGTCCAAAGATTAACTTATATACTATAAGATTAAACTTTTTCATTAAAAAATATAGGTTTACAAATGCTACCAAGAATTCAAAGTACTTTATGAGTCGTTGTAATAAGATTTACACAAAATCTTAGCTAAACTCTAATAATGAACTACAATTTTATTATTTTATAGTATTACTATACTGGAAATATATATATCCTGGAAATATATCCTGGAAATCTTTAAATATGTGTAGGATCATGTTTTTGTATAGAAATTAATCTAAAGAAATATTTTATATACTCCAACGTCTTTCAGAACTCTTATTATGAATACCAATAACGATTATGTAATAACAGTGATTCATGTCGGTAAGTTACAACATCAATTAATTAAAAAAAAATCTCTTTATTCAATTTGGGCCCTGAGAAGGCACTTATGAGCGTCAAAACTACCACCGGTTCCGAAAACAACCCAGTCATCGAGAAGAACCGGCAAGAAACTCGATATGGTTTATCTTACATAACATCATTTTTAATTATTACAACATAATAGACATATACATTTACATTCGGTTTTGATGGATGCATAGAGAGAGGCGTTACATCCAGACGGCACTATCGTTCACATATTGATCCACCCTGTAATAGCCTTTACGTATTAAGACCTGCTTGACATAACACTTAAACTTACTATCTGACAAATCGGTAATGTTTTTTGGGACTTTGTTATAAAATCTGACACTTTTACCTAAAAAACTATTACTGGTCTTAGTGAGCCTGAAACATGGAATGACTAGTTTGTTATTGTTTTTAGTATTTATATTATCTCGGTCTTTTACTAAATCCAGATTATCTAAGTTTTTGCGGACATACATCAAATTCTCAAGAATATATTGGGAGGGCAGAGTTAAAATACCGAATTCCTGAAACTTAATCTTTATAGATTCCCGAGGTCCCAAATTATAAATTGCTCGAACTGCCCGTTTTTGTAATAGGAATATGGTGTCCACTACAGCTGCTGTCCCCCCAACAACAATAAATCTTTTGAATGATCTTGTTGTTGGAATTTTTATCATATTCTTTGTTATCTGTTTATCATATTGTAAACTGTAACAATGACAAGATAAAGAAAAGAAGATTTGTTGCCTGTATTATGATATCGCGTTTCATTTGCTAGACTTGTTATAACGCATTTTGTTCGGAATTGTAGATTCCTCGAAGAGGTGAAGACTCTTTTAAACCAAATTTATTTATGGTGTTGAAACAAACCTTAGACCGTGTGGTTCCAAGAATTCCTAAAGAGGATAGTCCATGTTCGTTCGGATCTAAAACGCATAGTCCGTAAGGCGTTTCCAGAGATACCTGCAACTTGCAAGTAAAGGTTAGAACAACCGAAAGGTATGCCTAAATTGATAAAGACGCAGAATAATTGCAGGCTGTTGCGTCGTGTATTTCCAACGCTGTAAAGCTCGGTTATAGTTAAGTGTCATTACACGCAGTGTCACATTGGACCGTTATATAGCATTTTCCACCAGCTAACCAATACGAAGCTAATATATCTCATTCTAGACTTGATATCACTTCTAACTAGTACCTACGTATTCTTTTTGACTAGTAAGTGTTATTTAAGAAATAATGTTTAGGTATGTTTTGTTCGTTATTAAGATACCTTAAATAAATATGGCATCCGGTTAAAATTACTGACAGAAACACTATAATAATTGCAACCAACTATGTCTGTTTTGATATTTTAGAACATGTCTTTCATTATATTGTATAAAATGTCTGCCAATTATATATATATATATAGATCGGAAATATCAAAGTTAACTTTGGAGTTTATACCTTTCAATTCAGGGAAGCATTCTTGGTCCTTATTTGTTTCTTTTGTACATAAATGAATTATATGAAGTTAACATTCCGAATTGTAAATTCTGTACTTACGCAGATGGCACCGATGACACCGCTTTAATTGTAAATGGAGAAACTTGGGAAGAAACCAAGTTGAATTCCGAATGTTGTCATAAGTTGGCTGTCCTCCATTTTACTTACACTAAATTTTGACAAAACAAAATACATCACCTTTACTCCTCCTACCATAGCGCAGCCCATAAATTATTATAATAAATCGCCAATAATAAACTACTCATGCACACTTAATAACAACATACACAAATAAACAACTTCTTTCAAGATTAAATTGTGTTAGGTATTTAGGAATTCATATTGATAACATTCTTAGTTGGAAGGCTTCAGATAGCCAATGTAATATCGCTCACCAAAAAACTCTTATATATTTTTAAAGAAGCTACAAAACGGTGCAGGTAAGTCCTCTCTGGGAATGATTTATTCTGCTTTGATTCAATCTATCTTTTTATATTGAATTACCTCATGGGATGGCGCGTGTAAAACTAACTTTCTGCAACTTGAATAGCCACAGAGAGCTACACTGAAAGTCATCAATAACAGGCAAATACTTAATGAAACATTGCAACTATATAAAGAGTGCAAAGTTATGACAATTAAAGAACCCTTTTGTTCCATACAGCTATTGTAAAACATAGTACACTATCTTATGATACCATTATTCTTAACAGAGGTAGAAAGCGTTCGGTTTGTAAAATATATACCTACCGAACTTCGTTATCAGTTAGACAATTCACCGTATTAGGCCCTCGCATTTATAATTTTTTTATAGTCATCTTAATATATATCAGGACCCTATCTGTGCAGTAAAAAAGAAAGGAAAAGATGTATTTCTTCAATATATGAATTGAATTAAAAAAAATGAATTGATTAGTTTGGTATCTCAATATACCCGATACACAATACCTACGCACTATTTTACGTTCCGTTCTTGAACTCTCGTAGCCATTCAATCATTACTATATACACCTACTAGTTCGCACCCATATTACTATAGACGTAGCGTAAATTGGTATTTTAATTTTGTAAATATGAATTACTAGCTTCTGCTTGCGACTTCGTCCGCATGGAATAGTTACTTTGGGCTAACGCAGCGCATGCTCTCAAAAGGAAAAAAGAAAACCCGATTTTGAAACATTCTTCATAAGTGCTCCGATCCTATTGGTCCTAGCGTGATGATATATATAGCCTCCGTCGATAAATGAGTTATATAACACTGAAAGAATTTTTCAAATCGGAACGCGTTCATCAAAACAAACAAACTTTATAATATTAGTATACTCGTAGATTACTACTTTTTTCCTCGTATTTACCTCGACCCGTCAAATTACAATAACTTTTGATAGTGTGGTCCAATTTTAATGAAACATAAACTAAGTTACTCTCGAGGATATGCTTTATGATTTTCTTTGTGAGGTTTTATTGTGAACCCAGTACTTTAGCAGTGATGCGTGACAGACATACAGACAGACATTTCTAAAAATTAATGAAATATATTCTATTACTTATTCCTATACACCTGCAACAATTTTTTTCACGAAAATCGAAAAAGTACAGTCACGTTAGATTTACATTCTTACTATATGTATAGATATAAACTTTTTGGAGGATAAATTAATGTTAATAATATATTTTACAATACAGTGAGATTATAAGTGTATTTATGTAAATTATGAAAAAATTACAGCCACGAAATATATATATTATTGCGAAGTGTATATCAAGAAATATGTAAAATTCTTCATAAGAAAATTTAGTGAGAAGCTATTAGGGAATTAAATACCTCACTTGACTTCCAAATAACTAAATTAGGCTAAAGGATTCTACTGCAAACATGTATACGTAACTTTATTTGAAAACAAACATACCACACAGATTATTTAATATATCACGATTACTTTATCAAATGATTTCATTTTGTGTACATATAACGAAATTATTGGATGAATGAATGTTCTGATTTATAATAGTTTTATATATGTGATAACGCTATGTAAGCTATATTATTATTTATATAATATAGTTGTCAAGTAAATAAGATATCATATACTTATTTACATCAATAGGATCAATGTTTTAATGAACTTATTAATAACTAGTTGTGCCCGCGACTTCGTCTACGTGGAAGCTTTTGTAAAAAAACATTTATTAATAAAGTCATCTGAATGTGTTA
This sequence comes from Antheraea yamamai, assembly GCA_036509395.1. Taxonomy (NCBI): domain Eukaryota; kingdom Metazoa; phylum Arthropoda; class Insecta; order Lepidoptera; family Saturniidae; genus Antheraea; species Antheraea yamamai. Next base: position 14,890,153 of record AP028424.1, read on the forward strand.
AATCCATTCACTTGTATACTTTTCTCTCGTACTTCTTAACGATTTTAATGAAACAAACACTAAGTTACTCCCGAGGATATGCTTTACGATTTTCTTGCTGAGGGTTTATTGTGAACCCAGTACTTTGGCAGTGATGCGTGTTCATACAAACAGACAGACAGACATGTTTAAAAATGATTGAAATGTATTCTATTACTTATTCCTGGACACCTGCAACAATTTTCTTCACGAAAATCGAAAAAGTACAGACACGTTTCATTTACATTCTTATTATATGTATAGACAACCACACGAACGTTCACTAACGCAATACTATTTCATTGTACACTATGTTTACATAAGTAATATATTATGTACTTAATACAAAGTAAACTATATAGTGAACTAATTATTAATTATATATAATTATAGATTATATACAAATGTAGAATTTTTATCATAAAATCATGTCATCTAAAGTCGTAGGTCACAGACTCGTATGTTTATGCGATCGATTAATAAGACTTGCCCTGTATAAACAAAACAAAACGAAAATGATATTTTCATTGTTCATATTGCATTTTAATTAGGCTTTGTTTCGGTAACACAACAGTGTTACATTCTCCGCTGAAATATGAACACATTAATCGTTGGTAATTTATTTCGCGTATATTTTCCTGTCTGACAAGTCGACAGCGGAATTACAATTCATTTTATTATTTAATTTTCTTACAACATTTTTTTTTCATTTCAAACACTATTCAAGGTTTTTTATATTTTATTTTGGGATATATTAAATGTATTTTATCATACAACGTCAACTGCGAAAGTCTAAATAAAAATAACACTCAAAAAGAATATTTATAAGATAGATACTTGTTCCAAAATGACTTCACTATATATTATAAAACAAAGTTTTCTGCCACGTCTGTTCGTCTGTCTGTTCAAGATAAACTCAAAAACTACTGAACGGATTTTCATGCGGTTTTCGCTAGTAGATAAAGTAATTTATGAGGAAGGTAATATAATTTCGTAATATAAATATAAATCGGGCCCGGCAGACGTTGTCCCGCCCTGATTATGAAAAAATCCGTGACAAATTATATACTAAAACGTTCCTCACCAATCACTCTATCCACCGGTGAAAACCGCATGAAGATCCGTTCGTTAGTTTTTGAGTTTATCGCGAACAGACAGACAGACAGACGCGGTAGGGGACTTTGTTTTATACTATGTAATGATGATATATTTAATAATGTATGTGAGTTTTAAGTGTTGTTATATGCGTATTGCGTAAATACTCGCTACTCAAAATATTATGACACCATCGTAAGAATTGAACTCGCAGACGTAACTGAAGCTAAATTTCAGTTTCCTTTGTATGGGTTAAGTTGTAAAAATAAATGTAAAGACAGTATTAAAATAATATGTATAGGCTTAAGTAATTAATAAATTACTTAATATATTGGTTTAACATTAACTTTTCACACAGATTGAATAAATTAAACAAAGTTTTATCGTATATTTAACCGACTATGCTAAATTAAATGATGATTACAATTGTATTGGCTTGTGTGTTAGTTCACCTAATTAGTTTTACATTTCTATAAAATGTAGTATTCAATGAGTAAACGGTAAGTTGGTATAGAGTATTCTATTCTGGTTATATTGTAAAGTAAAGTAATCAAATTTTTAATTGTTTTTGTATGATATTCAAAAATAAAAGATTATAGGTGTCACTTAATCAATGTAAAATTGACCTTCATCATCAATAGCTGGCCGTATGTATGACCGAAGTTTTCTATTGTGTTTTTACGCTATGGCATGGCATGCTTATAATGTAGCTAATAATCTAGTTAGTAAAGTATGTGTGTTAACGACTCACCTGATAAATCTATTATCTTTATAAAACAATAAGCGTAGTAAAATGGTTATACCAAAGTTTTTTAAAAATCGTTTCATATGTATTTTACTTTAGAACCATATATAGAGTATAAGATGATATTCTTGGAGTCATTTTTATCATTACTACATTATACGTTATTAAAAAGGTAGTGTATTAATTTCATAAGTTAAAGAATATTTTTTGATAAATTTTGTGTATAACATGTATATTGAAGGTTTTATATTACTAACTACTAGTGATAACTGTACTATTACTGTTACTTATTATTATTCGCCTGTTTAAGCTTTAAGGGCGTGCTCTCAAAAAAGTTACATTTTCACGGTTTTTCCGTTACGAATTACAACAAAACTATCGAACTTTGGTTAACATAATGGTTAACTGCAGATACATTGAACCTTTAACAACGACATAAAGGTGATTGAATTTTTAAAATTAATAGGTTTTCATTTACAAAAAATCAATTCTCCGTAGTCCCCTAGCGCGATGTAGCCTGATTTTCGGTACGAAAATCTCAATAAATTTACATTTTTCGTAATAAACAAAAAATACCTGCTTATGTTACATAAAATCAAGGTTAAAATACATAACGTAACATCCAAGTTATCTACACAACATCCGAGAAAAAAAAAATTTAGTTGTAAACAAAATTTCAGGAATTTATGTAAATTACGTAGATCCTAACTAGTATGTAATAAGGTCCAATTTACTTATTTACTTAAATTCGATTTAGACAACAGAGTGGAACAAGAATTCATGCCGCGCCAGTCCGCGCTCAGCGCCGTAGCGAGTGGATGTTTACGTCGCTTTGCACTCGATTAGAAAAAAAAACATCGCTGTAGGAATACGTATACACTTCACAAAACGTTTTGATTGTTTCAAAAAACTAACCAGTTGTTTATAGGGCTTTATATTTCTAGTAGTAAGATGTAATTAGGTTGAAACAAAAACTCTAAGTTTGAATACTTATTATGTTGTTTCCTCAAAGTTATAAGGTTAGTTTTTTTACGTTTTGACTGTAGATGGACTTAAGAAACTTTTATGGAACTTCTTGTCGGCTAGAAATAGATATGTCGTCTTTGTAGTCCTTTTGTTAGTAGTGACGAGAGCTTACCGCAGGACTGAACAAAATGACCTGATGATGGACCTCAGAAAATGCTATGGAACTCCTTGCCGAGTAGCAATAGATATATCGTGTTTGTCCTCGTTTTATTACCAGTAAAGACAGCTTACCACAGGGCTGAACAGAATGATCTGATGATAACCCACTTCTAAAACTGTTATGGAACTCCTTGACGGGTAGAGATAGATATGTCTTGTTTGTACTCCTTTCGTTAAGTAGTAACAGAAGCTTACCGCAGGACTGAACAAAATGATCTCATTATGGACCCTCAGAAACGGCTAGGGAGCTCCTTCATGGGTAGAAATAGATATGTCGCATTCCTTTTATTATATTTTTCTATCTATTCAGAATATATACAATAATATCATAAATGGTTCCTAGTCACATTATAGTGATTTTAGGATAGCATTCATTCTAAGCGTGCATATTATTTCTGCACTGACAGTGCAGTGAAAACACGCTGCAGCATTTACAAACAAATGTAATCTTTCAAAAGAATCGAGTATAATGATTATCGTTTATCAGAACATGATCTCTCAAGTCTTGTTTATAATGAAACGAATTATTTGGTGGATAGTATCAAAGCTAGAGATGCGAAGTTTGGCAGTGGAATTAGGGTCCGTTTTACACAAAGACCAAGACAAAGATAAATGAAAATTTCATCCGATAGTATGAGACCAAACATCTGATGTTTCTAGCTACTATGAATATAAAATTCAGTTATCATGATACAGTTACTTGTCTGACCCATAAAATGAAACGTTGATCTGACCCTATGAGACAAGACTTCTAATTGCAAAGTTGATGTTTCTAGCGATTATCAGTACTAAAATTCTGTTATCACGATACAGCTACTCACTTGGCCTATGATAAATGAAACTTTCATCTGATATGATAAGACTCAATCTCTGAGCGCAAACTTTATGTTCTAGTTATTATCAATATTCAAATTATTTTATCACGATATAGCTGCTCACATAGTTCTTAACAAAATAAACCTTGACCTGACACTATGACACTAAGCCTTTTAGTGCAAACTGGATGTTTCTAACTATTATATTAATATTCAGTTATCACAAATACTGTATTCAACAAACTTAAAAAATTGAAACTTTGCTCCTACACTGGGAGACTAAACATCTAAGTACCAACTTGATGTTTCTAGCAATTATCTAGAGTATGATCCAGTTACCACAATACTAACTCCTCATGAGAATATTGAGAAGATACCTTGATCGGGCTCTAAGGGGCTAAACATTTGAGCACAAATTCGATCTTTCTGTCTATTAAGTATACATATTTAGGTTTCGTTACACTGTCCTTGACCTAGTTCGACCTTGAGAAACTATAATTATTTTGGTACTATGGAATCCGATATAACAAAGGGTAGAACAGCAATAATAAGAAAATATTGTAATATTTTTTATAAAATTATCAAAGTCGTTTCACGTGAGCTACAATTCCCCTGATTATCATTTGTATTTGAGTGCGTGAGCTGTGCACGTCTAGTAGTATGACTCGATGCCAAAATTGAACCGCGAAAAATTGAGAGCGCGTCCTTAATAAAATTGAAATGATTAAAAACTGGCCTTGTAGTAGTTCGATCAGCACTGTTTTGGTTGAAAAATACCGGCACTTATGAATGTATAATTTTCACTTCATTCTTTCGTCAAAGTTTCATTGCATATTAATACGATTAGTAATCATTATATAAGAGTATAAAGGTGATTAGATTACTTCTGAATTCGTGATATATTTTATACACGGTAATAATATAATAGACAATCAAATGTATTATTCTAAAAAAATAGAAAATGAATTCCTTGGTTTGGTGGTGAGATATTCATGATATATAGTTTTATATTATATTTATATATATATATTTTGTGGATTCACCTTGGCTTTAAACGCTTCCTTTATGAACAGAACTGTATGCCATTTTAATACATGTAAAAAAAATTAACATGAACCGATACTGGCTAAGATTTGTTTTGATAAGAAGTAAATTACTATAATCGTATGAAATTCATTTACCAACATTTTTCAATACCTTCATCCGTTATGCGACTATGTATAATTAAAATATAAAATTGTATATATCCACATATGACACAACATTATTTATATTAACCTATTAGGGTAGATGTGGGATAATTGCCCCACATTTGAAACTCAAATGACATATTCTTAAAAACAAATATATTTAATTAGATTTTTCTTTGTAATCAAATCCATATTTATTAACTATTGTGAGACCAAGAATAATGTGTATATAAGAAAAAGTACTAACATTAAATTTGAGGATAGATGTCATGTCCTCTATATGGATTAGATGCCCCGATGATTTTTTTACCGTGAGGATAGTTGTCGGTAGGCATTTATCACAGAAAATTAACAATAATACGTGCTATTTCAATCTTTATCAATATTGTATTACACTTGTTTTAAAAATAATAGAAATAAATTAAAAAGTACCGATTATACTTCTAAATATATTTACATATTTTTTTACTACAACAATATTGCACGTCACCTCATATAGAATATATAAGTATGATTTATATATCGTATGCAATTTAAAATTACTTTGGTACATTAATACTTACCAATACATTGTTTTCTTATAACACTAATGTATACATTGTAATGATCTCATATCTACGAGACATTTCGTTGTAATAGCAATGAATATCTCCGATAATTCATCCACTGTAACTATTGAGATCTATTGTATGAATTCAATATTTCCCCTCATACCAAGTATTCTTAAAATGAATACTAATTAAAACTCATTCCGTACTTCAGTTCAGACCAAGGGAATACAATACATGTATACTCAAAAAATAAAAAAATCTATCCTTGTACGTGGGGCTAGATACCTCGTTCATAAAAATAAATTCATTAAATAAACATTTTAAATCTTTAAAACCGTAATATAGTAAAAAACAATAAAGTAAAACCAATTTACCACAGTAAATAAAAAAGTTAATTGCTTTCGTAAAACTGTTTAATTCGTAGTTTGTGGTGCCCGCAGGCTTACGATTTAGGCTTTATTGATATTGATAACTCGAAATAAATTCCTGTACTTAGTGAACGCTTACGTATTTCTGAGAAAGGGGCTTCACTTTCTTTATAAGTGTTAGCTATGATTGTGTTATGTATGTACGTTCTAATATAAATTATGAGGCATCTATCCTCTTTAGGCAACTATCCCACTTTTACTCTATATATGAATTTACCTGTTATGTCAATGTTAAATCATATTTAATAGGTAATTCTGATTTTATTTTGTACTAATAAAGATATTGTATAAATGAATAAATGAATTAATGAAATATAAAAATTAAAAGGATTAAATCTACGTGTATTCCTTTTTTCACCTTAAAAATAGACAAAAGATAGTACAATAATCATGCTACCTATCCTGACACAACAAATTAATATGTATGAAATGAATATCAACACATATGTAGAATATTGCAAATATATATCCTACAGTATTACTTGAAGTAACACTATGACATATAGATACTTATATACGTTAGAAGAAAGGTATGAACGTTGCCTTCATGGAGCGAATTTTAAAATCTCCTTTATAGAATACTAGCCTCTGCCCGCGACTTCGTTCGCGTGGAATAGTTACTTTGGGCTAAAGTGTTAGCAGCGGAAGCTCTCAAGAGGAAATAAAAACCCGATTTTGAAATATCCTTCGTTGGTGCTCCGCTCCTATTGGTCTTAGCGTAATGCTATATAATGATAGCTTATAACCTTCCTCGATAAATGAGCTATATAGCACTGAAAGAGTTTTTCAAATCGGATCAGTAGTTCCTGAGATTACCCCCTACAACCTCACAAACTTTACCTCTTTATAATCTTAGTATAAATTATAGCAATAAAAATACTGGTAGCTTGAAATAACGAATTCACTTGTTCTCGAGTGTAGGATTATTTAGAGACTCACAAAGGCTTAATTCTCCATGAAAAAAGGAACACAAATAATAATGCTAGTTGGATATACGTAGGTAGTAAATTAACACCATATTAATTATATATAATTAAAAAATAGCTGTGCGCAAGCAATGCGACTTAAATATATTATATCAATGCCCTAGATAGCTTGCACTGAAAATTTATTTGAAAATACCATGTCCACACTGAATTTTTTATCGTCATCTTTTACCGCCATCTAGCGGTACTGTGGCTAACTAATTGCAGTGCATGGTGCATTCTTCTGGGCGATGCGCTAGGAAATATATCGGGTTAGAACCTTAATAGCTAACGAACGCTCTGCTTAGTTCAAGGCAACACCGTATATTGATTGTTCCTATTTTACCAAAAAAATGAATGAATGGAAAAATGAGGTCAAAAATGAGAAAACGAATCAAATGAATCTTACTTCTCAACAATTTTGATGACCATTGCAACTGTTTCTAATTTAAAATATTTTACTTGATTTCACGTACATGTTCCTCCAGAGGGCTCTCGTATAAATTCGTAGTTTTATCGTAAATTGAACAATAGCAGTCCTATTACATAAATAAATATGAACACACGCTTAACACGAATTTTACTAAATAATATCCAAAATTTTAAACGTTGTTGATCACATGTTTAAAACAATTTATTACAAAACCGTATCTAAGCAGTCACTGGTCTATACATCTGGCTTGATTTTTTTATGCTAGCAACTCTGAATAGCATTCGTTCAATTCAATCTCACCATTCAAAAACGTTCCATTACATATAGATATTTTTCTGATAATTTGAATCTATGAATAATATTTTTGTTCCGATATTCATTAAGAAAATGTATTGTAGTGAAACTTTTTTCTATCGCCTCCAATTTTTTCGTCCATCTATCGCATGTTGCAATTACAGCCGTCCGTGGAGTAGGGGTAAATCGAAAGTCGCTGGGCAGATTAGCCTAGGCCAATATGGCGGCATCTATGGCTTAATTCAAAATGATTCAATTATTTAAATAAATCTTGTGCTCAGTATTTAACATGCCTCTATCATCTGAATGATTTTAATTATTACGTATTCCGTACTCTAATACGGAGATTGAAATTAAAATTTATAGTTGGATATCTTGTCTACTGTTGATTTCCCATTTTCCAGTTATTAAGATAGGATTAAAAACGCGATTTTAATATCCTAAATCGAATAATTTTCCGAAAATTTTCAGTTAAATAACTACGTCCGAAAAAAAGTTTCACTGTCATCGTGCAATTCATAAAACCATACCATTTACTTTAATTTTAAATACAATTCGTTAATATTATTTTGACATTTTGATTAAACAAATAATGTAAGGGTTAAAATAATATACAAGTTTGAAATATTACGTCAAAGTGCGTAAAATGGAATAACAGTGTAATCTCAGATTGAATACATTGTCAAATGTCATATAGTAGTAGCTATGATTTAATTGTGAATCTCTAAAATTGTATAATTTATCTATATTACGTCTTCCAAAATATTTATACCCACGAAATCCATAAATCATTACGAAACGCCTTTTTCCGCTAAATAGAAATACAATAAATCCCAAGAATAAAATAAGAACTGTCAACATAGACACGTGTTAGAAAATGTTTGAATTTTAATAGTTTATATCTCTAAACAAAGGTAGGTTAGATAGGATAGGATCACTTTTGTGATCAAACTTTTTTAAACAAGTGTTCAACGTGTATTTAACTTTTTTGTAATAAGACAGTATACACTTAATTCACATTTTATACGCGTTTGTAATTTGATACATAGTTTATTGCTTTGACATTAAATAAAAATTGAAACATTCAATCGCTATTAAGCGAGCAGTACATGCACACACTTTTAGTATTACTAAAATACAATTGAAGAAAAAATTCTCAATTTGCGTTTATGACATAAATGTGTAACTATTTTTTTTTTATATCATAGGAGGCAAACGAACTGGTGGGTCACCTGATGTTAAGCGATCACCACCGTCCATAGACACTTGCAACACCAGAACAGTCACAAGTGCGTTGCCACCCTGTGTTTGGAGGAGGGGAGAGTGGGGAAGGGGCGAGGGAGAGGGGAGGTGGGTTATCCGGCGCTCTCACTGACCGAACGAAACACAACAATGCAAGCACTGTTACTTCACGTCGGTTTTCTGCGAGAGGGTGGTACTACCCCGGGCGCGCCGACCCATTCATGCTGAAACCAATAATAGCTTCAGCGTGGCTCTGCCACTACTAAAAGCTTATTACGTGTTATAACAAAGTTATATTTCAACTATTTATTTTGAAATTTGAATAAAAGTATTACAGTTGTTTGATGTATGTTATACATTGAAAGTATATTAATTACAGTACATATAAAATTAATCTGTCAGCAACGCATTTATTACTAATATATGGCAGAAAATAAGCGAATGAACTTTTTTGTAATGAATCACACGTAGCACCCACTACCTCTATAACTCAAGCTATGTCAAACATACGTATCTGCTTGCGATATTAAGGCATCTGGTAAGTAATCGCTTCCTGTCATTGATACCTAAAAGGTGCATATTGCGTATTACATATATCTCACATTCAACACAAGTTTAGGAAATTTCTAAATAATAATCAAATTGTTAGTCTCCATTGATATGAAAAACAATATTGTGTAAAAATAACGATTTCAGAAAAACTAGTTGAAAATTAAATAAAAAAAAACAATAATATTTGCATTTATAAAAACAAAACAAAATTGAAAAAAAATATTCGTTGGTAGTTCTATCAACTTATTTCAATATGTCTTCAATGTTCATGTTCTTTCTAGACTCGATTTTTTGGACATCTAGCAGCAAAATTTACAAATGAAAATTGGTGAAAAATAAATGAGAATTATTTGTATAGATATAAAATTTAATTTAATTTGGAGAATGTTGGTTTGAAAATCAGTAGATTAAAAACTGAACATTTGTTTTGCGACTTCGGTGGTCCATCCAGTTTTTCACTTATAGCTTTAAATGGTATATCCTTACCAACCTGCTCTGATTTCCGGTATCGCGGTTCTCTGATCCAAAACGATGGTTGCATAGACAAGGACGTAAGGAATAGGATAAATGCGGGGTGGATGAAATGGCGAAAGGCGTCTGGTGTAGCTTGTGACCCACGAATACCCTTGAAACTGAAAGAGAAGGTGTATAAAACTATTATAAGACCAGTCATGTTGTACGCATCTGAGTGCTGGGCGAAGAGAGAGACGGATGAGAGAAAACTACATGTGGCAGAGATGCGAATGTTAGGGTGGATGTGTGGTGTAACTAGAATGGATAAGATTAGGAATGAATATATCAGAGGAAGTTTGAAAATAGCACCAGTAACAGAGAAATTAAGGAGTAATAGGTTAGTATGGTATGGGCATGTCATGAGGAGAGATGAAGACCATGTAACTAGAACAGATTTGAGTATGATGGTCGATGGATATAAAAGTAGAGGAAGACCGAAAAGGTATGGATGGATTGTGTGAAAAATGATATGTGTGTAAAAGGTGTGAATACTGAGATGACATCTGATAGGCGAGCGTGGAAAAGGAAATTATGTTGTGCCGACCCTACTTAGGTGGGATAAGGATAAGAATATGATGATAAAATTTAATAGATCGTTTTCATATTAATGAGATTTTAGAAACTAGGAACCTCTGCATCAGAAACATCTACATATTTTTTATTTCTATAATTTAGATGTTGCATTTAGATGAGACAAATTAAATTTTCCGATTCCGAAGAGTGCAGATAAAAATAAATACTACATATAAGCCAATAATACAGTTGTGGTCTCCAGGGAATCAGAACAGAAATTATCTAGGTCTGGTTTGCTTACATAAATTGAGATTATGGTCCAACGTAAAAAGGTTACAAATAAAATACACGACACAATGTTATTTGTCAAACAACGAACTCATAAACTTACTACTTAAGAAAATATATTGATGAGTTAAACCATTTTCTACAAAAACTATCGTTCTTTAATACGGAAGTCATTATTAAGTAATCCTTAAAAGCGACCTCTAGTGGTGAAACGTGGGACTACATTATGCACCGAAATGCAACGGATATCGGCTGAAAGCACTAGGAACGCTAACGTCTTTGAAATGCAGACGATATATAGCTTAAAAATGTGCAAGTTAGAGGGCGCTGTGAAATTTTATTTTATTTGATAATACTACATCTATTTTTACATTATTATATGTTTACAACATACAAGGTTATTTCGAAATATACTATTCAGAAGATCTAAAACATATAAAAATTAAATCAAAAACAATTAATGTCTGAAAAGAAAATTTACAATTAATAAATATTTGTGCTATATAAAACACTGAAAAAGTAATTAAATTTTAGATATAATTAAAGTATCGGTTGTTAAATATGTAAATATAAAACTATGGTGATGCCATCTTTTATAACAGCGAACTCTGGCGGTGTAATTTGGAACTGTGTTATGCACTGAAATGCAACGGATATCGGCTGAAAGCACTAGGAACGCTAACGTCTTTGAAATGCAGACGATAAATAGCTTAAAAATGTGCAAGTTAGAGGGCGCTGTAAATTTTATTTTATTTGATAATACTACATCTATTTTTACAATATTATATGTTTACAACATACAAGGTTATTTCGAAATATACTATTCAGAAAATCTAAAACATATTCAAATTAAATCCAAAACAATTTATGTCTGGAAAGAAAATTTAAAATTAATAAATATTTGTGCTATATAAAACACTGAAAAAGTAATTAAATTTTAGATATAATTAAAGTATCGGTTGTTAAATATGTAAATATAAAACTATGTTATCTTTTATAACAGCGAACTCTAGCGGTGTAATTTGGAACTGTGTTATGCACTGAAATGCAACGGGTATTAGCTGGAACCACTGAAAACTCGGTACTTTAGGTCAAGGAAATGCAGGCGATGTGTAGTTTAATCATGTGCGAGGCAGATGTCGCTCTTCAAGTCTTGACCAATATTATATATAATAACAATGTTCTTAATTTTCACACATCAATAGAATATTTAAATGAAATCAAAAGCAATTGATATTAGAAAAATAATTAGAAAGTAATAAATATTCATGCAATATAAATTTATTCTCAAAGTAATTAAACTGTGCTATTTGGATTTGTTGGTGACAATACATGGGTAAAATTTATATATAATGAAAATATGTGTTTATAACGACGATGATTTGTGAAACTAGTTTTGGTTGATAAATATATAAAGGTAATGCCGTCTGTGTTAACGACATATACACATTCCTAATACAATTATAACTTTTCGCATGTACACTAATACTACTATTTATTTAATTATATAGAAGACTAGACTCTACCCGCGACTTCGTTCGCGTGGAATAGTTACTTTGAGCTAACGCTAACACGCAGCGGAAACATTCAAGAGGAAAAAAACCCCTATTTTGAAATATTCTTATTTGGTGCTCCGCTCCTATTAGTCTTAGCGTGATGATATTTATTGATATTTATTTTAACCTATAACCTTCCTCAATAAATGAGATATATAACACTGAAAGAATTTTTCAAATAGGACCAGTAGTTCCTGAGATTATCCCCTACAACGTCACAAACTCACAAACTTTACCTCTTTATAATATTAGTATAAATTGCTTTAACTCAGTTATGGAGTGTTCGTCGATATGCTTGTTTAAGAAAATGGGCTATAATTAAAATTGTAATATGTATAGTCGATTAATAAATAGTAAAGACTGTAGACCTGTAGAGCCACTAGTGGTGAAATACGGAAGTACGTTATTCACGGAAATGCGCGGTTGAAACCATTATAAACTGGGTACTCTACGACTAGAAAATGCAGGCGAAATGAAGTTTAAATCACTGCAATATAGATGGCGTTCTTCCAGTTATATTTTATTTTTCATTTACTCGCATGTATTACTTCAATATTTCTTTTTAAAGGACCGCAAAATTATTAAACTCTAATATTTGGATTTAAATTGCTTATACTTACAAATTAATGATTTATTAGGTATCTTATGCTAGGTGACGATGACTTTTACGTTCTCTTTTTCTTGACTCATACCCGACTCATCGATCTAATTTCGATTCGAACTAATTTGGGCGAGCGCTTAAGAAACTTGGCTAAGCTAAGGCAACGAGCTCAAAGGCGCTCAAGTGACCGAACCTCGGCTTGGAGTGTTACCTCAAATGCAACATACCAATATGGCTAAGCTAAACTAACTATACATATACGAGTTAGAGAAATACCCATGTTCGATTCATGTCTTTTGAATCTGACAATTAGACCAAACTAACAAACAAAAAAAAAAGGAAACAAAACAAATAGCCTTCCACCATATATACCTACCGTGTATTTGTGCTCCAATGTGGGCTAATCTGTATTGTGTATTTTGCGGCTCCGCACGTGTTTTATTTATATAGTAATTATTTTCGATTCGTTATTTTATTTGATTACAATATAAGTAACATATATTTTTTTAAAATTCATAAAACGATTTCTAAAAATATTATTGATCTTTCTCCCATAAAATAACGAATCATTTAAGATTATAAAATTTCATGAAATTCAATTCATTTTTTAGGTAAATACGGACTTAACCTAGAAATAGTTTTTTTTTCATTTTCGTAATCATTACGCTTTATAATTATTACGTAATTCACAAAAGTAAAAAACCACAGGACATATTTACAGATTTACATAGATACATAAAACACAAACTCGCAAAATATATTAGAAGCAATTTAAGAATTTTTGCTTCTATAATGTTTTGTTTCATAGAACACACTAACCACAGAACTAATTTGAATACCATTTCTTAATCCATATAGAACTTGACACGAAGCAGGATATAGCTTAATTATTTTCAAACTTACAATTTAAAAAATGTAGCTTTCACACAACGCAAGCCTGAGGCCTGAGTACACACCAAATTATGTTAACTTGTGTTTTCTTTAGAAGCCAAATATTTGCGATGGAAAGATAAATACAATATACAAACTTTTTAAATTCCAATAAAAAAGAAGTATAAATAATGCAGAGACTATATGATATTAACACTTTAGTGGTAAAAAATAGAGAAGTTAAGTCAAAGTTCAAACTAGATTGAAATTATGGTTGGGCTTCAAATTTTTGACAATTATTGCCTAAGTTACGATTGTTATTTATTCAATTATAGATATTTGTCAAGAATGTAAAAATCGAATCTTTTCATCGTAGTTACGAAATATATTCCTAATTTTTAAATATTTATATTCACTTACTGTCATATAAATATTTGTATGATATATTAATATCTAAAATCACTACGTATTTATTGTATTCTATATTTATTTTATTATGGTTATATTGATGATATTGTTATTTATTATTGTATGAACGGATCTAAATAATCATATACCAGAAAGGAGAAAGCCACTTTTTCAATATAAAATTGTTCTTCTTTTTCCGACAGCTTCCATATTAACATCAAACTTAATTAGTACTCAAAAGAACATTGCTATCCAATCCTATATAAACTATATATACATATCCGAAAATTATACACCTTTACTACATTAAGTGAAAATAGTGAACTCTACTTTGTGAAAAAAGTGTCAAATTTGATAACATAACAAGGTACTATTTATTGTGCGTGCATCGACTAATATACAGCATTTGTTATCGTGATATATCTTTTTTAAAATGTATTGTGTTTTATAAAGTGAAGTTACTTACGATGATGGTGTAATAATTTGAACAAAAATGCTAAGCCGTTGGAAAAGTAAAGATAAATCAGAGAAGAGTTCGAAGTCTTCTAATTCGAGTGGAAAGAAGAAACGCAAAGGAAGAGAAAATGGTAAGTCTTATATACAACGTCATAGAAACTAAACAGGGCCCAAAAATTAGCGGCTCTTTTCATAAAGGACCTAATCTATATCTGTACATATAATAAAAGTGAAGTGTCTGTATGTAATATCAAAATATTTTTTTTTAGTGATTGGGTACGAAAGTATACACGCCACTGATACCAAAAATGCAATTTTAAAAATTTTTGTCGGTCTGATTGTCCGTCTATCTGTCTGTCTGTTCCGGGTAATCTCCGAAACGGCTGGACCGATTTTGACGGGAATTTCACTGGCAGATAGCTGAAATTATAGCGGGCTACTCAGGCTACTCTAAATTAGACTAGCTATTATTATTATAGCTATAGTTGATCCGATTTTCACGAAACTTTCACCAGCAGATAGCGGACATCATGGCAAGTAATTTAGTTTATTTTAATTTAGACTAGGTGTTAACCGCTATCTCCAAAACGGTTCGACCAATCTTCACGAAATTTTTACTGGCCGATAGTTGACCTTATAAAAAGTAATTCGAGCAACTTTAATTTATACTAGCTGCTAACCGTGGCTTTGTCCGCAGTACTCGTGGCTTTGCCCGCAGTACTATCTCCAAAACGGTTAAACCGGTTTTCACGAGACTTTCACTGGCAGATAGCTGACTTTACAATAAATAATCTAGGCAATTTTAGTTTATACTAGCTGCTGACCGTGGATTCACCCACAATGCTTTCTCCAAAACAGTTAAACCGATTTTCACGTAACTTTCACTGACAGATAGCGGACCTTATAAAAAGTAATTTAGTTTATTTTAATTAAGACTACCTGTTAACCGTGGCTTTGCCCGCTGTGCTATCACCAAAACTTTTACTTTTACTGGTAGATAGAGAACCTTATAAAAAGCAATTGAGGTTATTCTATTTTAGACTAGCTGTTATCCACGACTTTGTCTGCATGAAATTTTGCAAGATTTCAACTCATTTTTTATTTTTAATAAGAGAAATAATTATCAGCTTATTGTTTACAATTCGACATTATAATGATTAATAACTTTAATGATATAGAAGTCTTCCTAATAAGATCTTAGATTATAAATGTATAACGTAAAGAGTTCCATATTACAATTTCTTGGGGAACAGACAAGCGTTTATTTTTTATAGTCTTAAAATCTTAATTATAATAATAGCAATGTATATTAAATGTAATGTAAATCTTTATAATAATATTTTAAGTTATTGTTTCATTAGTTCCTTATACAGTGTAAGTGAGCACTGAGGTAGTTATATGGTGGGTTCAGGTTCCAAATATGTTGCTGATGACAAATCTCATTTAGCACGCTATTAGTATTTATATATCCAATGTACACGTCACATGTTACTTTTAGTGGCATGCGCGTCGTACTTACAATTGTCTTTAAAGAGCGTTTCTATAATTGTACATAGTCTCACAATTTTATAATTCGTTAATACGATTTTAAAAAACGCGTGAAGAGCTGCGGCTACAGCTAGTATTAAATAATTACAGAACATAAAGGTTGTTATTACAAATAAGTTAAATACGTATTGAATACTTGCTTTGAAAAAGTTTGGATACTTACGTATTAAATGCACCGCGCTCGCCGAACGTTCGACATCTTGCTCTTCTATCTCTGTTTGGTTAGGTTAGACTTGTGAAACTGTATAACAGGATCAGGCCGCGGCAGCCGTCGGCAAGCGCGGTGCATTTAATACGTAAGTATCCAAACTTTCTAAAAGCAAGTAATTAATACGTATTTAACTTATTTTTAATAACACAGAAATTGTTTAAGCTCGCAATCAGTTAGCTCTCGATAAAGATAGACACATCGACGTTACATAAAATTATAATAATCCATTTTTTTATTAAAGTATTTGAATTTTCTGCACATCTTTAATTTAAAACATTTTATAATAAATCGTTGTATAATACGGGATTATTCAAATTTATTTTTAAATCTATATATACATACTACTTTCTACTGGATGGATATGAATGTATATTAGGGTGGTTCATTTCCGCAAAAAAATTTTTTTTTTCGTTGCTCATGCAAAATATTAATCTACATATAGGAAAAAAAATTCTCACCAAGTTTGAGCTCTTAATATTAATTTTAAATACTTACAATTTAAATTTAAAGTTTTACCATTCAAAATGCATTTATAAAAATCTCTTTTTTTTTTCAAATTTCTAATGCTTACCCGGCTTTTACAATATTGCAAATCGGTTTGATGGAACTTGTGGGGAATTTCACGCTCTTCAAAGTAGTCTTTGTGTTTTTTTTGTGTAATTCGCACTGGTTCACCAGTAGGAGTCGTCAAAGTACAGTTTTTGAAAAAAATATATTTTTCTCTTAATTTTCAATATTTATTATTAATGGTTCAACAGTTTAAAAAAGAATTTCCAACATGCGCCAAAAAGCTATATTCAGCTTCAAAATCCTGATGTGTTTTGAATAACATTATATATATATATATATATTAATGTTTACCCGCATTAAAAATTTGAAAAAAAAAAAGATTTTTATAAATGCATTTTGAATGGTAAAACTTTAAATTCAAATTGTAAGTACTTAAAATTAATATTAAGAGCTCAGACTTGGTGAGAATTTTTTTTTCTATATGTGGATTAATATTTTGCAGGAGCGACGAAAAAAAAAAATGTTTGCGGAAATGAACTACCCTAATGTATATATACTACAGACAACAAAATTCTATTTTTTTTTCTGTCAGTTTATTTGTTTCGGGTAATCTGCGAAATGGCTGGAGCGATATATATGTAGTAATCTAACTCTCTCTCTCTTTTATTTTCGATTAGCTGTTACTCGCGAGTTCATCTGCAGTATAATATCCGCAATGCTTGGACCGATTTTCACGACGACTGTCAGATAAATGTTATTATTTATAAGAACTATACAAGATTAACGGGATATTAATTTATTATAAGTATTTGCAACATATAATAAACTGTGAAAAATTAAAAAGCTTAGAATAGAAAGCAAGCGATTACTTTTTGTAAGGTCGCAAAAAATTAATTATTTTGACAATATGTGCTTATTATATCTATATTATAACAATTTTAAGGTATATTGTCTGATAATGTATAGCCGGAGGATAATGCCGGAGGACCACCTACCTCCCAGCCGGAGGACCACCTCCCCCAACTTCCCCCTCCTCCCCACTTTCATAACCCCTCTCCCCCAAACACAGGCTGGCAACGCACTTGGGACTCCGCCGGTGTTGCTAGTGTCTATGGACGGCTGTGATCACTTACCATCAGGTGACCCGTCTGTTCGTTTGCCTCCTACAACATAAAAAAAAATATTAAGATACATGATGACAATTCTACATAAGGATAATTATTTTATAACGCCTTGAAATACAATAGGAAAAAAATATAACTTTTATTACATGCTATACATGCAGTCAATAAAATAATGTATCAAGATAAATTACACACGGTTATATTTTATTTTGTTTAATAACTAAGGACATCAAAGTAGATGGACCGAATGTACCAAAAAGTATATATCTATATTGCTTATTGTGCAAGATATATCGTTATATACTCTTGCCATACGTATTAAAGCGCTATTATATACTGTATTTAGTGTCGTGGTTGGAATGGCAAGAATATATGGGCTACGTAAAGCTTTGTAATCAGGTCTCAAGTAATAGTAGTTAATAAGGAAGGCATTTATAGAACTATACACAATTTTATGGAGGATTAGGAGTCGGATACATTTCGTCTTACTTTTACGATAATGATCTGAAAATGTTTCAATGTACTTTATAATTAGGGATAAACTTACGAACACCATTTCTTATAAATCCTTAAATGTCTAATCAAACATTTAACAAAATGGTTGAATGAATTCTATGAGCTCTATATGAGTGGAATAGTGGGGGGACTATATCGTAGAACCATATTCGAGAATGCTTCCGAGTAAGGTCTTATAGAACAAGATAACACTCCCGTTATCGCAGAATAGTCTTGATATATAATATATTCTAATATTTTGTTACAGCTCCGTATAATAATATATATATGTCTATATTGCTGGAAAGACAAAGAGGAGTAATAATAATAACTAAGGAGTCTCGAATGACAGAAACTCTTTCCAGTCTAGTATTCCCGAGCTAAAAACTAAAATCAATATATTTCAATTAATATTTAAATGTTATACAGTGCGATTGGTTAGTCGCCAGCAATATTTCTACAGGATAATCATTAGTCGATTCTCGTTCTGAATCTATAAAAAATAGGTATTCAATATTTGACCTAATTATCTGGAAAAACACAAAAGTGATACTCAACATCAGCTGATATACGGAAAAACGAACTGGTGTAATAAATACGGATTCTAATGAATCACGCCTTACCGCCCTGACCGGACCGCGTCCCGCATCACGACCCGCGCCCGCTTACCTTTGTTCTACCGTGCGGCATTCCCACGATAAGCAGTAACGTAATGATTGACCTTGAAAAGCGCCCTTTTAAAACTGTTCAGTGAATCTAGGCGTGATTTTTTTACGATTAAAAATATCGTTTCCATACTTTTAAAAGTTTTAGAACAAATTTTAACTAAGGTTATCTTTGTTGTTTATTATTATTTGTTTTGATATTATTATTTTATATGTTAAATGTGACCATGAAATACCACAGGATTGAAGGGTGTTAACCTTTAAACATTCAACCGGTATATTGACATCTCTTCACATTAAGAGACATTTTATTGTTAATGCAGCATTATTATAGTATGTTTAGATCAGTCTGACTTTATCCTATTACTTAATTTCGTTATCTGAGTATATATTTTAATATCATCTGCATAGACTAGGCAATTAAAATTCAGAGAGCCTAAAAATCATACATGGAAATTAAAAACATTAAAGTTTGAGATCCTTGAGGAACAGCAGATATACAACCTAATGAGGTTTAGTACAGACTTATTCTCTAAATGTTGTCATATCTAATACTCGAAGAGTGCCAGTCTTCATGCTCGATGAAGTCAACTCGACGGGTGGTCAGCCAGTTTTGCGTGATTTATGTTTTACGAGCTAGCGCAGAATCCTGCTAAATTACTCAGTGTTAGTATTCGGTTACTGTTTGAGAAGAAGATTCAACTGCGTTCGTAGGACGATATTTTGGTACTCAACAGCACTGGTCTTCACACCTTTTTCACAAAAAAACAATTCAATTAAGAATGAATATGAGACTCCAAGCCAAATCATGTATGAAGAAAAATAATGCCATCGTTGGACCCTTGGAATATCCGCACTCGCTTTTTTACTTGTATGGGCATACCTTATTTACCTTATTGTTTGGTTTGTTATAACTTCCTTCGGTGTTAATTTTTTTTCACTGAACACAAAATTTCGCGATATATTGTTCAAACACTCGTTCAAATAATGCCCATTCTTTTAATGATAAACTCGTAGTCCCAAGTCTTTATTTGACAATCTTTTGAGTGTGGTTCTGCTTAACTGCATCTGAAGAGCTAAATTTTTTTGCTGAAGAGTCTGAAATATTGAAAATCTCTGTTGATGGGTAACCATAATCGATAACCGCTACGCTATCTTTTTTTTTGTATCCTTTATGTTATTATGTAAAAATGAATTTCTCTTTTATTTTCGGATACCGCGAATGTTCTGTTTTCAAAATTAATCCAAATATATCTGGCCAGTATTCGAATATTCAAGATAATAAGCTCATGACATAACTTATGACCCAATTGTATTAACGAAAAAAAATTAATACTTTTATATCATAAATGTTTTAGTTTATGGTAAGTATATTATCTCAAATAACCCATATCTATTATTTGTTTTCCATTTTGGGAGATACATGAAGAGTGTTTTCATTATATTATAAATTAGCTGTACCCGCAGCTCCAGACCCGTTTTTTAAAACTGTATTATAGGAATATAAAATTGTGAGACCATGTACAATTATAGAAATGCTCTTTAAAAACAATTGTAAGTACGCACGCCACTTACAACATGTAACGTGTACATTAAATATATAAATGCTAACAGTGTGTCAAATAAGGTTTATCATCAGCAACATATTTGGAACCTTAACCCACCATATAACTAACTCAATGCTCACTTATACTGTATAAGGAACTAATGATACAATGAATTTAAGATGTTATTATGATGATATAACATACCCATATTGTCAATAAGTAAATATGCTTATGGTCTAAGATCTTTTTAGAAAACCCCTTCTATCTTCAAAATTATTATTAATAATTACAATGTTGAATTGAATACAATGAATGAGCTGACGTCTTGAAATCTTGCATAAATATAAATCAAGTTATGAAACTTTATATCTGCCTAAGCAGTTTTTAATATTCGATAATTTAAATAGTGCTTATTGAACAAGATAATTTACAAAAAAATGGCCGACAAAATGTCCAAAAAGACAATATACTTCAAATTATATACATATATATGAATTTCAGTTATATTTATTCTTGGAGTCCAGTACAACGCACGTCTTATGCACATGTTTACAGCGAACAACATATCTTTTGCTAAATTTCATGCGGACGAAGTCGCAGGTAACAGCTAGTCTAAAATAAAATAGATTAAATTATTTGTTATTCTGTTCGCTATCTGCCGGTGAAATTCCCATGAAAATCAGTCCAACCGTTTTGGAGATAGCATTGCGGAGATAGCAGATTGCATTGTCGCCGCTCCCTGTTATCCTCATGGGCGATCGAAGTACGAAGTAGAGGACCTGGAGAGTGGCTGTCACAAATCTGTGAGACATGGCCGTCGAGGAGTGGAAAGCCGAATTAGATCTGTCCCTCCTTAATCAGGGGAGCGTCCTGACGTGTGTGCGACGGAACGGGGGTTCGATAGTGCACGTTTCCTACGCTACCCTGTCTGTTGCACGCTATATCCGGGGGTAGCGAGTGCTTGTGCAGATGGAGACCATTTCAGATCATAGATATATAAAATTTAATGTCTTCACCTCCCAAGCCAGACCTGATACTCGCCCCCGGAGGAGCGGGACGTTCCCTGTTGGACGATGATCCGACTCGACTCTGAATTAGCGAAAGAGGTGGCCATCGTCCAGGCCTCGTAGGAGGGAGGACAGCGCCATATTCTGGCTGCGGCGGTAGGAGTAGATTTATCGCTGCCAAGTGTGGTTTCGACCATGCTCAGTAGCGAGTAGGCGTGGCAAGCGATGGCCTCCTTCTGCGAGATAACCTCCACGCAGAAGGAGGTGGCGGACAGAGCCTGCGAAGAGGATATTTTGAGTGGCCCTCTCCACCGACGAAGGACCGATAGGAGGAGGCAGCAATTTGCCCGCCCCTCCCGCCTCCGTAGCCGGACCTGAGGTGACGGGCCGGGAGGGCCATCTCCTCATTCCATAAGTCCGGCTGACGATGCAGTTAGCTGGAGTGTACCCAGTTTGTCTTCCTATTATCTAGGAGCCCGGCGGCCACCTTCCACCGGGCGGACCGTTGGGACAGCTATCCAAGGTTGAGTAGCTAGTACGATCTCTTGCCACCCCAACAAATACGGTCTGTCGGTACACCGTGGGGTTTTAGACCGTGCGAGTCGGACATAACCCATTGTCTCCTCCGGGAGGATGGGTATCCATAAGGGATTTTCCCACGTAAATAAAAAAAGAGCATCTGATATGTAATTGATGCATAAAAGTTGTGTGTTACATAATATAAACATCTCATTTTCAACAAAATTTTGGTTAATATTTAATTAATAATAAAACTCCATCGATATAAAAAATACATTTTTTCGTAAAGATATTGATTTAAGAAAAAATAAAATATTAAACACAAAAATAGTAATATTTTCATATATAGTACGATCACGAAATTGAAATATCAGTAAGTTATTACGCCTTTGTAGTTCTATGAACTGGCATCTGTATATGTCTTCCATGACCACAATATTTTTTACACCCTACTATTATTTTGGATCTCTAACTCGAAAATTGCCATATTATTTGAAAGTTTAGTAATTAAAATTGATAAAGTAGCAGTAAACCTTTTTAAACGGCTAATTAAATATTTTTCTACAAAAGACAATGCGCTCGTCAATACGGTGGTGGTTTAGTAATTTATGAAAGCGAACTCTGGCGGTGTAGTGTGGAACTATGTTATGTACTGGAATGCAACGGATATTGGCTGAAATCACTAAAAACTGGGAAAGCTAGTTCTGGGAAATGCAGTTCGTTCGGAAATGTAGTTTAAGCATGTGCAAGGCAGATGGCGCTCTTTAGTTTTATTTCATAACATTACATGTATGTTTGTAAATATTCACAACATATAAGAGTATTCCAAAATATTTCTTTTAAACGATCAGAATATTTAAATGAAATCCAAAGCAACTTGTCTTACTAAAGTTAATTAAAAAGTAATCAATATTCCTGCAATCTAAATCTTTCAGAAAGTAATTAATCCGTACTATTTGGATTTATTGCAGATAGATTAATGGTGAAATTTAGACATAATTATATTATGACTCCTCAACTTGTCTGTTACTGCTGCTATTATCAAACTTCTTCTCACATATTCATTTTTAATCTAATTCATTCTGGTTACACTACACATCCATTTTAATATTCGCATCTCTGCTACATGTAATCTTTTCTAATGCGTGTGTTTCGTAGCCTAGCACTCGGATCCTAACAGCACGACAGGTTTTATTATAGTTTTCTACACCTTCCACTTGAGTCTCAACGCCATTACTAGGTCACAAATTACCCCAGACACTTTTCGCCATTTCATCCGTCCTGTGTGAATTCTATTCCTCACGTCGTTGTCTATGCCACCATCGTTTTGGATCAATGAACCAAAATATCTAAAATTGGAGCAGGCTGGTAAGAATACACCATTTAAGGCTATATGCGAAAAACGGGATGGACTTCCGAAGTCGCAGAACAAATATTCAGTTTTTATTCTAATAATCTTTAAACCCAACTTCTCCATTTCTACAGTCTACTCTGAACCTCGACAGCATTTTCTTCAACAGGAACAATATAATTAGTAAGGTGTCTCCCCTTATACATCTGATGTTAGTCCATCCATAAAAATAAGGAATAAATAAGAACTTAAAGCTGACCTCTGATGCAAACCTACAGTTATATGGAAATTGTTGGTAACTCCAGTCTCGGACCTAACGTATGCTTTGGCTTGATTCTAGATACAACGGATAAGTTGTAGGTACTTCGCAGGCACCTTTTGTTCTTTCAGCGCCCAGAAGGTCTCGGGGTACTCGATCATATGCCTTTTCCAAATCAGCAAACACCATATGCATGATTTAGTTAGCGGAGTGCGAAAATGGCATCTGTTGTTGCACGTCCAGGTTGCAGGTGTCTAGAAATAAGTAATAGAATACATTCCGATCATTTTTAGAAATGTCTGTCTGTCTGTTTGTATGAACACGCATCACTGCTAAAGTACGGGGTTCACAATAAAACCTCAACAAGAAAATCGTGAAGCATATACTCGGGAGTAACTTAATGTTTGTTTCATTAAAATCGGTACACTCTATCAAAAGTTATTGTCGTTTTAATAACGATGCGGCGTAAGTACGAGAGAAAAGTAGACAAGGAAATGGTTTTTTTTTTTTCGATCTGACTACGCTATTTACCTAGCAAGGTCTTAACAGCTTCACCGGACTGCAAAGGCGAGCGCTTAAGGCTCTCACCCGATTTTATTTTGACAACTAGCTCAAGGGTGCGCGGCACACCTCGGCTGGGGCTGTTGCCTGATTCATGCAATTCGCGACCTATCTGAGCTAACCTAAGCTTAGCTACATATTCATACTTATATGAGTTATTGAAACATATATGTGTACCTTCTAAGTAAATGGACTTAATGCATTCAGATGACTTTATTGGACACTGCTTTTACATAAATTTCCACGCAGACGAAGTCGTGGGCATTTGGTTTTTGGGGTTTATCACATGCTCAAGCAAATGATATTTATAGTGGTATTATTAAAATTTTAATATGTATAGACAAGTAATAAATAGTAAGGAATGTGCGGCCGCTAGCGGTGAAAGACGGAACTACGTTATGCACTGAAATGCGAGGTTGAAACCATTGCAAACTAGGTACACTACGACTAGGAAATGCAATGTAGTTTAAAGCTATGCAAGGTAGATGGCGTTCTTCAAGTTACTTTTTATTAGTGAATATTACATGCAATAATGTAAATTCTCGTAACATAATTTATTAATAACTAGCTGACCCGCGCAATTTCGTCTACGCCTAATTGGTTATTACCGGTTCCATTTTTATTTCCAGACGCGAAAAATCTTAAAAAACATAGAACCTGACTATAGAGACACCTACCGAGTCTAATTGTGATTCCAAACTATCCTATATATATTGGCAAGAAATGTCTCCCCGGTATCCCCTGGGCTACTCCTCTGCCCCTCACCTCTGCGCCCTATTGACTATCCTCGCAACAACGCAATAATTTTACCAGCTTATAGTTTTTAGTTTCCATTATCTTCTAATCAATTCCATCAATTATCATGCTGTAAAAAGTAAACTTTATCTCCATGAAATTTTCATTTTGATTTAGAAAATCACAAACTTCAACTTTTTAATATTGGAGTTTCATAAATACGAAATTTACCAGTGTCAAGTCAGTACTAGGGGAGTCACTTTATAAGTAGTATTAAATTTTTATTTCTAGTTCTTCCAGATTAGACCATTGAAATATATGAAAACAAACACAACACTTACAGACATCATGTTTTAAATAAATATGTGTTTACATAATAATTACAGTTAGTTATTATGTTATGTTAAATTTAATTTTGTTAAAACATATAAGGTTAGCCAGAGTATTGACAAAAAGAGAAAATACACACCTTCGTACGTTTTTTTAAAATCAGACGGACGTAGTATATTGGTAAGTAAAATATCATACGATATTAAATTGTGGCAATTAAAAATAAATGCATTCTAGAGTGTCTTCATCCAACCCACATTCACATATTGAATTGTCCCTCATTCTGAACTCTGCAAGATGGACCGGAGAGCACACCTCTACAGATAGTAGGTGCAGGAAGCTTGTAACAGTTACGAAACTTATAAAGCCAAGGTTTACTCGGAATGTTATCCTGATTATATAAAAATAATTTGGTTGGATACATTCCAGTTTGAATTTCACGATACAAACAAATCAGTCTTGCTTGGAGAGGATAAATCCTGAACATAGGTTTTATAATGATCAAAATATACAGTCTGGATAGCTTCTTTAGAAAGAAGACCAACAGCTTCATTACCCTGGTTCCCACTATGTCCTGGTATCCATGCCAGAACTACATAAATTCCAAACCATGACATTGATATAAACGGAATTTGATAATTATGATAACTGGGGGCTTTAGAAAAAATCGGACTTTGCTGAATAGTTTGTAAGCAACTTAGAGAATCTGTCAATATAATACTTTGATCTAATTTATGTGATAGTACATATTTGATAGTTTGTAATATAGCTACTACTTCACCTGTGTAGGTGGAGGATAAAGAAGGGTATTTATTACCTTCAATAATATTACTGTAGACAAAAATGATATACATATGTAATGTATCATATTGTCATATAAATAAATGTATTATTGCAAGCATACGGGTACATAAATGTCATTGCCGAAGTCGCCAAATCTGTAAAAATAAATAAAAACTTAGCGTATGCTATTTTGACCTATTGTGGCTAATTCAGAAGCAGATGGGTTAAATAGCTAATTATATTTAATTGAAATATATCAAAATAATATTGAAATGTAGTGTCAAAAGCTCCAATAAGAACAAAAACCCCTTTCTTTCTTTAAGGAAACAATTTCTTCAATATATAAAAAAAAACATTTATATATACAGATTTTTAGATACAGGAATGATCGTCCACAGAATGCTCTCCTAAATTATTATCACAATCTGATCAGTAGTTTCGTCATGCATAGAGGACAAACGTACAAACATTGAATTTATATATAACGAAGATTATTAATCATAAATAACAAATTAATAAGAATGAGGAATATTAGTTTAGTGAATTAAACCAGAAACAACTAAATGTTTCAAAAATAAATTAAATAGTAGTTAATATATATTCATATAGTTTCTATAATTCGCGAAGTCATTTAACGTTTAGAATCGTTTAGATTTATATTTGCTCATATAACAAATTAATGGTACATATTAGATACTAACTTCTGCCTGCGACATTGTCCACGTGAAATAGTTACTTTGGACTAACGCTAACACTCAGCGGAAGCTCTCAGAAGAAAAAAAGCGGTTTTGAAACATACCTAACTGGTGCTCCGCTCCCACTGGTCTTAGCGTGATGATATATAGCAAAAAGCTTTACTCGATAAATGTGCTATTTAACACTGAAAGATTTTTTCAAATCGGGCCAGTAGTTCCTGAGATTAGCGTGTTCAACCAAATTATTTAAAGATTACTAACTAGTCTTCTCTCGTACTTAACTCGAGCCGTCATTCAAATTACAGTAACTTTTGATAGAGTGGACCGATTTTAATAAAACAAAGACTAAGTTACTTCCGAAGATATGCTTCATGATTTATGATTTCAGGTTTTCTTGTGAACTCAATGCTTTAGTAGTGATGCGTGTTCATACAAACAGACAGACATTTCTAAAAATGATTAAAATGTATTGTATTACTTATTCCTAGACACCTGCAACAATTTTTTTCACAAAAATCGAAAAAGTACACACACGTTAGATTTACATTCCTATTATATGTATAGATCTTAAACAGTTTTACTGCGCTTGCGAGTTTTCAGCTGGAGACGTGTTTTTTTATGTAATAACTGTTTTTGACTCGTTATTCTATTTTAATAAAGTGTAACCATGACCATATTTCAAAAACGACTCGTAGATATGAAGTGTTTTTTACAATCCCAAAGAGTATTATAGACTGATTACAAACTCTATGACTTACAAAATAAACATGCTTTTCATGTACAAAACTTTATAAAATAGATACGATATCTAAAATATTTCTATCGACTGAGGGATTAATTATATAAGACTTTCGTGTACAAAATTTCACAAAAGTAGGTGAGGTAAATGTTTCTACGGGACTTTCACCGGCAGATAGCTGACCTTATAAAAAGTAATTTAGCCAATTTTAATTTATACTAGCTGTTAATGTGTGCTAATGAAAATTATCAAAGAATATGTTGTTCACTGTAAACATGTACATACGTAAGACTCCAAGAATAAATATACTTGAAATTCATATAACTGTATTTATGTATATAATTTCAATTATATTGTCTTTGTGGACATTTTGTCGGCCATTTTTTTGTAAATTATCTTGTTCAATAAGTACTATTTAAATTGTCGAATATTAAAAACTGCTTAGGCAGATATAAAGTTTCATATCTTGATTTATATTTATGCAAGATTTCAAGACGTCAGCTCATTCATTGTATATATACAATTCAACATTATAATTATTAATAGGAAATTTGTAGATAGAAGGGGTCTTTCTAAAACGATAAGATAAAAAGATCATAAAAGTATTATTTATTGACAATATGGGCATATTATATCATCATAATAACATCTTTAAGTCATAAATTCATTAGTTCGTTATACAGTGTAAGTGAGCACTGAGGTAGTTACATGGTGGGTTAAGGTTCCAAATATGTTGCTGATGATAAACCTCATTTGACACAGTTAGCATTTATATATCTAATGTATACGTTACATGACACTGTAGGTGGCGTGCGTGTCGTACTTACAGTTGTTGTTTTAAAGAGCATTTCTATTGTATATATAATATAATTTTACATAGTCTCACAATTTTATGTTTCTTTAATACAATTTTAAAAAACGCGTGCGGGGCTGCGTGTATAGCTATTAATAATAATTTTGAAGATAGAAGGGGTTTTCTAATAAGATATTAGATCATAAACGTATTACTTATTGATAATATGGGCATATTATATTATTATCTATCTTTAAGTAATTTTTTCATTAGTTCCTTATACAGTGTAAGTGAGCACTGAGGGGATACAGCGGGTTAAGGATTCAAATATGTTGCTGATGATAAACCTCATTTGTCACACTATTAGTATTTATATATTTAAGGTATACATTACATTTTACTGTCAAGTACATGCGTGTCGTACTTACAATAGTTTTTAAAAAGAGCATTAATATAATTGTAGATGGTCTCACAATTTTATATTTCTTTAATACAATAAAAAAAAAACGCGTGCGAAGTTGCGGGTACAGCTAGTAGTGCATATGTATGTTGGGTAAATTTCTCCCGACCTTATTAGAAGTTATTTTCCCGCTAGAGTAAGAGTTTTCTTGGTTGACGCTTTATAACATTTTACGCGATGAATCACCACTTATTAACTCTCACCTATTTATCATGGTACGCGTATATAAACCACACGGTAAAACTATCACAGTTGCACACTTATTAATGTCAACACTATAATTTACCTGCTACTAATTTATCTGATAACTACATCAATATTACATAACGCAAAGGCTGTTATATAGTACCATATGATCTTTTTGAGAAAAGTGACGCTTGGAGCATATGCATACGCCATGAAAAATGTAGAAATGAGCGAATCCAGATAAACCCATTAAAGTAGAAACAGTCGTATTTGTTGGAAAGAAAAATTCTCCACCTCTAAGTTGACTTATTGGTAAAATAATCATTGGTCATCAGGGTACGGATTGTATAGTTCGAGAAGTGACGGTGAAAACGAAATTTGGTAGCTATAAACACCCAATCGTCAAATTTTACCGGTTACCGGAACAATAAATTGTTAGTAAAATAATATAATAACCGTTTTAGTATAACTTAATTTACATGCATATATTTCTTTCCTTTTTTCTTTCTTTATTATTCTCTAACTCATACCTTTACAATTACTTTGAAAGGTCTTCGCGGACTTCGCGGAAAGAACTTTCAACGCGGGGAGCATGATTGGCCCTTAGAAATGAATTGAATAACTGCGCTATAGATAATGAGATGTTTTGTGTTTCTGGGTCTGCATCGCATCGATTAATTGCGGAATATCTAGAAGCTTTTTATAATGAACTACATAACTGATATTTCGCAAAATGAAGAAGAAAATTTGAATTTCACGCATCGCATTGTAATACATTGCATTTTCTCCGCATTAATAAAACACAACTAATATTATTTGTTCCGCCCGCTAGAATTGATTTACCTATGCAAATTAAAACGGTATGATATGAAGACAAGCTTCATTTAGTTTCTCTCGCGTTGGATAATATATCTCGACTTTCAAACAACTAACAAGAGGAGAAATAATACTTGATGAACCCGACGCCGGTACTCTGTACGAGGTGCTGAGTTGCAGGTTAGTCTACGTTCGTTATTTGGGGTCTTTGTTATTTTATTTTTACTAGCTGTACCCGCAGCTCCGCAGGATTAGGAGTCGGATACATTTCGTCTTACTTTTACGATAATGATCTGAAAATGTTTCAGTGTACTTTATAATTAGGGATAAACTTACGAACACCATTTCTTATAAATCCTTAAATGTCTAATCAAACATTTAACAAAATGGTTGAATGAATTCTATGAGCTCTATATGAGTGGAATAGTGGGGGGACCATATCGTAGAACCATATTCGAGAATGCTTCCGAGTAAGGTCTTATAGAACAAGATAACACTCCCGTTATCGCAGGATAGTCTTGATATATAATATATTCTAATATTTTGTTACAGCTCCGTATAATAATATATATATGTATATATTGCTGGAAAGACAAAAAGGAGTAATAATAATAACTAAGGAGTCTCGAATGACAGACACTCTTTCCAGTCTAGTATTCCCGAGCTAAAAACTAAAATCAATATATTTCAATTAATATTTAAATGTTATACAGTGCGATTGGTTAGTCGCCAGCAATATTTCTACAGGATAATCATTAGTAAAAATAGGTATTCAATATTTGACCTAATTATCTGGAGAAACGCAAAAGTGATACACTCAACATCAGCTGATATACGGAAAAACGAACTGGTGTAATAAATACGAATTCTAATGAATCACGCCTTACCGCTCAGACCGGACCGCGTCCCGCATCACGACCCGCGCCCGCTTACCTTTGTTCTACCGTGCGGCATTCCCACGATAAGCAGTAACGTAATGATTAACCTTGAAAAGCGCCCTTTTAAAACTGTTCAGTGAAACTAGGCGTGATTTTTTTACGATTAAAAGTATCGTTTCCATACTTTTAAAAGTTTTAGAACAAATTTGAACTACGGTTCTCTTTGTTGTTTATTATTATTTGTTTTGATATTATTATTTTATATGTTAAATGTGACCATGAAATACCACAGGATTGAAGGGTGTTAACCTTTAAACATTCAACCGGTATATTGACATCTCTTCACATTAAGATACATTTTATTGTTAATGCACCATTATTATAGTATGTTTAGATCAGTCTGACTTTATCCTATTACTTAATTTTGTCATCCGAGTATATATTTTAATATCATCTGCATAGACTAGGCAATTAAAATTCAGAGAGCCTAAAAATCATACATGGAAATTAAAAACATTAAAGTTTGAGGTCCTTGAGGAACAGCAGATATACAACCTAATGAGGTTTAGTACAGACTTATTCTCTAAATGTTGTCATATCTAATACTCGAAGAGTGCCAGTCTTCATGCTCGATGAAGTCAACTCGACGGGTGGTCAGCCAGTTTTGCGTGATTTATGTTTTACGAGCTAGCGCAGAATCCTGCTAAATTACGAAGTGTTAGTATTCGGTTACTGTTTGAGAAGGAGATTCAACTGCGTTCGTAGGACGATATTTTGGTACTCAACAGCACTGGTCTTCACACCTTTTTCACAAAAAAAACAATTCAATTAAGAATGAATATGAGACTCCAAGCCAAATCATGTATGAAGAAAAATAATGCCATCGTTGGACCCTTGGAATGTGCGCACTCGCTTTTTTACTTGTATGGGCATACCTTATATACCTTATTGTTTGGTTTGTTATAACTTTCTTCGGTGTTAATTTTTTTTCACTGAACACAAAATTTCGCGATATATTGTTCAAACACTCGTTCAAATAATGCCCATTCTTTTAATGATAAACTCCTAGTCCCAAGTCTTTATTTGACAATCTTTCGAGTGTAGTTCTGCTTAACTGCATCTGAAGAGCTAAATTTTTTTGCTGAGGAGTCTGAAATGTTGAAAATCTCTGTTGATGGGTAACCATAATCGATAACCGCTACGTTATCTTTTTTTTGTATCCTTTATGTTATTATGTAAAAATGAATTTCTCTTTTATTTTCGGATACCGCAAATGTTCTGTTTTCAAAATGAATCCAAATATATCTGGCCAGTATTCGAATATTCAAAATAATAAGCTCATGACATAACTTATGACCCAATTGTATTAACGAAAAAAAATTAATACTTTTATATCATAAATGTTTTAGTTTATGTTAAGTATATTATATCAAATAACCCATATCTATTATTTGTTTTAGATTTTGGGAGATACATGAAGAATGTTTTCATTATATTATAAATTAGCTGAACCCGCAGCTCCGGACCCGTTTTTTAAAACTGTATTATAGGAATATAAAATTGTGAGACCATGTACAATTATAGAAATGCTCTTTAAAAACAATTGTAAGTAAGCACGCCACTTACAACATGTACCGTGTACATTAGATATATAAATGCTAACAGTGTGTCAAATAAGGTTTATCATCAGCAACATATTTGGAACCTTAACCCACCATATAACTAACTCAATGCTCACTTACACTGTATAAGGAACTAATGATACAATGAATTTAAGATGTTATTATGATGATATAACATACCCATATTGTCAATAAGTAAATACGCTTATGGTCTAAGATCTTTTTAGAAAACCCCTTCTATCTTCAAAATTATTATTAATAATTATAATGTTGAATTGAATACAATGAATGAGCTGACGTCTTGAAATCTTGCATAAATATAAATCAAGTTATGAAACTTTATATCTGCCTAAGCAGTTTTTAATATTCGACAATTTAAATAGTGCTTATTGAACAAGATAATTTACAAAAAAATGGCCGACAAAATGTCCAAAAAGACAATATACTTCAAATTATATACATATATATGAATTTCAGTTATATTTATTCTTGGAGTCCAGTACAACGCACGTCTTATGCACATGTTTACAGCGAACAACATATCTTTTGCTAAATTTCATGCGGACGGAGTCGCAGGTAACAGCTAGCCTAAAATAAAATAATTTAAATTACTTCATATATAATCACTTATCTGCCGGTGAAAGTCCCGTAAAAATCGGTCGAACCGTTTTGGAGATAGCACTGCTGGCGAAGCCACAGTTTGCAGTTAGTCTAAATTAAAATAGATTAAATTATTTGTTATGCTGTTCGCTATCTGCCGGTGAAATTCCCATGAAAATCAGTCCAACCGTTTTGGAGATAGCATTGCGGAGATAGCAGATTGCATTGTTGCAAAGCCGAATTAGATCTGTCCCTCCTTAATCAGGGGAGCGTCCTGACGTGTGTGCGACGGAACGGGGGTTCGATAGTGCACGTTTCCTACGCTACCCCATCTGTTGCACGCTGTATCCGGGGGTAGCGAGTGCTTGTGCAGATGGGGACCATTTCAGATCATAGATATATAAAATTGAATGTCTTCACCTCCCAAGCCAGACCTTGATACTCGCCCCCGGAGGAGCGGGACGTTCCCTGTTGGACGATGATCCGACTCGACTCTGAATTAGCGAAAGAGGTGGCCATCGTCCAGGCCTCGTAGGAGGGAGGACAGTGCCATATTCTGGCTGCGGCGGTAGAAGTAGATTTATCGCTGCCAAGTGTGGTTTCGACCATGCTCAGTAGCGAGTAGGCGTGGCAAGCGATGGCCTCCTTCTGCGAGATAACCTCCACGCAGAAGGAGGCGGCGGACAGAGCCTGCGAAGAGGATATTTTGAGTGGCCCTCTCCACCGACGAAGGACCGATAGGAAGAGGCAGCAATTTGCCCGCCCCTCCCGCCTCCGTAGCCGGACCTTAGGTGACGGGCCGGGAGGGCCATCTCCTCATTGCATAGGTCCAGCTGACGAAGGAGTTAGCTGCAGTATACCCAGTTTGTCTTCCTATTATCTAGGAGCCCGGCGGCCACCTTCCACCGGGCGGACCGTTGGGACAGCTATCCAAGGTTGAGTAGCTAGTATGATCTCTTGCCACCCCAACAAATACGGTCTGTCGGTACACCGTGGGGTTTTAAACCGTGCGAGTCGGACATAACCCATTGTCTCCTCCGGGAGGGTGGGTATCCATAAGGGATTTTCCCACGTAAATAAAAAAAGAGCATCTGATATGTAATTGATGCATAAAAGTTGTGTGTTACATAATATAAACATCTCATTTTCAACAAAATTTTAGTTAATATTTAATTAATAATAAAACTCCATCGATATAAAAAATACATTTTTCCGTTAAGATATTGATTTAAGAAAAAATAAAATATTAAACACAAAAATAGTAATATTTTCATATATAGTACGATCGCGAAATTGAAATATCAATAAGTTATTACGCCTTTGTAGTTCTATGAACTGGCATCTGTACATGTCTTCCATGACCACAATATTTTTTACACCCTACTATTATTTTGGATCTCTAACTCGAAAAATGCCATATTATTTGAAAGTTTAGTAATTAAAATTGATAAAGTAGCAGTAAACCTTTTTAAACGGCTAATTAAATATTTTTCTACAAAAGACAATGCGCTCGTCAATACGGTGGTGGTTTAGTAATTTATGAAAGCGAACTCTGGCGGTGTAGTGTGGAACTATGTTATGTACTGGAATGCAACGGATAGTGGCTGAAATCACTAAAAACTGGGAAAGCTAGTTCTGGGAAATGCAGTTCGTTCGGAAATGTAGTTTAGTTAAGTAGCAAGTAGCAGATGGCGCTCTTTAGTTTTATTTCATAACATTACATGTATGTTTGTAAATATTCACAACATATAAGAGTATTCCAAAATATTTCTTTTAAACGATCAGAATATTTAAATGAAATCCAAAGCAACTTGTCTTACTAAAGTTAATTAAAAAGTAATCAATATTCCTGCAATCTAAATCTTTCAGAAAGTAATTAATCCGTACTATTTGGATTTATTGCAGATAGATTAATGGTGAAATTTAGACATAATTATATTATGACTCCTCAACTTGTCTGTTACTGCTGCTATTATCAAACTTCTTCTCACATATTCATTTTTAATCTAATTCATTCTGGTTACACTACACATCCATTTTAATATTCGCATCTCTGCTACATGTAATCTTTTCTAATGCGTGTGTTTCGTAGCCTAGCACTCGGATCCTAACAGCACGACAGGTTTTATTATAGTTTTCTACACCTTCCACTTGAGTCTCAACGCCATTACTAGGTCACAAATTACCCCAGACACTTTTCGCCATTTCATCCGTCCTGTGTGAATTCTATTCCTCACGTCGTTGTCTATGCCACCATCGTTTTGGATCAATGAACCAAAATATCTAAAATTGGAGCAGGCTGGTAAGAATACACCATTTAAGGCTATATGCGAAAAACGGGATGGACTTCCGAAGTCGCAGAACAAATATTCAGTTTTTATTCTAATAATCTTTAAACCCAACTTCTCCATTTCTACAGTCTACTCTGAACCTCGACAGCATTTTCTTCAACAGGAACAATATAATTAGTAAGGTGTCTCCCCTTATACATCTGATGTTAGTCCATCCATAAAAATAAGGAATAAATAAGAACTTAAAGCTGACCTCTGATGCAAACCTACAGTTATATGGAAATTGTTGGTAACTCCAGTCTCGGACCTAACGTATGCTTTGGCTTGATTCTAGATACAACGGATAAGTTGTAGGTACTTCGCAGGCACCTTTTGTTCTTTCAGCGCCCAGAAGGTCTCGGGGTACTCGATCATATGCCTTTTCCAAATCAGCAAACACCATATGCATGATTTAGTTAGCGGAGTGCGAAAATGGCATCTGTTGTTGCACGTCCAGGTTGCAGGTGTCTAGAAATAAGTAATAGAATACATTCCGATCATTTTTAGAAATGTCTGTCTGTCTGTTTGTATGAACACGCATCACTGCTAAAGTACGGGGTTCACAATAAAACCTCAACAAGAAAATCGTGAAGCATATACTCGGGAGTAACTTAATGTTTGTTTCATTAAAATCGGTACACTCTATCAAAAGTTATTGTCGTTTTAATAACGATGCGGCGTAAGTACGAGAGAAAAGTAGACAAGGAAATGGTTTTTTTTTTTTTCGATCTGACTACGCTATTTACCTAGCAAGGTCTTAACAGCTTCACCGGACTGCAAAGGCGAGCGCTTAAGGCTCTCACCCGATTTTATTTTGACAACTAGCTCAAGGGTGCGCGGCACACCTCGGCTGGGGCTGTTGCCTGATTCATGCAATTCGCGACCTATCTGAGCTAACCTAAGCTTAGCTACATATTCATACTTATATGAGTTATTGAAACATATATGTGTACCTTCTAAGTAAATGGACTTAATGCATTCAGATGACTTTATTGGACACTGCTTTTACATAAATTTCCACGCAGACGAAGTCGTGGGCATTTGGTTTTTGGGGTTTATCACATGCTCAAGCAAATGATATTTATAGTGGTATTATTAAAATTTTAATATGTATAGACAAGTAATAAATAGTAAGGAATGTGCGGCCGCTAGCGGTGAAAGACGGAACTACGTTATGCACTGAAATGCGAGGTTGAAACCATTGCAAACTAGGTACACTACGACTAGGAAATGCAATGTAGTTTAAAGCTATGCAAGGTAGATGGCGTTCTTCAAGTTACTTTTTATTAGTGAATATTACATGCAATAATGTAAATTCTCGTAACATAATTTATTAATAACTAGCTGACCCGCGCAATTTCGTCTACGCCTAATTGGTTATTACCGGTTCCATTTTTATTT
The DNA here is from genome assembly GCA_036509395.1 of Antheraea yamamai. Lineage (NCBI taxonomy): Eukaryota > Metazoa > Arthropoda > Insecta > Lepidoptera > Saturniidae > Antheraea > Antheraea yamamai. The sequence goes on from AP028424.1 coordinate 14,927,036, forward strand.
CCAGACGCGAAAAATCTTAAAAAACATAGAACCTGACTATAGAGACACCTACCGAGTCTAATTGTGATTCCAAACTATCCTATATATATTGGCAAGAAATGTCTCCCCGGTATCCCCTGGGCTACTCCTCTGCCCCTCACCTCTGCGCCCTATTGACTATCCTCGCAACAACGCAATAATTTTACCAGCTTATAGTTTTTAGTTTCCATTATCTTCTAATCAATTCCATCAATTATCATGCTGTAAAAAGTAAACTTTATCTCCATGAAATTTTCATTTTGATTTAGAAAATCACAAACTTCAACTTTTTAATATTGGAGTTTCATAAATACGAAATTTACCAGTGTCAAGTCAGTACTAGGGGAGTCACTTTATAAGTAGTATTAAATTTTTATTTCTAGTTCTTCCAGATTAGACCATTGAAATATATGAAAACAAACACAACACTTACAGACATCATGTTTTAAATAAATATGTGTTTACATAATAATTACAGTTAGTTATTATGTTATGTTAAATTTAATTTTGTTAAAACATATAAGGTTAGCCAGAGTATTGACAAAAAGAGAAAATACACACCTTCGTACGTTTTTTTAAAATCAGACGGACGTAGTATATTGGTAAGTAAAATATCATACGATATTAAATTGTGGCAATTAAAAATAAATGCATTCTAGAGTGTCTTCATCCAACCCACATTCACATATTGAATTGTCCCTCATTCTGAACTCTGCAAGATGGACCGGAGAGCACACCTCTACAGATAGTAGGTGCAGGAAGCTTGTAACAGTTACGAAACTTATAAAGCCAAGGTTTACTCGGAATGTTATCCTGATTATATAAAAATAATTTGGTTGGATACATTCCAGTTTGAATTTCACGATACAAACAAATCAGTCTTGCTTGGAGAGGATAAATCCTGAACATAGGTTTTATAATGATCAAAATATACAGTCTGGATAGCTTCTTTAGAAAGAAGACCAACAGCTTCATTACCCTGGTTCCCACTATGTCCTGGTATCCATGCCAGAACTACATAAATTCCAAACCATGACATTGATATAAACGGAATTTGATAATTATGATAACTGGGGGCTTTAGAAAAAATCGGACTTTGCTGAATAGTTTGTAAGCAACTTAGAGAATCTGTCAATATAATACTTTGATCTAATTTATGTGATAGTACATATTTGATAGTTTGTAATATAGCTACTACTTCACCTGTGTAGGTGGAGGATAAAGAAGGGTATTTATTACCTTCAATAATATTACTGTAGACAAAAATGATATACATATGTAATGTATCATATTGTCATATAAATAAATGTATTATTGCAAGCATACGGGTACATAAATGTCATTGCCGAAGTCGCCAAATCTGTAAAAATAAATAAAAACTTAGCGTATGCTATTTTGACCTATTGTGGCTAATTCAGAAGCAGATGGGTTAAATAGCTAATTATATTTAATTGAAATATATCAAAATAATATTGAAATGTAGTGTCAAAAGCTCCAATAAGAACAAAAACCCCTTTCTTTCTTTAAGGAAACAATTTCTTCAATATATAAAAAAAAACATTTATATATACAGATTTTTAGATACAGGAATGATCGTCCACAGAATGCTCTCCTAAATTATTATCACAATCTGATCAGTAGTTTCGTCATGCATAGAGGACAAACGTACAAACATTGAATTTATATATAACGAAGATTATTAATCATAAATAACAAATTAATAAGAATGAGGAATATTAGTTTAGTGAATTAAACCAGAAACAACTAAATGTTTCAAAAATAAATTAAATAGTAGTTAATATATATTCATATAGTTTCTATAATTCGCGAAGTCATTTAACGTTTAGAATCGTTTAGATTTATATTTGCTCATATAACAAATTAATGGTACATATTAGATACTAACTTCTGCCTGCGACATTGTCCACGTGAAATAGTTACTTTGGACTAACGCTAACACTCAGCGGAAGCTCTCAGAAGAAAAAAAGCGGTTTTGAAACATACCTAACTGGTGCTCCGCTCCCACTGGTCTTAGCGTGATGATATATAGCAAAAAGCTTTACTCGATAAATGTGCTATTTAACACTGAAAGATTTTTTCAAATCGGGCCAGTAGTTCCTGAGATTAGCGTGTTCAACCAAATTATTTAAAGATTACTAACTAGTCTTCTCTCGTACTTAACTCGAGCCGTCATTCAAATTACAGTAACTTTTGATAGAGTGGACCGATTTTAATAAAACAAAGACTAAGTTACTTCCGAAGATATGCTTCATGATTTATGATTTCAGGTTTTCTTGTGAACTCAATGCTTTAGTAGTGATGCGTGTTCATACAAACAGACAGACATTTCTAAAAATGATTAAAATGTATTGTATTACTTATTCCTAGACACCTGCAACAATTTTTTTCACAAAAATCGAAAAAGTACACACACGTTAGATTTACATTCCTATTATATGTATAGATCTTAAACAGTTTTACTGCGCTTGCGAGTTTTCAGCTGGAGACGTGTTTTTTTATGTAATAACTGTTTTTGACTCGTTATTCTATTTTAATAAAGTGTAACCATGACCATATTTCAAAAACGACTCGTAGATATGAAGTGTTTTTTACAATCCCAAAGAGTATTATAGACTGATTACAAACTCTATGACTTACAAAATAAACATGCTTTTCATGTACAAAACTTTATAAAATAGATACGATATCTAAAATATTTCTATCGACTGAGGGATTAATTATATAAGACTTTCGTGTACAAAATTTCACAAAAGTAGGTGAGGTAAATGTTTCTACGGGACTTTCACCGGCAGATAGCTGACCTTATAAAAAGTAATTTAGCCAATTTTAATTTATACTAGCTGTTAATGTGTGCTAATGAAAATTATCAAAGAATATGTTGTTCACTGTAAACATGTACATACGTAAGACTCCAAGAATAAATATACTTGAAATTCATATAACTGTATTTATGTATATAATTTCAATTATATTGTCTTTGTGGACATTTTGTCGGCCATTTTTTTGTAAATTATCTTGTTCAATAAGTACTATTTAAATTGTCGAATATTAAAAACTGCTTAGGCAGATATAAAGTTTCATATCTTGATTTATATTTATGCAAGATTTCAAGACGTCAGCTCATTCATTGTATATATACAATTCAACATTATAATTATTAATAGGAAATTTGTAGATAGAAGGGGTCTTTCTAAAACGATAAGATAAAAAGATCATAAAAGTATTATTTATTGACAATATGGGCATATTATATCATCATAATAACATCTTTAAGTCATAAATTCATTAGTTCGTTATACAGTGTAAGTGAGCACTGAGGTAGTTACATGGTGGGTTAAGGTTCCAAATATGTTGCTGATGATAAACCTCATTTGACACAGTTAGCATTTATATATCTAATGTATACGTTACATGACACTGTAGGTGGCGTGCGTGTCGTACTTACAGTTGTTGTTTTAAAGAGCATTTCTATTGTATATATAATATAATTTTACATAGTCTCACAATTTTATGTTTCTTTAATACAATTTTAAAAAACGCGTGCGGGGCTGCGTGTATAGCTATTAATAATAATTTTGAAGATAGAAGGGGTTTTCTAATAAGATATTAGATCATAAACGTATTACTTATTGATAATATGGGCATATTATATTATTATCTATCTTTAAGTAATTTTTTCATTAGTTCCTTATACAGTGTAAGTGAGCACTGAGGGGATACAGCGGGTTAAGGATTCAAATATGTTGCTGATGATAAACCTCATTTGTCACACTATTAGTATTTATATATTTAAGGTATACATTACATTTTACTGTCAAGTACATGCGTGTCGTACTTACAATAGTTTTTAAAAAGAGCATTAATATAATTGTAGATGGTCTCACAATTTTATATTTCTTTAATACAATAAAAAAAAAACGCGTGCGAAGTTGCGGGTACAGCTAGTAGTGCATATGTATGTTGGGTAAATTTCTCCCGACCTTATTAGAAGTTATTTTCCCGCTAGAGTAAGAGTTTTCTTGGTTGACGCTTTATAACATTTTACGCGATGAATCACCACTTATTAACTCTCACCTATTTATCATGGTACGCGTATATAAACCACACGGTAAAACTATCACAGTTGCACACTTATTAATGTCAACACTATAATTTACCTGCTACTAATTTATCTGATAACTACATCAATATTACATAACGCAAAGGCTGTTATATAGTACCATATGATCTTTTTGAGAAAAGTGACGCTTGGAGCATATGCATACGCCATGAAAAATGTAGAAATGAGCGAATCCAGATAAACCCATTAAAGTAGAAACAGTCGTATTTGTTGGAAAGAAAAATTCTCCACCTCTAAGTTGACTTATTGGTAAAATAATCATTGGTCATCAGGGTACGGATTGTATAGTTCGAGAAGTGACGGTGAAAACGAAATTTGGTAGCTATAAACACCCAATCGTCAAATTTTACCGGTTACCGGAACAATAAATTGTTAGTAAAATAATATAATAACCGTTTTAGTATAACTTAATTTACATGCATATATTTCTTTCCTTTTTTCTTTCTTTATTATTCTCTAACTCATACCTTTACAATTACTTTGAAAGGTCTTCGCGGACTTCGCGGAAAGAACTTTCAACGCGGGGAGCATGATTGGCCCTTAGAAATGAATTGAATAACTGCGCTATAGATAATGAGATGTTTTGTGTTTCTGGGTCTGCATCGCATCGATTAATTGCGGAATATCTAGAAGCTTTTTATAATGAACTACATAACTGATATTTCGCAAAATGAAGAAGAAAATTTGAATTTCACGCATCGCATTGTAATACATTGCATTTTCTCCGCATTAATAAAACACAACTAATATTATTTGTTCCGCCCGCTAGAATTGATTTACCTATGCAAATTAAAACGGTATGATATGAAGACAAGCTTCATTTAGTTTCTCTCGCGTTGGATAATATATCTCGACTTTCAAACAACTAACAAGAGGAGAAATAATACTTGATGAACCCGACGCCGGTACTCTGTACGAGGTGCTGAGTTGCAGGTTAGTCTACGTTCGTTATTTGGGGTCTTTGTTATTTTATTTTTACTAGCTGTACCCGCAGCTCCGCAGGATTAGGAGTCGGATACATTTCGTCTTACTTTTACGATAATGATCTGAAAATGTTTCAGTGTACTTTATAATTAGGGATAAACTTACGAACACCATTTCTTATAAATCCTTAAATGTCTAATCAAACATTTAACAAAATGGTTGAATGAATTCTATGAGCTCTATATGAGTGGAATAGTGGGGGGACCATATCGTAGAACCATATTCGAGAATGCTTCCGAGTAAGGTCTTATAGAACAAGATAACACTCCCGTTATCGCAGGATAGTCTTGATATATAATATATTCTAATATTTTGTTACAGCTCCGTATAATAATATATATATGTATATATTGCTGGAAAGACAAAAAGGAGTAATAATAATAACTAAGGAGTCTCGAATGACAGACACTCTTTCCAGTCTAGTATTCCCGAGCTAAAAACTAAAATCAATATATTTCAATTAATATTTAAATGTTATACAGTGCGATTGGTTAGTCGCCAGCAATATTTCTACAGGATAATCATTAGTAAAAATAGGTATTCAATATTTGACCTAATTATCTGGAGAAACGCAAAAGTGATACACTCAACATCAGCTGATATACGGAAAAACGAACTGGTGTAATAAATACGAATTCTAATGAATCACGCCTTACCGCTCAGACCGGACCGCGTCCCGCATCACGACCCGCGCCCGCTTACCTTTGTTCTACCGTGCGGCATTCCCACGATAAGCAGTAACGTAATGATTAACCTTGAAAAGCGCCCTTTTAAAACTGTTCAGTGAAACTAGGCGTGATTTTTTTACGATTAAAAGTATCGTTTCCATACTTTTAAAAGTTTTAGAACAAATTTGAACTACGGTTCTCTTTGTTGTTTATTATTATTTGTTTTGATATTATTATTTTATATGTTAAATGTGACCATGAAATACCACAGGATTGAAGGGTGTTAACCTTTAAACATTCAACCGGTATATTGACATCTCTTCACATTAAGATACATTTTATTGTTAATGCACCATTATTATAGTATGTTTAGATCAGTCTGACTTTATCCTATTACTTAATTTTGTCATCCGAGTATATATTTTAATATCATCTGCATAGACTAGGCAATTAAAATTCAGAGAGCCTAAAAATCATACATGGAAATTAAAAACATTAAAGTTTGAGGTCCTTGAGGAACAGCAGATATACAACCTAATGAGGTTTAGTACAGACTTATTCTCTAAATGTTGTCATATCTAATACTCGAAGAGTGCCAGTCTTCATGCTCGATGAAGTCAACTCGACGGGTGGTCAGCCAGTTTTGCGTGATTTATGTTTTACGAGCTAGCGCAGAATCCTGCTAAATTACGAAGTGTTAGTATTCGGTTACTGTTTGAGAAGGAGATTCAACTGCGTTCGTAGGACGATATTTTGGTACTCAACAGCACTGGTCTTCACACCTTTTTCACAAAAAAAACAATTCAATTAAGAATGAATATGAGACTCCAAGCCAAATCATGTATGAAGAAAAATAATGCCATCGTTGGACCCTTGGAATGTGCGCACTCGCTTTTTTACTTGTATGGGCATACCTTATATACCTTATTGTTTGGTTTGTTATAACTTTCTTCGGTGTTAATTTTTTTTCACTGAACACAAAATTTCGCGATATATTGTTCAAACACTCGTTCAAATAATGCCCATTCTTTTAATGATAAACTCCTAGTCCCAAGTCTTTATTTGACAATCTTTCGAGTGTAGTTCTGCTTAACTGCATCTGAAGAGCTAAATTTTTTTGCTGAGGAGTCTGAAATGTTGAAAATCTCTGTTGATGGGTAACCATAATCGATAACCGCTACGTTATCTTTTTTTTGTATCCTTTATGTTATTATGTAAAAATGAATTTCTCTTTTATTTTCGGATACCGCAAATGTTCTGTTTTCAAAATGAATCCAAATATATCTGGCCAGTATTCGAATATTCAAAATAATAAGCTCATGACATAACTTATGACCCAATTGTATTAACGAAAAAAAATTAATACTTTTATATCATAAATGTTTTAGTTTATGTTAAGTATATTATATCAAATAACCCATATCTATTATTTGTTTTAGATTTTGGGAGATACATGAAGAATGTTTTCATTATATTATAAATTAGCTGAACCCGCAGCTCCGGACCCGTTTTTTAAAACTGTATTATAGGAATATAAAATTGTGAGACCATGTACAATTATAGAAATGCTCTTTAAAAACAATTGTAAGTAAGCACGCCACTTACAACATGTACCGTGTACATTAGATATATAAATGCTAACAGTGTGTCAAATAAGGTTTATCATCAGCAACATATTTGGAACCTTAACCCACCATATAACTAACTCAATGCTCACTTACACTGTATAAGGAACTAATGATACAATGAATTTAAGATGTTATTATGATGATATAACATACCCATATTGTCAATAAGTAAATACGCTTATGGTCTAAGATCTTTTTAGAAAACCCCTTCTATCTTCAAAATTATTATTAATAATTATAATGTTGAATTGAATACAATGAATGAGCTGACGTCTTGAAATCTTGCATAAATATAAATCAAGTTATGAAACTTTATATCTGCCTAAGCAGTTTTTAATATTCGACAATTTAAATAGTGCTTATTGAACAAGATAATTTACAAAAAAATGGCCGACAAAATGTCCAAAAAGACAATATACTTCAAATTATATACATATATATGAATTTCAGTTATATTTATTCTTGGAGTCCAGTACAACGCACGTCTTATGCACATGTTTACAGCGAACAACATATCTTTTGCTAAATTTCATGCGGACGGAGTCGCAGGTAACAGCTAGCCTAAAATAAAATAATTTAAATTACTTCATATATAATCACTTATCTGCCGGTGAAAGTCCCGTAAAAATCGGTCGAACCGTTTTGGAGATAGCACTGCTGGCGAAGCCACAGTTTGCAGTTAGTCTAAATTAAAATAGATTAAATTATTTGTTATGCTGTTCGCTATCTGCCGGTGAAATTCCCATGAAAATCAGTCCAACCGTTTTGGAGATAGCATTGCGGAGATAGCAGATTGCATTGTTGCAAAGCCGAATTAGATCTGTCCCTCCTTAATCAGGGGAGCGTCCTGACGTGTGTGCGACGGAACGGGGGTTCGATAGTGCACGTTTCCTACGCTACCCCATCTGTTGCACGCTGTATCCGGGGGTAGCGAGTGCTTGTGCAGATGGGGACCATTTCAGATCATAGATATATAAAATTGAATGTCTTCACCTCCCAAGCCAGACCTTGATACTCGCCCCCGGAGGAGCGGGACGTTCCCTGTTGGACGATGATCCGACTCGACTCTGAATTAGCGAAAGAGGTGGCCATCGTCCAGGCCTCGTAGGAGGGAGGACAGTGCCATATTCTGGCTGCGGCGGTAGAAGTAGATTTATCGCTGCCAAGTGTGGTTTCGACCATGCTCAGTAGCGAGTAGGCGTGGCAAGCGATGGCCTCCTTCTGCGAGATAACCTCCACGCAGAAGGAGGCGGCGGACAGAGCCTGCGAAGAGGATATTTTGAGTGGCCCTCTCCACCGACGAAGGACCGATAGGAAGAGGCAGCAATTTGCCCGCCCCTCCCGCCTCCGTAGCCGGACCTTAGGTGACGGGCCGGGAGGGCCATCTCCTCATTGCATAGGTCCAGCTGACGAAGGAGTTAGCTGCAGTATACCCAGTTTGTCTTCCTATTATCTAGGAGCCCGGCGGCCACCTTCCACCGGGCGGACCGTTGGGACAGCTATCCAAGGTTGAGTAGCTAGTATGATCTCTTGCCACCCCAACAAATACGGTCTGTCGGTACACCGTGGGGTTTTAAACCGTGCGAGTCGGACATAACCCATTGTCTCCTCCGGGAGGGTGGGTATCCATAAGGGATTTTCCCACGTAAATAAAAAAAGAGCATCTGATATGTAATTGATGCATAAAAGTTGTGTGTTACATAATATAAACATCTCATTTTCAACAAAATTTTAGTTAATATTTAATTAATAATAAAACTCCATCGATATAAAAAATACATTTTTCCGTTAAGATATTGATTTAAGAAAAAATAAAATATTAAACACAAAAATAGTAATATTTTCATATATAGTACGATCGCGAAATTGAAATATCAATAAGTTATTACGCCTTTGTAGTTCTATGAACTGGCATCTGTACATGTCTTCCATGACCACAATATTTTTTACACCCTACTATTATTTTGGATCTCTAACTCGAAAAATGCCATATTATTTGAAAGTTTAGTAATTAAAATTGATAAAGTAGCAGTAAACCTTTTTAAACGGCTAATTAAATATTTTTCTACAAAAGACAATGCGCTCGTCAATACGGTGGTGGTTTAGTAATTTATGAAAGCGAACTCTGGCGGTGTAGTGTGGAACTATGTTATGTACTGGAATGCAACGGATAGTGGCTGAAATCACTAAAAACTGGGAAAGCTAGTTCTGGGAAATGCAGTTCGTTCGGAAATGTAGTTTAGTTAAGTAGCAAGTAGCAGATGGCGCTCTTTAGTTTTATTTCATAACATTACATGTATGTTTGTAAATATTCACAACATATAAGAGTATTCCAAAATATTTCTTTTAAACGATCAGAATATTTAAATGAAATCCAAAGCAACTTGTCTTACTAAAGTTAATTAAAAAGTAATCAATATTCCTGCAATCTAAATCTTTCAGAAAGTAATTAATCCGTACTATTTGGATTTATTGCAGATAGATTAATGGTGAAATTTAGACATAATTATATTATGACTCCTCAACTTGTCTGTTACTGCTGCTATTATCAAACTTCTTCTCACATATTCATTTTTAATCTAATTCATTCTGGTTACACTACACATCCATTTTAATATTCGCATCTCTGCTACATGTAATCTTTTCTAATGCGTGTGTTTCGTAGCCTAGCACTCGGATCCTAACAGCACGACAGGTTTTATTATAGTTTTCTACACCTTCCACTTGAGTCTCAACGCCATTACTAGGTCACAAATTACCCCAGACACTTTTCGCCATTTCATCCGTCCTGTGTGAATTCTATTCCTCACGTCGTTGTCTATGCCACCATCGTTTTGGATCAATGAACCAAAATATCTAAAATTGGAGCAGGCTGGTAAGAATACACCATTTAAGGCTATATGCGAAAAACGGGATGGACTTCCGAAGTCGCAGAACAAATATTCAGTTTTTATTCTAATAATCTTTAAACCCAACTTCTCCATTTCTACAGTCTACTCTGAACCTCGACAGCATTTTCTTCAACAGGAACAATATAATTAGTAAGGTGTCTCCCCTTATACATCTGATGTTAGTCCATCCATAAAAATAAGGAATAAATAAGAACTTAAAGCTGACCTCTGATGCAAACCTACAGTTATATGGAAATTGTTGGTAACTCCAGTCTCGGACCTAACGTATGCTTTGGCTTGATTCTAGATACAACGGATAAGTTGTAGGTACTTCGCAGGCACCTTTTGTTCTTTCAGCGCCCAGAAGGTCTCGGGGTACTCGATCATATGCCTTTTCCAAATCAGCAAACACCATATGCATGATTTAGTTAGCGGAGTGCGAAAATGGCATCTGTTGTTGCACGTCCAGGTTGCAGGTGTCTAGAAATAAGTAATAGAATACATTCCGATCATTTTTAGAAATGTCTGTCTGTCTGTTTGTATGAACACGCATCACTGCTAAAGTACGGGGTTCACAATAAAACCTCAACAAGAAAATCGTGAAGCATATACTCGGGAGTAACTTAATGTTTGTTTCATTAAAATCGGTCCACTCTATAAAAAGTTATTGTCGTTTTAATAACGATGCGGCGTAAGCACGAGAGAAAAGTAGACAAGTAAATGGATTTTTTTTTCGATCTGACTACGCTATTTACCTAGCAAGGTCTTAACAGTTTCACCGGACTGCAAAGGCGAGCGCTTAAGGCTCTCACCCGATTTTATTTTGACAACTAGCTCAAGGGTGCGCGGCACACCTCGGCTGGGGCTGTTGCCTGATTCATGCAATTCGCGACCTATCTGAGCTAACCTAAGCTTAGCTACATATTCATACTTATATGAGTTATTGAAACATATATGTGTACCTTCTAAGTAAATGGACTTAATCCATTCAGATGACTTTATTGGACACTGCTTTTACATAAATTTCTACGCAGACGAAGTCGTGGGCATTTGGTTTTTGGGGTTTATCACATGCTCAAGCAAATGATATTTATAGTGGTATTATTAAAATTTTAATATGTATAGACAAGTAATAAATAGTAAGGAATGTGCGACCGCTAGCGATGAAAGACGGAACTACGTTATGCACTGAAATGCGAGGTTGAAACCATTGCAAACTAGGTACACTACGACTAGGAAATGCAATGTAGTTTAAAGCTATGCAAGGTAGATGGCGTTCTTCAAGTTACTTTTTATTAGTGAATATTACATGCAATAATGTAAATTCTCGTAACATAATTTATTAATAACTAGCTGACCCGCGCAATTTCGTCTGCGCCTAATTGGTTATTACCGGTTCCATTTTTATTTCCAGACGCGAAAAATCTTAAAAAACAGAGAACCTGACTATAGAGACACCTACCGAGTCTAATTGTGATTCCAAACTATCCTATATATATTGGCAAGAAATGTCTCCCCGGTATCCCCTGGGCAACTCCTCTGCCCCTCACCTCTGCGCCCTATTGACTATCCTCGCAACAACGCAATAATTTTACCAGCTTATAGTTTTTAGTTTCCATTATCTTCTAATCAATTCCATCAATTATCATGCTGTAAAAAGTAAACTTTATCTCCATGAAATTTTCATTTTGATTTAGAAAATCACAAACTTCAACTTTTTAATATTGGAGTTTCATAAATACGAAATTTACCAGTGTCAAGTCAGTACTAGGGGAGTTACTTTATAAGTAGTATTAAATTTTTATTTCTAGGTCTTCCAGATTAGACCATTGAAATATATGAAAACAAACACAACACTTACAGACATCATGTTTTAAATAAATATGTGTTTACATAATAATTACAGTTAGTTATTATGTTATGTTAAAGTTTAATTTTGTTAAAACATATAAGGTTAGCCAGAGTATTGACAAAAAGAGAAAATACACACCTTCGTACGTTTTTTTAAAATCAGACGGACGTAGTATATTGGTAAGTAAAATATCATACGATATTAAATTGTGGCAATTAAAAATAAATGCATTCTAGAGTGTCTTCATCCAACCCACATTCACATATTGAATTGTCCCTCATTCTGAACTCTGCAAGATGGACCGGAGAGCACACCTCTACAGATAGTAGATGCAGGAAGCTTGTAACAGTTACGAAACTTATAAAGCCAAGGTTTACTCGGAATGTTATCCTGATTATATAAAAATAATTTGGTTGGATACATTCCAGTTTGAATTTCATGATGCAAACAAATCAGTCTTGCTTGGAGAGGATAAATCCTGAACATAGGTTTTATAATGATCAAAATATACAGTCTGGATAGCTTCTTTAGAAAGAGGACCAACAGCTTCATTATCCTGGTTCCCACTACGTCCTGGTATCCATGCCAGAACTACATAAATTCCTAAACCATGACATTGATATAAACGGAATTTGATAATTATGATAACTGGGGGCTTTAGAAAAAATCGGACTTTGCTGAATAGTTTGTAAGCAACTTAGAGAATCTGTCAATATAATACTTTGATCTAATTTATGTGATAGTACATATTTGATAGCTTGTAATATAGCTACTACTTCACCTGTGTAGGTGGAGGATAAAGAAGGGTATTTATTACCTTCAATAATATTACTGTAGACAAAAATGATATACATATGTAATGTATCATATTGTCATATAAATAAATGTATTATTGCAAGCATACGGGTACATAAATGTCATTGCCGAAGTCGCCAAATCTGTAAAAATAAATAAAAACTTAGCGTATGCTATTTTGACCTATTGTGGCTAATTCGGAAGCAGATGGGTTAAATAGCTAATTATATTTAATTGAAATATATCGAAATAATATTGAAATGTAGTGTCAAAAGTTCCAACAAGAACAAAAACCCCTTTCTTTCTTTAAGGAAACAATTTCTTTAATATATTAAAAAAAACATTTATATATACAGATTTTTAGATACAGGAATGATCGTCCACAGAATACGCTCCTAAATTATTATCACAATCTGATCAGTAGTTTCGTCATGCATAGAGGACAAACGTACAAACATTATATTTATATATAACGAAGATTATTAATCATAAATAACAAATTAATAAGAATGAGGAATATTAGTTTAGTGAATTAAACCAGAAACAACTAAATGTTTAAAAAATAAAGTAAAGAGTAGTTAATATAATATATTATAATTTAATATAATTCATATAGCTTCTATAATTCGCGAAGTCATTTAACGTTTAGATTTATATTTTCTCATATAACAAAATAATGTTACATATTAGATACTAACTTCTGCCTGCGACATTGTCCACGTGAAATAGTTACTTTGGACTAACCCTAACACGCAGCGGAAGCTCTCAGAAGAAAAAAAAAGCGGTTTTGAAACATACCTAACTGGTGCTCCGCTCCCACTAGTCTTAGCGTGATGATATATAGCAAAAAGCTTTACTCGATAAATGTGCTATTTAACACTGAAAGATTTTTTTCAAATCGGGCCAGTAGTTCCTGAGATTAGCGTGTTCAACCAAATTATTTAAAAATTACTAACTAGTCTTCTCTCGTACTTAACTCGAGCCGTCATTCAAATTACAGTAACTTTTGATAGAGTGGACCGATTTTAATAAAACAAAGACTAAGTTACTCCCGAAGATATGCTTCATGATTTATGGTTTCAGGTTTTCTTGTGAACTCAATGCTTTAGTAGTGATGCGTGTTCATACAAACAGACAGACATTTCTAAAAATGATTAAAATGTATTGTATTACTTATTCCTAGACACCTGCAACAATTTTTTTCACAAAAATCGAAAAAGTACATACACGTTAGATTTACATTCCTATTATATGTATAGATCTTAAACAGTTTTACTGCGATTGCGAGTTTTCAGCTGGAGACGTGTTTTTTATGTAATAACTGTTTTTGACTCGTCATTCTATTTTAATAAAGTATAACCATGATCATATTTCAAAAACGACTCCTACATATGAAGTGTTTTTTACAATCCCAAAGAGTATTATAGACTGATTACAAACTCTATGACTTACAAAATAAACATGCTTTTCATGTACAAAACTTTATAAAATAGATACGATATCTAAAATATTTCTATCGACTGAGGGATTAATTATATAAGACTTTCGTGTACAAAATTTCACAAAAGTAGGTGAGGTAAATGCTTTTACGGGACTTTCACCGGCAGATAGCTGACCTTATAAAAAGTAATTTAGGCAATTTTAATTTATACTAGCTGTTAATGTGTGCTAATGAAAATTAGCAAAGAATATGTTGTTCACTGTAAACATGTGCATAAGATGTGCGTTATACTGAACTCCAAGAATAAATATAATTGAAATTCATATAACTGTATTTATGTATATAATTTCAATTATATTGTCTTTGTGAACATTTTGTCGGCCATTTTTTTGTAAATTATCTTGTTCAATAAGTACTATTTAAATTGTCGAATATTAAAAACTGCTTAGGCAGATATAAAGTTTCATATCTTGATTTATATTTATGCAAGATTTCAAGACGTCAGCTCATTCATTGTATACAATTCAATATTATAATTATTAATAGGAAATTTGTAGATAGAAGGGGTCTTTCTAAAACGATAAGATAAAAAGACCATAAAAGTATTATTTATTGACAATATGGGCATATTATATCATATAATAACATCTTTAAGTCATTGTTTCATTAGTTCGTTATACAGTGTAAGTGAGCACTGAGGTAGTTACATGGTGGGTTAAGGTTCCAAATATGTTGCTGATGATAAACCTCATTTGACACAGTTAGCATTTATATATCTAATGTATACGTTACATGACACTGTAGGTGGCGTGCGTGTCGTACTTACAGTTGTTTTTAAAGAGCATTTCTATTGTATATATAATATAATTTGTATATGGTCTCACGATTTTATATTTCTTTAATACAATTTTAAAAAACGCGTGCGGGGCTGCGGGTACAGCTAGTTAATAATAATTTTGAAGATAGAAGGGGTTTTCTAATAAGATATTAGATCATAAACGTATTACTTATTGGTAATATGGGCACATTATATTATTATCTATCTTTAAGTATTTTTTTCATTAGTTCCCTATACAGTGTAAGTGAGCACTGAGGGGATACAGCGGGTTAAGGATACAAATATGTTGCTGATGATAAACCTCATTTGCCACACTATTAGTATTTATATATTTAAGGTATACATTACATTTTACTGTCAAGTACATGCGTGTCGTACTTACAATAATTTTTAAAAAGAGCATTAATATAGATGGTCTCACAATTTTATATTTCTTTAATACAATAAAAAAAAAACGCGTGCGAAGTTGCGGGTACAGCTAGTAGTGCATATGTATGTTGGGTAAATTTCTCCCGACCTTATTAGAAGATATTTTCCCGCTAGAGTAAGAGTTTTCTTGGTTGACGCTTTATAACATTTTACGCGATGAATCACCACTTACCTCTCACCTATTTATCATGGTACGCGTATATAAACCACACGGTAAAACTATCACAGTTGCACACTTATTAATGTCAACACTATAATTTACCTGCTACTAATTTATCTGATAACTACATCAATATTACATAACGCAAAGGCTGTTATATAGTACCATATGATCTTTCTGAGAAAAGTGACGCTTGGAGCATATGCATACGCCATGAAAAATGTAGAAATGAGCGAATCCAGATAAACCCATTAAAGTAGAAACAGTCGTATTTGTTGGAAAGAAAAATTCTCCACCTCTAAGTTGACTTATTGGTAAAATAATCATTGGTCATCAGGGTACGGATTGTATAGTTCGAGAAGCGACGGTGAAAACGAAGTTTGGTAGCTATAAACACCCAATCGTCAAATTTTACCGGTTACCGGAACAATAAATTGTTAGAAAAATAATATAATAACCGTTTTAGTATAACTTAATGTACATGCATATATTTCTTTTCATTTTTCTCTCTTTATTATTCTCTAACTCATACCTTTACAATTACTTTGAAAGTTCTTCGCGGACTTCGCGGAAAGAACTTTCAACGCGGGGAGCATGATTGGCCCTTAGAAATGAATTGAATAACTACGCTATAGATAATGAGATGTTTTGTGTTTCTGGGTCTGCATCGCATCGATTAATTGCGGAATATCTAGAAGCTTTTTATAATGAACTACATAGCTGTTATTTCGCAAAATGAAGAAGAAAATTTGAATTTCACGCATCGCATTGTAATCCATTGCATTTTCTCCGCATTAATAAAACACAACTAATATTATTTGTTCCGCCCGCTAGAATTGATTTACCTATGCAAATTAAAACGGTATGATATGAAGACAAGCTTCATTTAGTTTCTCTCGCGTTGGATAATATATCTCGACTTTCAAACAACTAACAAGAGGAGAGATAATACTTGATGCACCCGACGCAGGTACTCTGTACGAGGTGCTGAGTTGCAGGTTAGTCTACGTTCGTTATTTGGGGTCTTTGTTATTTTATTTTTACTAGCTGTACCCGCAGCTCCGCGCGCGGTTTTTTTAAATTGTATTAAAGAAATATAAAATTGTGAGACTATGTATTTTACACTTATAAAAATGCTCTTTAAAACAATTATAAGTACGACACGTACGCCACTTACAGTAACATGTAGCGTATATATTAGATATATAAATACTAACAGTGTGTGATATGAGTTTTACCATCAGCAACATATTTGAAACTTTAACCCACCATATAACTATCTTAGTGCTCATTTACACTGTACAAGGAACTAATGAAACAATGATTTAAAGATAGATAATGATATAATTTTCCCACATTGTCAATAAATAACACGTTTATGGTCTAATATCTTATTAGAAAGAACGCTTCTATCTTCAAGATTACTATTAATAATTATAATATTGAATTGTAAACAATGAATTATCTGACATCATGAAATCTTGCATAAATATAAATCAAGACACTTTATATCTGTCTAAGCAGTTTTTAATATTCGACAATTTAAATAGTGCTCATTAAACTTGATACAATATTCTTATATGTTACTATGGTTGCTGAGTTATGTAGATGTAAGCGCTGTAAATAAAACAAAGTGGCCACCAAAATGTCCAATAAAACAATATAATTCAAATCATATACATAGATACAGATGTATGAATTTCAATTATATTTATTCTTGAAGTCCAGTACAACGCAAGTCTTACGCACATGTTTACGGTGAACAACATATTTTTGCTAAATTTTATACGAACGAAGTCGCGGGTAACAGCTAGTCTAAATTAAAATAGACTTAATTACTTTTTGTAATGTCCCGCTATCTGCCGGTGAAATTTCGGTAAAAATCAGTTGAACCGTTTTGAAGATAGCACTACGAGTGAAGTAACAGTTAACAGCTAGTCTAACTTAAAATATACTAAATTACTTTTTATAATGTCCGCTATCTGCCGGTGATAGTCCCGTGACAATCGGTCCAACCGTTTATGAGTTAGCACTGTAAGTGAAGCCACGGTCAATAGTTAGTCTAAATTAAAATAGACTATATTATTTTTTATAATGTCTTCTATCTGCTAGTGAAAGTACTGTGAACATCGATCCAACCGTTTTGGAGATAGCATTACGTACGAAGCCGCAGTTAACAGCTAACCTGATTTAGAGTAGCCTAAGTAACCCGCTATAATTTCAGCTATCTGCCAGTAAATTCCCGTCAAATTTGGTCCAACCGACAGACCGACAAAAAATTTAAAAATTGCATTTTTGTTATCATTAGCGTGTATACTTTCATACCCAATCAGTTTTTTTTTTTATTTTGATGTTACATACAGACACTTCATTTTTATTATATGTATAGATAGATATAGATTATTTCATAGCAGGTCTTTTATGTAAGTGACAGCTAATTCTTAGAACCTATTTAGTTTCCACGACGCTTAAATGAGAATAAAGCAATCTCGAGCAACATTGTTATAAGGGGCACGGAAAAGAATTTAATTTTGTATAATCTTATGAGTCAAGCATATAGAGAGTACATATTGTGTCCCTCTTTCAGGAAAAATACTTTTCTCGAAGGATAGGCCAAAAATACACTAACTCGAGCCGCTGCCAAAAGCTAGTTGGTCAAAAAATTACATGTATGTCAAGCTGCTTTTTGAGTTTACAATATTCTACACGTCTTGCATTAAATTTATTCATACTACGATGAAACCGTCCTCGGAAAAAAGGTAATATCTCGTATAAATGGCTATTGAAATTTAAATTTTTCAGCACGGCGCGAAGGTAGACCTCGAGAGCTCTTGATTCATATTTATGTGACAAATAGAGGACTGAAAAATTTCCTTTAGTTATAATATAAAATTATTTCTCTAGAGTTGTAGAATACGTTGCAGAATACGATATAAACATTATAATGTTAATGTTAAATTCAATTTAGTTTGTTTGCACCTGTTTCTGTGAACAGTGATGTCTACTGTAACATAAATGTATGAAACTTCGTCAACTTTTAAAAGAGTAAGTAAGTATAACCCGTAATTTTGTTATAAATATCAAACAAAAGAATGTGTTACAAATTTATATTACTGGTCTTTTGTCTATAATTGAAAAACACTTTTTAGTATCGCCATATCCATTTATTTTCTACACAGTTATTTTTATTAAAATCTCAAACACTTATATTTATTAAGAACCTTTTGCTATTCAAAAATGTGTAAGAAAAATTTACATCGGGATCAAAAAGAAATAAAATTGCAAGGTGAATAACGTAGCTATCTCTGTTTCGAGAATACTATCTTAGATCTTACTCTTCGGGATCACTACAGACCTGGAAATCGTATTAAATTAGCTTTCAAGAGATTATAAAAAATACAAATATTCTGTGCAACAGAGCTTTATTGATGGATTAAGAAAGGATATTGTATGAAAGAATAATAAATACGTTTGTATGGAATATTTAAATTCATGCAATGGTTATTCGAAGAATAAATTTCAAAGAAGAATAGTTATAAGATGAACATTATTTTAACGTTATAATGATAGAATTAGAAATAAGCAAGAATATAATTAACTACTGATAAGACAAATCCGTTCCGTATATTATCTATAACTGTCAGATTTGATCTTTGAAAGAAGCAGAGTAATAGACATACGAAATTTGTACATCATCATTACATAGTATCAAACATAGTCCCCTACCACGTCTGTCTGTCTGTCTGTTCGCGATAAACTCAAAAACTACTGAATGGATTTTCATGCGGTTTTCACCAGTGAATAAAGTGATTTATATGGAAGGTTTTGGTATATAATTTGTCAAGGATTTTTTTTATAATCAGCGTATGCCGGTCCCGCTAGTTAAATATATTTATGAAAGAATGCTCTAGAGAACCTCAGAATAAATGACAGAACACATCTTCATGGTTTTTAGAATTCTTGTCTGTATGTCTGTCGTTTGTAAGCACGTCACATAAATGCTACTGGAATGATTTTAACTAAATTTCGTATGGTAATAGTTTGTACATTGGAGTAATATATTTTAAATATGCATAATATATTTTAAAAGTATATTTACATTTATATATATGTATCTCACTTATAATAAAAAACTAAATGGACGAGATCAGTACACTAAAGATATATGAGAAAAAATACTCTGGGCCCTGGGGCGCTTTAGAGTCGATGGCACACATCTCCATGGTTTTTACGATTGTTGTCCTTCTATCGGTTTGTTTGTATGCATATCACGTAGAAACTACTCAATCGATTTTGATAAAATTTTGGAGTGGTAATGGTTTACTGTAGGTGCACTGGGGAGCTTAATGCCACAATGCGCTCTCTTTGATATATCCAGTGGTATTGTGAAAAAATGTTCTGTAAAAAATCTGAAAAAAAGTAGATATTGCAATAATAATAAGAATTAGTTTGGCTAACGAATTATTCATGATATGAGTTTTAGTATTGATTTTACAAGTGTAAAATTATTAAGTTTGGATATGTTATTAAAAGCTGTTATTTTAATAGTTTTAAATATTTTAAAGCAATAAAAGACGAGCATTTGCCCACGGCAAGTTTTCTGATAGCGTTATAAAAATAAAATTAATGCAACAGGATTATTCACTATTCAATGTCTACTTTTGGTTTTGTAATTATTGTTTCTGATATTTGGCATAAAATAAAAATCCAATATATATGATTGCTCTTAATGGGTTTTCGATTCGGTGCGTTAGATGAAACTTCAAATTCCTTATTGAACAACTGGTCCCTTATTCTCAAATTTCCTCTTCTTCTCTATCTCCGTGAATTCATACACGGCGGCGAGAACTCTCGCTACCGAGTGTGGTTTCGGTCATGCTCGGCAGCGAGGATGTGTGGACTGCTGTGGCCTCCTTCGGCGAGGAGGACCCTCGGAGTAGTCGTCTCAACGGAGAACAGGCAGAAGGGGAAGGCGATACGCTCGCCTCCTCCCTTTACCGAAGCCGAAACTGAGGGGATGGGCCGGGGGCCCCATCTCCTCATTGCACAGGTGAGGCGACTGGCTGTGTACCCAGATTGCCTCTCTAATAGGACGTAGCCTGGCAATTTCACCTTGCCAGGCTGCCGCAGGAGCGGTTTTTCAGGAAGACAGCAGGTTCGATCCGTGGCTGCCCCTACCATGCGGCTGACGATACACGCCCCAAACGCCCCAGCAGTTCGCGGTCCGAGCCCCGCAAAATGGGGCCCAGATATTTCAACTGGGTCCTCACCCTGGTACGGGCGCTATCCATAATTATTTGGAACTCTGGTTGTGTCCCTCACCGAGTCCTATGAAATAGTAAAATTAATCAGGCCTAACATAAACAATGGTTAACTCTCTCTGCACATAAACAGATTCCTTTATTATTTATTAGAACTGAGTGGATGTAAAGAAGGAAAAAAAAACAAGTTCGTTTAAAAAATGTATTACAGAATATATTTATACAAAAGCGGCGAATGTTCGAATAAGTTGAATGATAAAGGAAAAACTTACAGTAATGGATATTGTTATAGTGTAGGCGTTTGACGAGGATACTATTATTACTACAGGCTAATGCTTTGATATAAATTACCTATAAATAAGGAATCAATATTTGTTATAGCGTTTAACAAAAATGCCACGCGCAAATAAAATGCATATTCACGGGTATTCTATCGTGAATGATCTGTCACTGGGTACATCTGGAGGCTCCTG
Source organism: Antheraea yamamai (assembly GCA_036509395.1). Classification (NCBI taxonomy): domain Eukaryota; kingdom Metazoa; phylum Arthropoda; class Insecta; order Lepidoptera; family Saturniidae; genus Antheraea; species Antheraea yamamai. The sequence continues at coordinate 14,948,615 of AP028424.1, forward strand.
TACATCTGCAATTACAATTTCTATTAATCACACTATAAATTCGAGGAAACGGTTACAACTATTGCAATCAGATAAACTTCAATTGAAATTTATATGATAACGTTTTTATATAAAATATATAATTTATTCTTCATAACTTTTTAAGAAATGAGCCGCAATACAATAAATTACCGAGTCTGGCGGACGCTGTTCCGCCCTGATAATAGAAAAACCTTGACAAATTATGTACCTGAACCTTCCTCATGAATTACTTTATCAACTGGTTAAAACCACATAAAAATCCATTCAGTAGTTTTTGAGTTTATCGTGAACAGACAATCAGACAGACAGACGTGGCACAGGACTTTGTTTTATAATATGTAGTGATAGTGACATCGCATAAATACATGGCGTGTTATTTATTGTATTGGAATGCTTTAACGTATGCATATATGAAAAATGACTACGACAAATTTAAGATTATTCTGCTGCATTAATTTGGACGTATGTATGGACTACCACATATGTGTTGTTATACCGGACGATTACATATGAATACCGTCATTAAAGTATCGTTGAGTACAAAAGTGTAATAAGATTACTTTTTCTTTTCAGAAGAAGATTGGCATGGGGACGGCTCACGAATCGACGGTAAGTTTGTTTCAAACTCTGATAATTATCTTGATAAAGTAAAAAAACAGAACATTTATAAAATTCAAATAACATAACAATAATTTTAATTGAATATACATTAGTATAGTTAAGTATCATATATTTATGGAACTGGAAATTTAAAACGGAAGACGTAAAAATGATAACGCGATATAGGTAATGCATATTGAAGGAAAGAATGGATGAATGAAATATAAGGCATATAATATAATCTTTGTGACATTCTAAATATGATGTTTGTTTGGTATTCGCAAACCTTTCAAGCTTTTTAAGATATTTTGTTTTTATTTACTGCTAATTTGCCTGCAAACTACAAGTACTGTTTAATGACCGGTGACACATATGAAAGTGAACCAAAAGTTACTACCATTCTAAATGTGTATATGAAACCATAGAATGATAAAAGAATTACGTACTTGATAATCGTACCAAAAAACTACAGAGAATTTAGTCCTAAAACAAGTATTTATCGTACAATAGACGAGCATGTCGCAAAATATGAATAACAATAATTATTATCATTACCATTACATAGTATAAAACAAAGTCCCCTACCGCGTCTGTCTGTCTGTCTGTTCGCGATAAACTCAAAGACTACTCAACGGATTTTAATGCGGTTTTCACCAGTAGATAAAGTGATTCACGAGGAAGGTTTAGGTATATAATATGTCAGGATTTTTTATTACCAGAGCGAGACAACGTCCGCCGGGCCCGCTAGTATAAAACATAATAAATATCAATATCACATCTGTGTAGACCTACTTGTTAGTAATATTAGTTAAAAAATTGTAAATAATTATCTCTTATATGCTATTTATTAGGTAAAGTAAAAAATATACATAAAGACATCATTCTTCTAAAACTTTATCGGAATTGTATTGCATTCTTAAAAGAAGTCATTACAGATTGTGAATCTTATACAGGCTCGATATTATCTCTAAATAATAATAATACATCAAGGATGTTTTGTAAAAATTTTGCAAATATTTTGAGCAAGTTCTAAGTGTACTTAAACCTACAATAACTATCTTGAAAAGTATTACAATACTGTGAAATACCATTCTTTCTATGAAGAGATTTTCTTAAAATATGCATCACAGAGCAACAAGATACCGCGCTCGCCTTGAACTATTTTACGGGATGAGCTAGTGTCATAGTTTACTTCAAATATATTTTATTTTCTAGATTTAACGTTTGGATACAGTCTTACGTGATCTTAAAGAACAGTGTCACCGACCACGTAACACGTTAATCCTGGACGGGTGCCGGCTCTAAAAGTTAGGCGGTTACGTTAATTGCTATGTTTTTCTTTATCGAAAACTCAAACGCATTGTAGAATTAATTTTGGTTCACTTTAGAAAAAATATTCTAAACGAAAGGAAATTAAATTAATATCTATAATCTATACTTAATATATATAGCTGAAGAGTTTGTTTTTATGGTTGAACGCGCTAGTCTCAGGAACTACTGGTCCGATTTGAATTTTTTTTTCGGTTTTAGATAGCCTATTTACCGAGGAAGGCTTTAGGATATATCATTACGCTAAGACCAATAGGAGTGGAGCGCGAATATTTCAAAATCGGGCTTTTTCCTTTTGAGAGCTTCCGCTGCGTGTTAGCGTTACCCAAAGTAACTATTTCACGCGGACGAAGTCGCGGGGAGAAGCTAATTGTCTGATATGTACATACCCTAGGTGTGCAGAAAACAAAAATTACTTGGGTATATGCTCGGTGAAGCAGATTTAAATAAAATAAATAAATCTAAAAAGACAGACTACCTATATATGACTTGAACAGTATGAGCTTATATTTTTAAATTCATTACGGCCAGTCTTTATAGGCTTGAAGATAACCTCACGACAGGTATTGGAATATAATTGTGCATAAAATATATTTCTACGTTGCCGTTAAACCTGGTAAAACAAATGAATATACATTAAACAGATGATACTTCCTCGTACAAAACGTTTTAATCAATCAAATGAAAGTGTTTTGATCACGTTTATGGGCCCTATGAGCTTAATTAAATCCCTTTGCCTATAGTGCTCGAGAGAACAATGTAAAGACAAACACAAAGAGGATTTTTATATTCTCTATGTTTGTTAATTTTACCTCGTATTGTTCAACACCATAGTAATATACCATATTATAAATAAATAAAATTATGATTATATATGAAATTAATTATATCCAATTGCAGTGTATTTGTAGAATTTGCGTTATTTTTTCATATAATTAATCACTTGGAAAACTAATAATTTCGAACTTCAGTTTCCTTCCCCACTTTTTTTTTAATTTATCCGTTTTGAATTACAGTCACGATTTATTTCATTTAGTTCTGTTTTACCTCGAAGAAGTACGTTAATGGGTCAGATTAAAAAAGCAGAGTAATAGGGTATTATATTATATTTCTCGAGTCGAAATAAAAACGTGAATAGACTGCTTGATAAAAATAACGTAGCATAATAAGAAATTTGTAATAATAATTAGGTTACGGTTTTGACAGTTGGTTTAAAATGTGCATTGAGTGTGATTCCATTAATTCTGGTAGCTATAATTATGTTTTGATGAATATACAATGTTAATTCTTTGAAATGATTTCTTGTAATTCTGCACCTGAAACCAAAAATTAACTTCGTGTAAGAGACTTTCTTTGACGTCGTCGAAACAAAATATGCTTTTTACTCTTATGTAGCGCCGACTCATTTAAATTGATTAAATATTCGTTGTAACAAAAAATCGTACTAAAGGAGTTAGTTTTTAACACACACTCTTTTATACGTCGTGTCAAATAGAGATCGATTTTCGATGGCGTGATGTTTTATGTTTCTGAACTTAGAAACTAAGGGAATGATATACTTAAAATGATGAATTTTTTAATTCCTATTTAAAAATTCTGCTATACAATTGTACTGTTTTTTATTTTTAGTTGACTTATTTATTTCCAAGGACTTTTATATGTTCAAGTCAATGTTATCATTAATTTCCTTCTGTCGTCTTTGTCTGTCTTCACTCTATCACTTGTGAAACTTCGACTATCTATCTACTTAACTATCAAAACTTCGCATATACGACAATATCAGTCGCCTAAAAAAAATGAATTTACAAGAGCGATTAATACCAGAATACAATTATCAAATAAATAAATTAATTAAAAGTGCAGATTTAAAATGTTCTGTTATTAAAATATATTAAACAATACAATCTTCTATACATATAATAAGAATGTAAATCTAACGAGTCTGTACTTTTTAGATTATTGTGAAAAAAATTGTTGCAGGTGTATAGGAATAAGTAATGAAATACATTTCAATATTTTTTTAAATTGTCTGTCTGTCTATCTATTTGTATGAACACGCATCACTTCCAAAGTACTGGGTTCACAATAAAATCTCAAAAATCATAAAGCATATCCTCGAAAGTAACGTAATCTTTGTTTCATTAAAATCAGTCCACTCTCTCAAAAGTTATTATAATTTGAATGACGGCTCGAGTTAAGAACGAGTGAAGAATAGTAATCTATACTAATATTGTAAAGCTAGAGAGTTTGTTTGGTTGAACTAGCTAACCTCAAGAACTAGTGGTCTGATTTGATAGCTCATGTACAGAGGAATGCTATTGGTTATATATCATCACACTTAGACCAATAGAAGAAAAGCACCAATGAAGAATATTACAAAATCGGGGATTATTTCCCTTTTGAGAATCTCCGCTGCGTCTTAGCGTTAGCCCAAAGTGACTATTCTACGCGTACGAAGACTAATATAATAACTATTGTCATATTTTTAGAAGTAAGACATAATCTGTACGTTATTACATAAAGAATACCTATGTTTCTTAAAATACTTGATATCCTCATATTGTAACAATATTCGAACGATAGAAATTCTTTCAACAGATATAAAAGCCGTCGAATACGGCACAGTTAATAACAATCTCTTACGGAATATGTTCCTATTTTCCTGTTAACAATACCTCGTCTAAGGTATTATTGGAATTTATTTTCTCTCTTTTCGTTTTTATAAAATCTATTTTATATGTTATATAAAAATTAATCTATATTTGTTCATCTTGTGTACCATGGTTTATTGTTTTGTCCATGAGTATAGGATGCAATTAGAATAGATAAAATTAAGGATGAGTATTAGATAAAGTTTCAAACTAGAACCAATGATAGAGGAGTTAAGGAATAGTAGATTTGCCTGGAATAGGTAGAAGAGAAGTGACAGACAAATAACTAAAAATATGTTATGTATGTAAGTGTATAGAGGTGTGTGTGTATTAATCTTTATCTATACTAATACTACATACAATCTATACTAATATTATAAAGAGGTAAAGTTTATGAATGTGACGTTGTAGGGGGTAATCTCAAGAACTACTGGTCCGATTCGAAAAGTTGTTACAATGTTATATAGCTCATTTATTGATAAAGGTTATAGATATATAAATATCATCACGCTAAGACCAATAGGAGCGGATCATCAATAAATAATGTTTCAAAATCGGGGTTTTTTCCTCTTGAGAGCTTACGCTGCGTGTTATCGTTAGCCCAAAGTAACTATTCCACGCGGACGAAGTCGCAGGCAGAGGGCAGTAGCTAATAAAGAAAAGTGGAAGATGATAACATATTGTATCGACCCTATTAAGGTTCATGGCAAGAAGTTTAAAAATATAATACAAAAGGGGAAATTTAATTTTCTTATAATTAAAATAAGTAATTGTATGTAAGCGCATCACTTTAGAATGACTGCACTTATTTAGTTAATTATTTGTTTTTGTTGTGTTTATAATTGCCAGGACGTTTCCGTGAAAGAATATGTTTTAATAATATAAGGAAAATTGTAAAAACTTTCTCATCCTTATAATAAAATTTTCTGTGACCACCCTTTGCGTACCACTACAGTAGTTGTTTCGATTTTAACACCCTATTCTTTTTCAGTTTAAGTTTCAGTTAAGAAATGACCAGTACGTCTCTTATAGGCTGCAAGTCCTAAGTCATCTTTTAAAATACGTGACATGGTTCTAGGTGCTATCTTCATCTCCCGAGATAAAATCTTTTGCTTTCGGAAAAGATTTCTTCAAATTATTTCCCTTACTGCTTTGACCACCTTTTTCCTACGAACACTACGTGGACGGCCAGATCTTTTTTTGTCACAAACAGAGAAGGTTTCATTGTACCTATTAATAGCCCGGTACATAAACATTTTTCTAATACCAAGCGTATGGAGAGTTTTAAAAATTGCATTTGGCTCCATACCTATGTTGTGTAATGTAATTACAGCGATTCGGTTCTCTTTATCACCCCACTCTATTTTAATATCGCACAATATTGTACAATGTATTGGCGCCAAAATGAGAAAACTCAATGAATATTCATATAAAAATGACAGATTCCAAATTCAAATGTAATATTTTGTTCATTTTTAATTGTAACAGTATTTAGGGCCAGACTAAGTATATGCGATTATTTAACTTAAACACAGTTGATATTATTTAAATAAAGGAACGTGATCAGATATTCAATTCAATGGATCAGTTTATTTAAGATATGCGACGGTTCTGGGCTTACGATGGTAAATATGCAGGATACGGAATTTCAGTATTATTGGTCCATAGCAATGCTACCTGTATATTATTGGAACGAAGTCCTTTATCGCTCATTTCACGCTCTGGGCGGATGCGAGTGAGATCGAAAAAAGTGTAATAAGATATTTTTCTAATACTTGTTGCTATAGTTACAACCGTTTATATACTACTAGCTGACCCGTGCCCACTTCGTTGGGTGGTAAACATTTGTAAAAAACTACTTTTTATGACTTAAATATAAAAGTTAGACATATGCTGCCACTGACTTTTTGTAGGCATTATCAAGCTCTACAACTTTTCTCTGGAATTCAATCATATATCTCTCATCGTTAAGGCATTAAGGTAGCGTTCGTAAGAAACATTTTCGTTCGACCGTTTTTTCTCCGACTTACTTTGCAAAATCGACTACCACAAAAAAATCTTTTCATTTTTCAGTCACAAATAACGTGGCTTTCTATTGGTAACAGTAATTGGTAATTTTCCAAATCGGTTTAGTAGATCCAGATATTACCCCCTACAACGTCACAAACTCACAAATTTTACTTCTTTATAATATTAGTATAGATATACCTCGCACACAGCTCTCCCGCGCGCTTCAATCTATTTTAACTTTTATTTATACTTTTATATGCAATGTTTTGATTTATGATCATGAAATTTGCGACTCGCCCTGGCTTTCCATGGATGTAATGTAGTACTATGGTATTGTAAGAGTTTAGAAGATGTAGGTCCGTATTTCGAAACTCTGATATTAACAGTTAGACAACGTCATAGAAATTACATAAGTTTTAATCAATCAACTTACTTTTTGTTGCACGTATCTTTTAAGATATTCAGTGAAATTATGTAAAATATAAAAATCATTAGTATCGGTTATTTTTAAGGGATAGACACATGTCATGACTTCTCTATATGTATTATTAGATATATATAAGTATATAGTTCTTTAGTACATTATTTTATGTATCTTATAATATTTAGCTAACGTTGTTAAAGAAAACGCCCGAAACTTATAATATTATAAATAAGATTATATTAGAATACACTGACTTTTTTGGAATTTATATAAATATAATAAACATGTATCATAACATATAAGCCATAATAAAATCTCTAAATAACAATGAAAGATACATAAGATCCAACACCTACTTTAGAAGAATTAAAGTAACACCCAAACACGTGGAAAACGATTGTCCTTTATAATAGTTATCGATGTAATTATGCTTCATTTCTATATCAGTATACTTTTCCACGCGAATAAAATATCAGTCCGCAGATAAATTTATTCAAAATTACTACTCAAGATTTAAAAATTATTTTACCAGGATTCTTTATAAAAGGAATCAAATCGTACGCTATCCATGAATAGTTTGTCGTCCATGGTTTGTAGATGGTAGAGCCACGCTGAAGCTATTACTGGTTTCAATATGAATGGGTCGGCTTGCCCGGGGTAGTATCACCCTCTCATAGAAAACTGACTTGAAGTAACAGTGCTTACACTGTTGCGTTTCGTTCGGTCAGTGAGAACGCTGGAGGCCCACTTTCCTTTCCCCTCTCCCCGTTCCCCTCCTCCCTCTCTCAAACACAAGACTCTCCTGATGTTACAAGTGTCTATGGACGGTGGTGATTACTTAACATCAAGTGACCCGCCTGTTCGTTTACCTCCTATAATATAAAAACATGAACGACCTACATTGAACACTCGTAGTCGTATAAACTACAAAAGGTGAAGTGTTTGTGCTATTTTTAAACGGGCCCGTCTTATTTGTATACTTTGATCCGACTTTTCGTTTCGACATAATTTGAAACGTTGCGGTGCTTTATATTAATCGTGGTAACGGATAAAAGTTGCAGACATTTTTAAAATATCTCGATGAAAGGAAATTGAGCCAAATGTTTTGTGTTTGTAGAAAAATACTTTCATTGAAATATAAGAAATGAAACATGTGTATTAAAAAAACCATAGTAGGTAATTATTTAAACAATGAATAATAATAATATATTTTATTGTTACAAGTCATTGTCTACATAATTTACAGTAATATTGGTATCAGCACTGGTTACAACTGTCACAATTACAGTTATATATTAAACTTTTTGTTTTATTTGTATTCAGCGTGAGTTGCTTAGTACGTAGCCAGGCACTTACAGAATTAAAACCTAATTGAACACTTGGAAATGTATCTCTCCAATTCTGTCCTTGAAATAATAGAACAGAGTCATCAGTAAAGGTAATAATTTTCCCTAATTTTTGAATGTTTTCGTCATGTTTGATTGTGTTATTTTTGATCTTACCTTTACATGAAGTGCTAGGTCTGATCTCTGTCAATTGACAAACGGATCTCTCAGACTTTTATTTTACATTGTGAGTTTTAAGCTATCAATTTTAAATCGTTTATAAGTATGCACAGGATACTCCAAGTAATTAATAGCAAATTATTGGTTGAATTGCTTTTATGAACTTCCATGATACTCGCTTTTATTTGTATCTTCACTTTTTCTCTTGGGTCAAATATCATTACTTATATTAACAGTTCCTATTCTCTCAGTGCAGAGGATGCAAAATACTTATACAGAGTTTGTCCCGTCGGGATGGAAGGATCGAAATATCCCTTTGTTGCATGCTTCGTCTCTTTTCCTACATTGATTCAACCATAAACGCGAGCGGAGCTCCATCGATTTACGCTTGTCAATAGGTATTTTACATGCCCGGCTTTGTGAGCTAGTTTCAGTATTTTATCCCGAATACGAGAACTAAGAATCATTTTATAGATCGAATTTCATTATCATGATGATGAACATTAATCATATAATATTGTGATTTAATAAATTTAGTGAAATTACATGAAACACACAGCTATTTATATGTACTAGTGGTCGCCTAGTGGTCGAAATTCGCCCACAATTCAGTTTTACATTCAATAAGACCAAAGACAAAAATAATTATTTCAGTTTCAATTAATTATTAATATATATGATGAATTTACATATTATATTCTTATAAAATTAACCTACAATTTTACCAGTTAATTTCAAAGGGCATGTAAGGTATGGAACGTAAGTCATATTCAAAATATTGAATGTAGGATGAAAAAAGGTAATTGGAACGTATGAGTAAAATGAAGGATGTCGAAATGTCTTTTTCAATTTCATGTGTGTATACTGTATATGTTGTGTGTCACTCAAGCAGTAGTGTATGTAATGTATATTTTAATTAATATAATATGTTTTTAATGCATTTTTTTATTAAAAAGAATAGGTTTCTGTACTTATCTTCCATATAAACTTTAACTATGTCAAATTTCACTTTCATTCGTTCGCGCAATTCGCTTTAAAAGGGGTACAAAGTTTTCGCTTCACGTATTAATATATAGATATCATCATTCGATGTACTTATTTTTGAATTAAATCACAACGTGTGTTTTAATGACCGTTTTATTGTGTTGAATAATTACAGGAGATATAAGGAAATTAACTATACACAAAACTATGTTCAGTACATTATAATGGTATATTTTACATAAAATATATTTATTTAAGCTCAAACCCTATTTCTGAGAAGTTCTCAAAGTATAAATAAATAGATCTAATGTGGTTTGAATATTACAAGTGAGATTTCTGAAAAAATAAAAGGTATATTTCTTATAATTCTTTATCAGCTGCAAAAACTTGTGATATACAAATTTTGCGAGAGAAGTGTATAAAATGAAATATTGGTAGGTAAATTGGAATATCAAAATTATTATGAATTTACATCAATTCGAATGACGTTCATACGGTTACACTACTATTGAATATATGCACACCTATACTTCACCGTGTTTATGTTAATTAGGAATTTAAAAAGCTAAGCCGTGATATGTTTAAATTGTAATTTCCTGTAGATAATGTAATACTTTCAGAATTTACTTAGCCTTATCGACTGATATAATCTTTTTTATGATGTTATATTTAATATATCACATTTTTTTCAACATTGTTAATGTCATAGCGTTCTCTATTTTAAAATAAACCTTTTGTTTTATGAACTGGATATTAATTAAATGACCTTAGTGATTAGAAACAACATACCTAATTTCCTTATGTGTGAATTTGCTACGTGTCCGAGCAACAATTGATTGCATTATTCAGCGTCATGGGCTTCATGAATATTCATCGTTTCACACACTTTCAGTTTACTAAAACAGGAAACTTAACCAGCTATTTAGATTTAGCTATTTAGATTAACACTAAATTACGAGGTGTAAATTACAATCACTATATTTTCATTAGATTAAATTTAGACTTAATAATAAAACTGACCTTTAGAAAGATAATGGCTAGATTTTATAATGTTACCATGATTAATTAATTACTTCATATTTTTTTCCGGTGTAATCCTGAAGTTATATGAGTCAGACCACTATATTTACTGCAAAGTTGAACTTGAACTGTAGAAACAAGATAAATTTTACGACTGATTCCAATAATATATTAGCCAAAAAATCTTTTACATTTTCTTCAGTAGAACTGAGTCTTTTCAAGTATTTTCATTTGTATATACTTCCATATGCACGAACAACGATGGCTCTTGTGGTGGAACGATAACGAGCTACTATTGTTGAGTTACATAGCTCTCTATCATTTTTTAAAGTAATTTGCAAATATAATTTATTTATACACAGGTCTTTTGGTTAGTGATCGTAAATATAAAATTGAGCCTAGAATTCCATAATAAACTTGTGAACTGTGATGAAGATGTTGCGGACCTCCTACGGCTAAGAAAAGAGAACTTGGTACATCAGAGTTGTCTCCAAGGCGACTAAACTAGTGCGATGGGAGTGTGGCACTCGACCACACCCCCATGGGTTAGCTTAGCTACGATGGAGGATGGCGAGCGAAACGCCCCTTCCTACCACCCATCCGTCTCCGCCGGAGATTACCGCTTACCGCTTTACCTGTCCGCGACCTCTTACTTCGAGATAATATCCTCACGGAAGAAAACTAATGCCTGCCAGACAATACCGAGCATCGCTATGACCACACTCAGAAGCGATAGGTCGATCACAACAAACTTCATAACCATAGGGTGGCGCTGTTCTGTCCTTCTAGCACATACCTCTAAGATGTTGTCCAGAGTCGTCTACAGCGCTACATTCCTGGCACGCAGCGCTGGACTCCCTACGGGCTATACAGTGCAGATGCCAACAGAAAAGTTTTCGATAAAGGTATACCGTGGTGATGGTATTTTTGTAATGCCACCACCCTCAATTTAAAAATATGTCGACTAGAACACAGAGGTGTGTTCCAATAGTTGTAGGTACTAAAAAGCCATTCCTTCTTTAGGTCTAGAATTTTTTTTTGTCAAAGTAGGCAAACGAACGCGTGGGTCACCTGATGTTAAGTGATCACCACCGTCCATAGACACTAGCAACATCAGGGGAGTCGCAAGTGCATTGCCAGCCTGTATATAGGGGAGGGGTAGGGAAAGGAGAAAGGGGAAGGGAAAGGGGGGAAGGAGGTGGGCCTCCGGCGCTCTCACTGACCGAACGAAACGCAACAATGCAACCACTGTTACTTCACGTCGGTGTTCTGTGAGAGGGTGGTACTACCCCGGGCGAGCCGACCCATTCATGCTGTAACTAGTAATAGCCACAGCGTGGCTCTACCACCTTCAAAAAGTGTTTTTAATTTGTTTTAGTTTAGTTTTACTTTAGTTTGTTACCATCTTGTGCCAAGTCGATACATGAAATTGTATTCAAGTGTTAAAACTTGTAAAGTGTATATATATTGAAATTGTGTATATATGTTGAATTGAAATCCTTGAAGTTTTAATTATTAGCATTAAAAACTTTTCATATTACAATGTGTACTGTAAATTTTCTTTTAGAATCTTCATTTGTTTCTGCAACAAAGCGGTATTTTTTCGTTCAATAGCTTGTTTGACATATAGATTAATGATTTATAGTATTAACCTTACTAATTTTACTGATATTTCTGCGAATTTATATACCACAAAATCCATGGCCTCGATGACGAGTTGTCTCTCTCGTTGCTTTCTTCACGCTCCCGTTCTTGTACGGGTGCGGGGAAACCGTTCCAGGGTAGAACCCTCTGACGGTGGACTGTGTGCGCCGCCCTGTTACAGGGCGTGTCGATGGCGGAGGTTTTGATTGAGCCTCCTTCGGGAATTCACCGCACTACACTTTCATTCTCGCTCAGGCGAGTGCATAAGTGTCCGTGCTTGCGTTTTGATTATCTTTCTCCTGCTTATCGGTTGGTCATCGGTGTTACTGCCATCTGGAGGTCTTGTGTGTAGCGGCGCTATGTCGCGGAGGTGTACATGCGCCGAAGCGTCCGCCCTACGAAACATATTCGTGGCGAGGCTGCTTATAAACTCATCTAGGCTCTCTATTCGCAGATCTCGAGCGATCGTCGCGTTCTTCACATAACGCGGAGCCCCGACGATCGTTCTTAACGTCTGACTTTGTTGGGTTCGTAATCTGCGTTTAAGGGATTCTGACACGCAACCGAACCAAGCCGGGGCTGCGTACGTGAGTCGTGACCTCACGTACGTCTTATAGAGGCCTAGTTTGGTGGATATGGTAGTCTGAGGTGAGCACCGGGCACAGCACTCTCCTCGCCAGTCTCGCTTGGGGGATTATTTTATCAACGTGCTTCCGGAAAGTCATGTCTCTGTCGATGGTGAATCCAAGGTACTTTACCTCGTTCCTTCAATGGAGGGTTTTTCATGGAGAGAGAGGGGGTGTTTTTTTTTAAATATAATATTTAATTGGATAGGCTTTCTTCTTCCTTAATTTAAAATCCAACTTAAAATAAAAAAGGGATTGGGGTAGGGGGTGGGGGGGGGGTGGGAAGGGGGAGTGTTTTCTTTTAAAAAAAAAGAAGGAGAAGAGGGAGGGGGGGGGGACGGGGAAAGTGTGGGTGTTCCTTCGACGAGGAAATGGATATAAAATAAATAAAAAAGAAAAGGGGGGGGGGAAAGGACAGGCGGCCGGGCTGCCCCCCCCCTCCTCTTATTATTGGGGGTTTTTTTCCTTCACTTTTATTTTTAGTTTGTAGAGAATTAAAAAAAAAAATAATAATAGATGGGGGGGGGGGGGGGGGGGGGGGGGTGTAGGTAGGAAATTAAGGAGACATTCTTTCAAAAACCTATAAAATATTAAAAAAAATAAAAAAAAGAAGAAAGATTGTGTTTTTTTTTTTTTTTTTATTATGTACGTGAATTAGGAAGATGATGGAAAGAAGGAGAATAATAGAATAATCATATAATAATAAATAATACTTTAAACTTTGGTTTAAATTTTATTTAAAACTAATCAATAAAAATTTAAAAAAAATAAAAAAATAAAAAATATGGGGTGTAAGGGTTTTGTTTTTTTTTTTTTTTTTTATTTTTTAATTTTTTTTGGGTATTATTACTGTTTTCCTCAGCCGAATCTGATGGGAAGGAAAATTAGTAGGAAAGGAGATATAGGGGCGGGAAGGTTTGGGGGGGGGTGTGGGGTGGGGTTGGGAAAATTGGGAGGGTGATTCTTTTGGTTTTTGGGGCTTTTTTTGTTTTTAAAATTTTTTTATTTATTGTAAGTTTGGTGGTGTAGAGAGGGAAATGGTGGTATTTTTATTAATATAATATTTTTTTTTTGTATAAAAAGTAAAATTAAAATATGGGTAAAATTATTAGTGGGATTTGATTAAAATTATTTCAAATTTTTCAGGAAAATTTTCTGTTATATATTTTTTGTGAAAATTTATGGATTTTTGTGGGTTTAGAAATTGGGGGGGGGAGGAGGGGGAGGGGGGGGGGGGGAAGAGGGGGAAAAAATGAGAAAATCTCCAAATTAATGTTAAAGGTTAATATATGATGAGCTTAAAGTGGGAAATTAAAGGGGGTTAAAAAAGGGTAAAAAAAAGGAAAAAAGAATTGAGTAAAGTATTAAAGAAAATTATTTTGTATTATTTTATTTTTTTTTATTTTTTGTTAAAAATATTTGGAATGAAAGGGGATTGTTTTGGATGGATTGAAAGGGGGGGGAAGAGGAAGGGGGAATAGGAAGGGTGGGGAGTAATCTTTTATTAATTTTTTAATTAAAAAAAAAAAATTTATAATTGTGTTTTTTTTGGGTGTTTTTTTTTGAGAAATTCAAAAGGGAAAATAAGGGGGGGGGGGGGGGGGGGGGGGGAAGGGAGGGGGAGGGGGGGGGAAGAGAAAAAGGAAAGGAGGGAGGAGTAAGGAAAGAGAGAGTGAGTGGGAAGGTGTATAGATGGGTAAAGAGGGTAAGGGGAAGGAAGGGGGGGGGCGGGGGGGGGTAGGTCTAATCGATAATAACAAAAAAAAAGGAAGGGGTGGGAGGGTGGCAGGAGGGAGGCAGGGCAAGTAGAAAAAGCAAGAAAAAGAAATAAAGAAGGGAGGAAAGACAAGGGGGGAGGAAAAAAACATATAAAAGAAGGAGGAGAGGGGGAGGAGGGGGGGGAAGAGAGAGGGGAAGGGGGAAAAGAGAAAAAAAAAAAATAAAACATATGAGGGTATATGGGGTGGGTGTATGAGTGGGCGCAGGGGGGGGAGGGGGATTGAAAATTTTTATATGAATAAATATTTGTGGGAGAAAAAAGAAAAATAAAAATAAAATAAAAAAAAAAAATGAATAAAAATTTATTTTTTTTTTTAGAAAAGAAGAAATTATGTATTTTTCTTATCTTCTTTTTTCTTTTTTCTTCTTTCTCCTTTCTCTTCGAGAGGGGGCGGGGAACAGAAAAAATAATATATATACCTGCCTTCTTTTTGCCAGGCCCCGTCCTGCTGCTACGGTCAGTCGGGTTGTTAGCCGGCGCTATGAGTGACGCCGGTGCCGCTTCCGCCACGACGTTTTGTTGCGGCAGGGACTGCCCTTTACGGCCTGTGAGTGCCAGTGTCCCGGCCCTTTTGTTTCGCGCCTCCTTCTTGCGAACGGGGCACTGCGAGTGATTCGCCGGGTGTGGTCCTCCGCAGTTCGCGCACGTAGCCGGTGCGTCTCTGGCGCGGTCGCAATCGGCCGCAAAATGTGGCCCGCCGCACCTCACGCACGCCTGTTGTCGGTGACAGTGATGGGAACTATGCCGGAACTTCTGACATCGGTGGCACTGAGCGGGGCCAGTCTTTCCCCGCCAGGCCTCTATCCTGACATCAGGCATTGTCATGATCTCCGTTATCTCATATATTCGTGGAATAGTATTCGGAGTTTTCTTAAGAGCGGCGTAAAATATACTGCCCGGGCGGTCACCACGCGCCCTTATATTTCGCACCACTTCCGGGTCGAAACCTTTACTTTCGAGGTCTCTTTGGATATCTACCGGATTCGTGGTAGTAGGGAGCCCTCTGATTGCAATTTTTAAGCTCTCTTCGCTCGGGAGGGAATATGAGAACCACGAAATGTTTTCATTTTTCTCCAACTCGCACAAATACTTTTGTATTGCGCGGTACTCCCTATCGTCCCGTGGTAAGAATCGCACCCCAGCGCCAAAGGGTCGCGCGTTCGGTGTTTTTCCAATATCTCGGGCGATCGCTTGGAAATGCTTAGCCCAATCCGGTAACGATTCGACGATCAGAGGAGGATATTTCGCCTTTTTTTGGGGTTCCTCAACTCTGTCGGCGCCACTTTCGATCGAATCGCTAGGGGCTATACCTTTCTCCGCGGCTCTATCGGTCACGGCGCTCTCTGATTGGCCCGCGGCCGGTGGCTCTCTAATAGTATAGCCTTGTTGTCGATTTTCTTGTGCAGATGTCGCCACCGCGTAGGATTTCGGCCGGATAGACCGTGGTGAGGACCACTGGTCTGTCGACGCACTAGCGCCACTGTTTGCGTCTGTTGACGTCGCCCGGCTTGTTGACGGGTTCTGTATGACCGTTTTCACGGTCAATGCCAAGGCCGTCGATCGAGGTTTCAAGGTCGGCTTTGTTGTTGTTTTGACAGCTGTTTGCGATATCGGGGATTTCTGTATCGTTCGTTTCGGAACCGGTGGGGTTGGTCGAGTAGGTGCTGTCGGGGTGTCATTTGGCTCTTTTTGGCTATCTTTTCTTGATGGCCTTTGTGGCAATGGTGCCGGAGCCGTAATATTGAGGCTTTCAGTGGTTTTTCTGGTTCCCGAGTCGGTACGAGGGCGCACTCGTCTCTCGTCTTGTGGGTCGTCTTCTTCTCTGCCCCTTCTTGGAGCCCTACCAACGGGGCTTCGTGGGTACTCCTGAGGGGGTACCTCTGGGGGGTCTAGTATCCCTTGAGCTTCTAGCTCGAGGGCTTTTTTATCTTTTATAGAAATCGGCTTCTTTTCAATTTCTGCCTCCTGCACTCTCAGGGCAAGAGCCATCCATCTAGTCATCTTGTCCGACAGGAAACCTGTTCCCAGCAGATGGGCGATGACTACGAGATCACGCTCGTAGAGCTCTGTTGGTGTGAGCTCGTCGTCCTCTTGCGCCGCGCTCGGTGCGCTTGAGGTCGGCTTGCTCGTTGTAGGAACGGGCGCATGTTCGGCGTCCGGGGATGCCGGTTGTGAGCGATGCTCGACAGGGGGAGGTCTGTATCCGGTAGGGGTAGCATAGGTGATCGTTTGGATTTGTTCGGGGTCCTGGTTCATGCATGGGGTCATCAATTGAGCTTGATCGGTGTCCGGGTTCAAGCGTTGAGTTGTCGTTTGGCCCTGAAAAGGGCCTTTTGTTTGCGTTCCACCAGAGCCGGGCTCCATGGTGGGACGAGGATGTCTCGATTTCACGCCGCGGTGCAGTCCTGGGTGGTTTTAGACATCACCCGGAAGTCACTGCGTAGGGAAATCGGTGATGACAATAGTTACAGCGAACTTTGTAAGTATTGCAATCAGGGAGCGTGTTTGCAGACTCGTGCACTCTCGATCGCGACGTAAGGCGGTCCACGACGAGTTGTCGAGTTTATTTTACGCTTAAGAAAAACTGCGACGTACAATAAACTATTATTATTACATACTATAAAACTAAGTCCTCTGCCACGTCTGTCTGTCTGTCTGTCTGTTTGCGATAAACTCAAAAATTACACAATAGTATTTCATGCGGTTTTCAACAGTAGATAAAGTTATTCATGAAGAAGGTTTAGATATATAATTTGTCAAGGTTTTTTTATTATCAGGGAGAGATAATGTCCGCCGGGCCCGTTAGTAATTTAATAAAATTGTAAATGAAGTGAATATAGGTATGTATGTTATGTGTAGGTATGCTATATGTAGTTACATTATTGTGAGACGCACATTGAAAGAACAACTAGAATAAAATGCCGATGTTTAACCACTGCCCCATGTCTTTTTCCATTTAAAGTAGCAGTGCTCACGCTTCCAGCTTAGGCTACCTTAGTATCAACCTGTTATAACTAAGCAGTGTATTGTGTGACTGGTCGTAACGCTAGAGCTACAGGCAGTAGCACCCTTCCTCTAATATAGACAAAAGTAATACTAATAAACACTTTTTTTTTTATTATAAATTTAAAAGATATCTTGTCATGAATTCATTTCATTGTCAAAAATTAAGATATTATTCAAAAATATAATTATTTCATCAATGTAATGAAAGAATAGAATGATCCCAAATATTATTTTAAAAAATTTCGATATCACGTACTATTCCGTATAACTTTTACACTTTTCATGTAAATCAATAAAATTTACCCTACTTATCAGATTTTATGCTTCTAATTCAACTGATTCATTGTTAAGCACTGAAACGTCATGTTGCCGTACCGCAATTAAAACTTTTACACTTTTCATGTAACTATAATTATAATCGAATAGCTTTAGAATTCAGTAAACTTTATTTATAATATACATAGGATTATCAATAAAAGGGCATAAGTACACTTCATTTGAATTTGGTTATTGTTTTCATAAATGAGGAATTAGCGCTATTTTATAGGGCTTTGCAGAAGTATACTGAATCAGTACTGTTTGTAAGTTATTCCTACAAATTCAGATTAATATATATGTAGGTATTTCTCTGCTTTGGCTTTGCTAGTTTTACATTGTTCACATCATTACATAGTATAAAATAAAGTCCCCTACCGCGTCTGTCTGTTCGCGATAAACT
The DNA here is from genome assembly GCA_036509395.1 of Antheraea yamamai. Classification (NCBI taxonomy): domain Eukaryota; kingdom Metazoa; phylum Arthropoda; class Insecta; order Lepidoptera; family Saturniidae; genus Antheraea; species Antheraea yamamai. The sequence goes on from AP028424.1 coordinate 14,966,933, forward strand.
CAAAAACTACTGAACGGAATTTGAAGCGGTTTAAAGTGATTCATGAGAAACGTTTTGGTATATAATTTGTCAAGGATTTTTTTTATAATCAGGGCGGGACAACGTCTGCCGGGCCCGCTAGTATTGTTTTAATCCAGAAAGTGTGCAACATGGAATTTAACATCCCTTTTCACATACATTAACGCGGTTTGGTTATTCTTACTATATTCACTACCTGGATAGTCCAACAAAATGTATTTTAAATCCTTTTAATGGAGGTTGTGGTTTAACGTTAATTAACTGCAATATAATAAGCACTTTGTTTAATGGCGTTTCTGTCGAGAAATTTTCCAACCGAATTTTTAAAGCTGAAACGCAGCATGTAGGGAATGAAGCATTAATAATTTGAGATTTAATCAATACATATAATAAAACTGTGCAATAAATAACACAACAAGGTCAAATCTGAATATTAAATATGTTTTGGAAATTATAATCGAGGTGAACTTTGTTATCGATATAGAAATCAAAAATAATCCTTTTACAATTTTTCTCTGTCCCCGTGAACGCGTATCACTCCGATAAGACTGAACCAATTTTGACGAAACTTTACACAGTGATAACTAATATTATAAAGTTACATCTATGATACCTTTTGCCCCATAAAACGCAAGAGATTCTCTAGGATAACGGACGAAAGTTCTAAATTTGTAGTTAATAAAATTCTTGAGGGATTTTGATAAATTCTGCTATATATAGCAGGCAGGTTATCTACAAATTTAAGGTATATTTATTCACTCTATGCTTCTTAAAAAAAAAAACAAATAATAAAAGAAACGGACGATCTGTTCCGAACCGACGTCTTCGTCGTTGTCGACCCTTATAATGTTAGGTAAGTTTTAATTGCGCTACGGCAACATGACGTTTCAGTGCTTAACAATGAATCAGTTGAATTAGAAGCATAAAATCTGATAAGTAGGGTAAATTTTATTGATGTATGTGTTTGTCTGTTTGTCATGGACCATTTTCTTTCCATTGATTTTGAAACCATAATGATTCTAAAGAAAATTGACTTCAATAATAACCATGTCGACAAAGTTAAAAATATTTGTAAACGAAACGGTCACTAATATGCTATTACATTTTTTTTTTATAAAAAATGTTTTCTTATGTATTTTATGTACTTACAAACTATTTTGGCGGCAGCCAAAAATTAAGGTAAGTGATGTTTGATTTCAAAAAATGTAACTAGAGATAGCGCGTACTAAATAATAGTAACAAGATTTTTTCTGAAAACATGAACGTATTACATTAAATCTCAATTATAGTTCTGTTTCGATATTTGATAAAATTAATTTTCTAAATATTATCGAGTATTGAAATAGTTGAGTTCAGGTTTGTGAATCTAGATTAAAATAATTGTTTGAGATGTTTGCAAATACCACACTGTGTTATATTTATACCAATATTATAACAAGAGGTAAAGTTTTGTATTCGGAGAATACCTAAATTCTTTCACTGTTAGATCCCTACGTGCTATAAATATTTTTTTTATTTTAGCAAATATATATTTTCACTAATTAAAAACAAGAAATTTAATTGAAATCGACAAAAAATCTATAATATAGCATGCTCCGCTTAAACGATTTGAAATAAAAACACAAAATCTGTAACAAAAATATTCATTACTTTTCCGCGACCTAAGTTCAATATATCAGCTGATAAGATGGTTTATATGTCAAAAGTAAAATAAATTTTACAAGATTATGTTTGGATGCAGTTTTCACGTATACTTTACAAATTCTCATAAAACAAACATCTAAATCAAATTGGAAATGTAATGTAGACAAAGTTTAGTTTTTACACAATGCTTATTGATGAAGTTAGTCAGAAGATAATGCCAAATAAAAACTATAAGCCGAGAAAATTATTGCGTTGTCGCTGCCGCTGACACTACACGAATAGTAAACGGGTGCGGAAGCGAGTGGTGCAGAAGTAACCCAAGGGGTACTGGGAAGATATCTATCGCCGATATATGTAGGTTAGTTTTTATCTTAATTGAACCCTTATTAAAGTTGATGCTGCGAACTGGTTCTAGGCTTATTTTAAAAGATTTCTCACATACCAACTAGGTAGATTTTTTTTACGTGAGTTCCTGAATAGTTTGGATTCACGGTTGAAAACGGTAGGTGAAGCTGCAATCGGGCTGTTTTTTATGATTTTTTGTGTTTAAAAATACAATTGAAACAGGTAGTAACCGATTTGGTGCAGACGAAGCTGCACGGGTCAGCTAGTCAAATATATAAGTATCAAAATTATGACTACAATCGAACATTATTATGTTAATGACAATTTGCAAACAATTTTATTGATAGCCAAATAGTATATTCCGCGAAAATTTCACGGAGCTATTTTCTTGTTTCATAGTCTCACTTTTGCACAGTTTATGTTTAAGTTTAAATGTAAAAATTTACTAACAAAATTGTTCTGAGGATTAGTAGGCTCTATTATAGATTTATTACGTACTAGCTGTCCCCCGCGGCTCCGCACGCGTTTTTTTAAATGTATTAAATAACTATGGTGTCCTAGTTACAAATGTTTTTGAAAAAGCATTTCTGTAATGTACACACCTACTTACAATTTTACATTACGCCATCTACTATAACATGTAACGTGTACATTAGATATGTGAATACGAATAGTATATCGAATGGGATGGGATTTATCATCAGCAACATACCTGGAACTTTAACTTACTACGTACCACCCTCAGTGCTCTTTAACGCTATATAAGAAAGTAATGAAAATTTTAAACTATACATTATCGAACAATATGTGTTAAATTGTTTATTATATAGACAAAACATGCCCATATTGTTGATATAATTGTATTATTCTTATACGTTGCTATAATCACTGAGTTATGTAGATGCAAACGCAGTAAATAAAACAAAATGGCCGCCAAATTGACCTAAATGATAATATAATTCAAATTACATACATTTATTCTTGGAGTCCAGTACAGCGCACGTCTCACGCGCTTGTTTACAGTAAACAAACTATTTTTATTAAATTCACACGAACGAATACACAGGTAACAGTTCATCACTTCATAGTGTAAAACAAAGTTGTCTGCTCTGTCTGTTTGTCTGTTCGCGATAAAGTCAAAAACTACAGATCGGATTTTCATGCCGTTTTCACCAGTTGACAGAATGATTCATGGGGAAGGTTTAAGTATAATTTCTCAAGGTTTTCTTTTTATTATCGGGGCGGGACAACGTCTTCCGAGCTCGCTAGTTATCTACCCGTAAAAGTCCCGTGAAAGTCGGTCCAACCGATTAGGAGATAGTAGAATATTGCAGACGAAGTCTTGAGTAGCAAAATAAAATAGTCTAAGTTACTTCTTATAAGGTGAGTTATCTGCCAGTGAAAGCCCAGTGAAAATCAGTTCAAGCATTTCGGATATTGCACTGCGGCCGAAGGCGAATAAAAAAAACCTAAATTACTTTTTATGAGGTCTGCTATCTACCAGTGAACACCCCGTGAATATCGGTCCAACCATTTTGGAAATAGCAATGCAGACGAAGCCGCGGACAAATAAAGTACAATATGTCAACCGCTTTAATTTCGGCTATCTGCCACTAAAATTCCCGTTAAAATAGATCCAGCCGTTTTGGAGATTACCCGGAACAAACAAACAAACAGACAAAATATAATATAATAATATAGACAAAATATAAAAAAAATTTTTTGGTCATTTGTAGCCATATACATTCATCAAAAAGTTATTATTTTAATTGTACATACACAAACTTTACTTTTATTAAACGTAATAGATAACAAATTTTGAATAGGAAAACAAAATAAACTTTGAAAATGTTTGCGATAGAAACTTACCTCGTTACCATGGCAACGTATATAATATTAACGATATCTCTCAAAAGGAAGGACCGCCCACGCCGCCTACGTGAGTGTACGAGTCCTAAGTCCGCGCTCGCGATTCAACATTGCAAACTCGCTTGCAACTGTTGATATCCGCGCCTAATGAGTTCCTAACGCAAGACCCCCGGGTGATGCGCAAGCACCACCCAGGACTGCACCGCGACGTGAACAGCGACCACCGTGTGCCACCATGCAGCCCAGCTCTGGCGGCACCCACCCCAAAGGCCATTTTCAGGGCCAACCGACGACCCAGCAACTGAACCCGGACTCCGAACCCGCACAACCGACGACCCCCGCTACTCCAACCGGACCCCCCTGCGTCGAGAGACGACCGCAGCCCGCTTTCCCGGACGCCGAAGCGACACCCAGACGAACGCCTGGGACGAGTCAGCCGCCTGCCCACGCGTCTAGCGCAACGCCAACAGGCGAGAAACTCACGAAGCTACAAGCGTACGAGAGAGACCTCTGTATAATTGCCGACCTGATAGGAAAAGATATCCTGTCAGGGCATATGCTCAATTGGTGTGCCCTAGGTCTAAGGGTACGCGAATCTGAAACGGAACAGAAACCCATGTCAATCGAGGACCAACAAGCCCTAGAACTAGCGGCAAGGGGTGAGTTTCACCCCCCCGAAATCCCCTACACTGCATTCGCCAAAAGTTCTTTGGGAAGAGCAGTGAAAAGATACAGAGAAAACGATAACTCCCAAGAGGAAAAACGATCGCGCCCTCGTATCGGCTCGATATCCTCTGGATCACGAGAAAGTCGGAAAGACGATGTAGTAGCGCCTACACCGTCACCACACAGGCGTACAATACAAAGAACCGACTCACGAGATCCCCCGCCAAAACCGCAAAGAATACCTTCGAAATCTCCAAGATCATTGACCGCGCCACAATGTAAACAAACAACATCAGCTGGTGCGACCTTGAAATCCCCCATGGCATTGACCATGAAATCTCCGAATACCATAACATTGCAAACTACGAGCAGTGGCGCTAGTGAGCCACAAGACAAGCGGCTCTCATTAACGTATAGCCGATCGAATACCTATGCAGTGGTGACATCTACAGCAAAAGCAACAGACGGCTCGACCAATCAGGGACAGGCTAAATCGGTCTTACCGCGCGCTAGCCAATCGGAAGCCTCAATGGACAATCAGAATGTCGCCGAAAAATCTACAGAAAATGCGGAACCCCAAAAAACACAGAAATATCCACCAATAGTAGTGAAGAATTTTCCGGAATGGATAACACATTTTGAAATCCTTGCGCAAAAATTAGGAAAACCTCCGAACGCGAGACCTTTTGGAGCCGGGGTGCGCCTTCACCCACAAGACGACAAGGAATATCGCGTCATACAAAGCTACCTAAGCGAGATTGAAAAATCCGAAAACTTAGCGTGGTTTTCATACACGCTACCGTCAGAGATGAGCCTCAAGGTAGCCATAAGAGGTTTACCCTCCGGAACTGACCCGGAAAAAATAATAACAGCCCTGGAAAAGAAAGGGTTTCAGCCGGAAGCAGTAAGAAACATCCGGGCGCGCGGCGACCGCACGGGGAGTGTTTTCTACGCTACGCTCAAGAGAACGCCCAACCTAACCCCGGACATATACAATGTGGACGAGTTATGCATGATGACCGGCATCAGAATAGATGCCTGGAGGGGCAAGACAGGCCCCGCACAATGCCACAGGTGTCAATCCTTCCGGCACAGCTCACAACAATGCCACCGCCGGCAAGCGTGTGTGAGATGTGGCGGGCCACACTATGCGGCAAACTGCGATCGCCCGATAAGCGAGCCCGCGACATGTGCAAACTGTGGCGGGCCGCACCCGGCTAACCACAACCAGTGCCCCGTGAGAAAACGCAAGGCACGCAACAAGAGAGCAGGAACGCTGGCCAGAACAGGCCGGAAAGGGGAAACCATCCCGCAACAGAACGTCGTGGCTGAGGCGGCACCGGCAAGCCTGATGGCGCCGGCAAACAACCCGACGCAACGTGGAGACCCGGCGCCCCCTACTAAAAACAAAAAACGTTCCAAGAAGAAAACCGTATCACAGAAAACTCCTAAAACAGACGAAAACCCGTTCGAGCAACTCATCAAGATGGCGGAAACCTTCAAAAACTGCCTCCTCTCTGCCCAAGAGGTAGAGGGAGTCCCGAAGGAGGCACTCAGAGGACTACTAAAATTATGCGCCAAATAATGGATAGCACGCCCCTATTAAAAATTGTTCATTGGAATGCCCAATCCTTAACAGGAAAGAAGAAATTGTTAATGCATTTTCTAAGAGAGTACAGAGTTGACATAATGTTAATATCTGAAACGTTTTTAAAGGAAACGGATACCCTGAAAATACCTAGCTACACTGTCTACAGAAAAGACGAGACCACGGCCGACGGCGCCGCCTACAGGGGATTGGTGGTACGAGTTAAAAACAAAATAGTGCACCAACAAATCCCATACAAAGAGTATCAATCACTCTATGCGCTGGGAGTATTGATAAACTTCGACGGCCGAAACACTAGAATATTCGCAGCCTACAGACCACCTACGACCGCAACCGGTACATTAGAAGCCGACCTACAAGAGCTCCTTACACACACACCGGAGCCGACGGTGATCACCGGAGATTTTAATCTAAAAAATCGACATTGGAATTCTTCCAAAACGACGGCGATAGGAAAACGAATATACAAACACTCTGAGGATCATCAATATGAGATCATCGGCCCAGATGTCCCAACTCATCACCACGGAAGATCCTCGAAAGATGTATTGGATATCGTCATGTACAAGGGACTAAACAGTCCGCCCGCCCAGAGTGTTCTATCGGACCTGCCATCCGACCATAGGCCGGTTTTACTAGAAACTAGAAAGAATAGGTATCCCTGCACCGAGACTAGAAGTCTGCTGGGAAAAATTCAGACAGGAATTAGAAAACAGAACACCCACTCGACAAATGACGACAGCCTATGATGTCGAAAATCTAACAAAAGACATCACAGAGAGCATCCACAGCTCCCTGGAGGCATCGTCACACACAAGAACACGGGATTACAGCAGAAGACCGCCCCTACCACGTCGCATAAAAGACATGATAGAAGAGAAACAAAGACTCCGAATACAATGGCAGAATACCCGTTGCCCGAGTTTGAAATCTCGCCTCAACTCGATGGTGACGCGCGTTAAGCTCGCACTAGACGATCATGCGGCCACTGCATGGAACGCACATGTCGAGAGCATAGGAGACCACATCCCCTCAGTGCACCGGCTGTGTCGTAGCCTGTCCGCGGCCCCCAGAAAGCCACACCCGCTATTGGGAGACGATGGGAAGCCGAGATTCATGGCGAAAGAAAGGGCGGATATATTCGCGACCCATCTCGAGAGACAGTTCACTCCCAATCAAATACAAGATCACCGTCATCACGAAAAAGTCATAAACTATCTGAGAACCTATGAACAAGAATTGAGAGAAAGAGACAACATCCGACTCTTTGTAACGCCGCGGGCAGTGCAACGAGCGATAAGGTGTCTCAAACCGAGGAAAGCTCCGGGAGCAGACGGCATCACAAACACGATGCTACGACACGCACCGTACAAGACAATCGCGGCATTAACCCGCCTATACAACGGCATATTACGTGCCGGCCACTTCCCCAACGAATGGAAGCTGGGGGTGGTTATAATGATCCCTAAACCAGGGAAATACCATAAGAAAGCTGAAAACTACCGACCAATAACATTGCTCAGCACATTATCAAAAGTTTGCGAGAGACTTCTGCTGGGCATGATTAAACCGCACATAGAACTACGCAAAGAGCAGTTCGGGTTTCGAGAAGGGCACTCGACGACCCTCCAGCTAACAAGAGTCATCAATACGTTCGTCGAAGGCTACAACAACAAGCAACACGCCGCCATGGTGTTGCTAGATGTAGAAAAAGCCTTCGATAAAGTGTGGCACGAAGGTCTGATATACAAGACAGCTACACAAACCACAACACCAGCTTGCCTACAAAAAGTATTGATATCATACCTGAAAACCAGACGTGTCCAAGTGAAAGTGGAAAACCAGCTGTCATGTGAAATATCAGTGCGGTCGGGAGTCCCACAAGGGAGCTGCCTCTCGCCGCTCTTATATGCACTGTACACAAACGATATCCCCGTCGTCGGCAAGGCGAAACTCGCATTGTTTGCAGACGACACGGCATACTGGACGATATCAGTAAATAGAAAGAGAGCAGCCGAATTATTACAACCGACGCTTGATGTCCTACCCAACTGGCTGAAGAAATGGTGGATCAAAGTCAACGTTGAGAAAACACAAGCGTTCCAACCCAGACACTCGAGATCCGTTGTGCCACCCCTATCACTTCAGGGTAACACACTTCTATGGAGGAACGAAGTGAAATATCTCGGAGTCACGATAGATAAGAGACTAACCTTCAATAAACACATAGAGGAAATCATTACACGCGCGACGGAGGCGAGGAGAGTGCTGTGCCCGGTGCTAACCTCGAGGCTTCCCTATCGCAACAAACTAGGCCTCTATAAGCAACTCAGCAAAGTCAGACGCTAAGGACGATAGTCGGGGCCCCACGATATGTGAGGAACGCGACGATCGCACGCGATCTGCGAATAGAGAGCCTAGATAAATTCATAAGCAGCCTCGCCACGAACATGTTTCGTAGAGCAGATACCTCGGCGCACGTACACCTCCGAAACATCGCGCCATTACACACCAGACCGCCCGATGACAATCTCATCACAGAAAACAGAGATACCCATGGAAAAAAGAAGAGAGTAAAAATGCAGGCCCGTTCACTCGTGCGCTCCCCGGAGCAAGAATGAGTCAGGCGCGCCACAAGAAAACCATATGAAGACGACATTACGTCTTCACCTACAGACACTCCTTCGAACGAAGGAGGCGAACAATTACCACCGAAAGAGGGTTTAATCCTGGAACGGTTTCCCCGCACGCCCCTCACGGGGCGCGCGAGGCGATTGCGAAGGAGTCAAAAGGAAAAAAGTGCCCGATTTTGAAACATTCTTTTTCGAAGTATTTGTTCTTGGTTGTTTAACAGGACGAAATAAAAAATCGTTTCAAGTTTTGAATCTATTGCAGCTATTAATTAAATATTTTGACTTTTTTTTATTTTTATTTTACACCCTGCATTTTTTCTAAGGGCATTATTCCCGAACTCTATTCCAGCCTAGTTTCAGAGTTCTAAAAAATATAGATTGGAATACACATTTTTTTTTTAATTTTTAACGCCCTCGCACAGCCCTTTGGGGGTAAAATATCATAAAATTAGTTTTTAGTAAATTCAAACATACCAAAAAAATATTCTGGTCAAGTTTCTAAGTTTTAAATCTACAGATTAAAAGATACAATTTTTTTTAACTTTTAACGCCCCCGCACAACCCTCTTGGGATTAAATATCATAAAATTAGTTCTTAGTAAATTCAAACATGCCAAAAGAAATATTCTGGCCAAGTTTCAGAGTTCCAAAAGCTATAGATTGGAAAAACAATTTTTTTTAATTTTTAACGCTATAGATTGGAAGATAAAAAAATTTTTTAACAACCCTCTGGGGGTGGAATATCATAAAATTATTTTTTAGTAAATTCAAACATGCCAAAAAGAATATCCTGACTAAGTTTCATAACTATAAGAGCTGTAGTTTTAAAATGTGATTTTTTTTTAATTAACGCCCCCGCAACCCCCTTGTGGGTGGAATTTCGTAAAATCCGTTCTTAGCTGACCTTTACTCGGCGAAAGGAATATTCCTACCATATTTCAAGTCGCTACGCCTTATGGTTCCAGAGATATCGTGATGAGTCAATATATAGGTGGAATCTCTTATATATATATATATAGAAGATTGTATAGTTGCTAAATATATATTTTTTTGATTAAAAAAAAAAGAAAACTCTAAATATAGGTTTTTGGATATATTCACTGCTTTTTAGTTATTTTTTTCTTGTTCCATCTCTTTGTCTTTAATATAATACTTTTTTCTAACATAATGTTTTAATGATATTAATAAATTAATTTCGCCTACTAGCAGAGTCTAGCCAAAAGTCAAAAACTTGCTCATAGTTGATGAGAAGCTTAATCCATTGAACCTAACTATTTGTCGATACAAATGAAATGAAGTTGTCGTATTTTTCATTGAATTTAGTTAATTTTTTCCTACCACCGTAACAGAGCTCTCCAACTCGGGTATGGAACACACTTTCAGTCAACATCGGATTAGTCAAATTTCGAGACGTCATTTCTACTTAGAATAGTTAAATATTTGACAAACATTACAAAATGAATATTATGCACAGACACATTGCATACACCTTTCTTGTGCACTCGGAATATTACTATACCACTCATACTAGGAAATGTTTTTATCTACTAACTCTTCCCTTGCCTAGCAACACCAGGGGAGTCGCAAGTGCATTGCCAGCCTGTATTTGGGGGGATGGAGGGTGCTAGGCGGAGGTAGCTGAGAGCTGGGTCTCCGGGCGCTCGCACTGACCGAACGAAACGCAACAATGCAAGTCAGTACTTCACGTCACGTCGGTATTCTGTGAGAGGGTGGTACTACCCCGGACTAGCCGACCCATTAATGTTGAAACCAGTAATAGCTTCAGCGTGGCTTTACCACCTATGCACCATGAGTGCTCGAAAATAAATTAAAGTGCTCTTAGTATCTGATATATTGATTTAGAACAATTTATATGTAGTTGCAGCGATGAGCCAAAATTTACATTATATGATTATATTTACGTAATTATTATTATATTGGATAAATTATATTCCAATAATCTAATAAAATGCATATGTAGACTTTTCAGTGGATCGGATAAATTGGATGGTCGTCTGAAAAATTAGATATTCAATTATAATACAAGATAGTATTTTAAGGTTTGCCATATCACTAAATAAATAAGTTTCTGTTAATTTATTCTCTTTTTAAAGTTAAAATTCCCTTTTAGTATCTCTATTGCAATTGTATTTGAATTGAAATGTTTACTGTTGTAAAATATAAAAATGTAGGTTCGTTAACACTTAGCCCGATGTAAGACAACGGCTTTTAATTAAAAGTAACTTAGGGAATTACTCAACCACACGTGCCTGGTTTTGTATTTTTGGCCATTTAAAAATAGGTTTGGACCTGAGTAATAATAGAAGCAGTAATAATAGTATATACACAAGAATAGCAAAACTACATACCTAGAACCTTAAACATAAGATACGTGAATTATGAAAAATATATTGATTTATGCCGTCACGCTCAAACTAAAGGTTGCGATGACTACATAATCAACTGCACCAATGGCCTAAAATTACGTTACCCTCAATAACAGTATTTTTAGTTGTCTTATCATCTAAATATACCGTATTTTTTTAATCATAGTTTTTAGTCCATACGCCTTCTCAGATCACACCACACTTCACACACAGACAATAGCAATTAACTATTCTCTGTCGATCGTCAACTACTCCTGGCATAGTATTTGTCACCACTCAACCTGGTATGGTATTGGTCACCACTCAAGATCTCATCTATCCCAACGGATGTCAATTCTTTGACGTGTTATATGGTTGCCATTAAAGTACCAATGGATCTACTACTAAAAATTACGTTGGTATTACCGATTTTCTGGCGACTAACTTAGTTTAAAGAGAGAGAAACAAAGAGAATCAAAATTTATAATATAAATACTTGAATGATTTTGTATAGTTTATAAGCGAAATATATATTTATCATTTTGTTGTATAACGGAATTTGGAGAATTTTTATCGAATTTAAATCGCAAATACTTACATTAAACCTTTTACGCAAAATAATCGGCAAATCTCTTAAACGATACCACGATACCAGAACATTTAATATAAATCTCTGATGTCCATTTTGTAAATAAGATAGTTCAATTTATCTTGTAACTAAATTAATGTAATAATATAAATGTTGCGTTACGGTTTTGATATTTCAATAAGTCATAGTTTTTTAATTGTGACTGAGGTGATATTGGTAGCTTTACTAGGAACAGTAGCGAAATAATTAACTTTCATTTATTTTTCTTCCGTGAAATTCGTGAAATTTGTTGTGATGATTTTTCCGATGTTAACAACAGGCAACATTTATAAATGAAAATGCTCAAGAGATTAAAAGCCGAAGCGATAAATAAAGCGGCAGTCGATGTTCTACCTCAGGGTGGTGTTAACCAGGTAAGTACTAGTAAATGCTCTATTATCATATTATGGTTTTGTTATGATATTTCTTTCTCTCACAAAAATGTCTGATCTACAATTGCAGGGTCCGAAACCAAATCGATCGGCGTGGGTCAAGCGCGCAACTGCCGAACAAAAAATTACAGATACAGAATTTCGAATGATTACTATTATTTTTAAAACTTTAGATAGATATATATGGGTAGGTAGGTGGTTGATATTAATATTCATCGAAAGAAGATATCATCTACTTGAAGTTTTACTATATGCGAGTTGTAAAATATCAAACAAGCACTTGTAGCTCTAAATAATGAGGCATGCGCAGAACTCGCGTCAAAACTTGCCTCGTATCGATGCAGCCATGAAAAGTGAAGGATACACATCTAAAAAAAAAAAACTTTTATTTAATCTTCGCTAATGAACCTAATTATTTTAATCTATTTCTAAGTCACATACTTTTTTATGTATTGTTATGTATGTATTTTAGATTTATGTCTAACTTTTCAATTGCTATATAATTATAAAAGAATAAATTATATACTTATTATTTCATATTTTCACAACTACTTCATATTTTTTTCGTATACACTTTTGCTAAACGTGTTAAAGAAGTAAATATGGTTAAACGGAAAAATGACAAATGTTTATGTAATATTGACATATACATAAGCACCAACATTCAAGCTTAAATTTTGATTTTTAGGTTGTATGTACCTTTAGCGCAGGTCCAAAGGGAACAGCACTATAAATAGGTCGCACGTCGAATACTAGCCTTATATCGCAAACGACCCGCTCGCATTTCTGTGTTTACTATCGGTAACATCAGTACTAAAGCAACTAGGCTCGCAGACGGAGCAGTCGTGTCCTCTGATCTCTATAATTCTACTATATATTTTCGAAATACGTATAGAATAATTAGTATCCAGTTTTTAATCCGTGGTTAAACATTTAAGAAAGAATTAAAATCGAATTCAGTTTTACTAGTTTCAGCTTAGTAAAAACTTTAATAAAAAAAATGTGCTGCATTATATCATACTTGTACTGTGTCTGCGCGGCATTTTTTGTTAGTGATAATTTATTTTTTCTATAGTTCTCCTACTTAAGTAAATGTATCAACTACTAACAGTTTTTTTTTTGTTTGTGCACGCAGCGATGTTTTATCAAAACTTGTACAAGAGGGACTGACAGCGAAGATGCCGATACGCCAATGGAATTGGAGACTTTCGCCTATGGAACGAACAGGCCACCAAGAGTAATTATAACTCAGCCATCGAGCTCTGAGCGCGACTATTCGAGTAGCTTGTCTACTTTTTATGCTACTCCTGATAATTCACCCTCCATTAGTGAGTCTAAAGACTCTCACAAAATTGATGCATTTTGCCGTAAGTACACTTCATTAAAATAAGAATAATAGAATTTAACTTTGTTTAAGGAAATATATTATTTTCTGTGTGAATTGAATTAGTACATAGTGATTTACATTTTTGTATAAATATAAAATTAAGTGAATCCAGTCACATAATTCACTGTTCTGATTTAAAATAATCATAATAAATTTGAAACGTTAACAAATATAAATCATATAAGTAATATTATTACTTTTCAGTAAATTATATCTTAGCAAAGTTACATTCCAAAAATGTGAAATTTCAGAAAAAATGTTCACACTGTTCAAGACTGGTGATTTCTTCAGTGTACAAGTATTTATCGTACCTCTTTGATTACGCGGTAGACACAAAGGTGAATCTTGTTCGTTAATGCGTATATTTTCTCTTTCTGATTTGAGAATCAGTATAACAAATTAATAAAAGCTAAATTAACAAATTAATAAACAGCCTTTTTAAAAATATGAATGTGGTGATTAGCTAATATTAACGGACATATAAATTAAGTTAACTAATACGAATTACTAACAATATCTTCTTAATTATGTATTGTGTATAGGATTGCTATTTTTTATCTAGCTTTGTATCATTTTCATTTTTAGTTGACTAAAATCGGACCTGAGCGAAAAGTGAGACATTTACCTAAATCAGCATATAAAACCGTTCATGACATTTAAGATAAAATAAATGTAACTATAATATTCATGTTATTCGTGTTACGTGCGTGAGCATCTACATAATAAATTTAAACTTGAAAGTCGAAATTTATAAGCGTTTTAGAATTTAAAGACAACAAGTTTTTTCCAGTATTCTATTGGACGTATATTTCTTAAAGGTATAGTCTTAATTGTCATTGCTTCTTATTAATGTACATTGATTTTATGCAGAATGTGGCCGGAAAATGGGGATTAAGAAATTATTTTAGGCCTCCAACAAAAAAACCATAAAAAAATACTTCCAATTGTTATTAAGAGAATTTTAATAATTTTCTTTCTTTTTCAGCCGACTAAATTCAGCAAACACCTTACGGCGATCCTGTACTCTTCGTGACTTCGTGCTTATGTCGGTGTTTAAATTTCTCGTGTGTTTAATAAAATTCTAAATGTTTAATAAAATTAATGTGTATCCTTAGAAAAAAAAAATTCTCGTGTGTTTAATAAAATTCTAAATGTTTAATAAAATTAATGTGTATCCTTAGAAAAAAAAAATTCTCGTGTGTTTAATAAAATTCTAAATGTTTAATAAAATTAATGTGTATCCTTAGAAAAAAAAATTTCTCGTGTGTTTAATAAAATTCTAAATGTTTAATAAAATTAATGTGTATCCTTAGAAAAAAAATTTCTCGTGTGTTTAATAAAATTCTAAATGTTTAATAAAATTAATGTGTATCCTTAGAAAAAATAATAATAAATGTCTAAATGCAATATTGTTTTATTTGATGTTAAACCCCAATTACTACACTACATTTTTAAAGAAGGCATTATTTAAATTCGATTTACAACTATCATTAGAATTTGACAAAATAATATTTATTACATATAACTTGGTTAGCTATAACACACATATTTACACAATATATCTACACTAAGTACATGCCACCTCATTATTTTTTATGTCAAAAACTTTTCATAGTATTAACCAAGGTAGATAGAATAATACCTTTAAAATTTTATTTTTATATTATCAAAGATGGTTGTGATTTTATGACTTACATTAAAAGCAATAAGCTAAGTTTCCAATAATTTTACTGTAGGGTACATGTACCCATGAGTAGGATTAAGTTTTTATCACATTTAGGATGAACTAGTGAGCGCCCAGTGGTTGACATGCGACCATAGTTCATTGATTTTGTTAAAGTTTGAACTTTATTGGGGTTCTTTTGTCAATAATCTATAATCAAAGGTTTTCATCATGGCTACTCAGTTATTTGCCACTTTTATTTTTAATTATATAAATATTAAACTAAATGAAAATTGAAATTAATTATAAATTTGAAATAAAAAACAGGCGTTTACATAAGGTGGTTAGGCTCTCAAATTCTAAGTAAATATAACTTTACGAAAATAAAGAATTTTATCACAACTTACGACACAGTTTTCAATTAATTTTACACGACACCATTGGTATTTCTAGATTATATTGAATTAAATGTAGTCTGTAGATTATGAGGAATAGTGATATGCCCAGTATCATCGTTTGGAAAAGTAATGGATACACAATAGAATCCAATGATGAATCCAAAAAAAAGATGTTTTAATACTACCATTAACTTTTGAAAATGAATTCATTTTTGTTTAAAATTCATCATCAACTGTACTAAATATAATTGCTACATCAGGTTGAATTGCATCATTGTAACCGCGAAGGTCTAAATCATAGATTACTTTCATGAGCAAACAAATTTTCTTATTTTGATTTTGCATAATATTTTTTGGCTCATTTTTATAAAATCAGCATTTGAAGTGAGTTCACCATATTAAAATACTAAACATTAAAATATTGACATTGACTTTGGTAATATTGCTTTACTCTTATGACAACATAAAATGAAACCAGTCCTGTCAACTAAAAATTTTGACATTCAATAAGACCAAAGAGAATAATAATTATTTCAGTGGTTTCATAAATTTACTAAAGATAAATTATTTATCAAATAATTATTAATGTATATTATGAATTTACATACTATATTATTATAAAATTAACCTACATTTTGACCAGTTGATTTCAAAGACCATGTAAGGCACGCAACGTCAGTCATGTTAAAAATATTGAAAAGGTTATTGGAACGTAAAACTTAAATGACGGATGTCAATAAGTCTTTCATTTACATGTGTGTATATGATGTGTAAAATTCAAGCACTAGTGTGAGTAATGCATATTTTAATTAATTTAATGTACTTCTAATTCATTTTATATAAAATAAATAGCTTTCTGCATTTCTCCTCCATATAAACTTTAACTATGCAAAATTTCAAGTTAATCCGTTCGCGCAATTCGCTTAAAAAGGGGTACAAAGTTTTAGCTTCACGTATTAATATATAAGATGATAATGTATATTAGCTTTTATTTCAAGTCGTGGTTGTATAGTGGTTTGACCGGTGGAATATAATTTCGATGTCCGCAGGTTCGAACCCCAGCATATACCAACGAATTTTTCGGAATTCACGTATATTTATTAATTTAAATTGTTATCACTATCGGCTGACGGTGAAGGAAAATATCGTGAGGAAATCTGAACCTGAGAAATGTTCTTGTAGTACTACTGTATGTGGGAAAACATAGAACTGTGGATTTCTCAGAGTTCGAAATCGCCAATACGTCGTGGGTCGGCGTGGTGATTATGCCTATACCTTCCTTCGCGAAGAGGCCTATGACTCTGCAGTGGGGCTCTTACAGGCTGACGATGATGATGATGCTTTTACATTAGCTTATTCGCTATATTAATAATTAATTTCACTTGCTTCTATGTGAAATAATCAGTTTAATAATAATTATGAAGTAATGAACTGAATTCCCTGTCGTTATTTCCTTTGTGTCAATTAATGACGGAATAGCCGCGCATGCGCTCTTAAACGATTGCACTAGTTCCTATATGTTTTATACTCAAATTGCTTCTTAATTATCAAATTGATTTAAACAATGAAATGCTTAATATACAAATGCCTTATAGTAAATATATGATTCTAAAAATATACGATACTAGCGGGCTCGGCAGACGCTGTCCCGCCCTGACTATATAAAACACCTTGACACATTATATACTAAAACCTTCTTCATGAATCACTGTATCCACTGGTGAAAACCGCATGAAAATCCGTTCAGTAGTTTTTGAGTTTATCGCGAACAGACAGACAGACAGACGCGGTGGGAGACTTTGTTTTATACTACTTAATGATAAATCAAAAACTAATTTTAATAAAATAAGTTTAACATAATTTATAATGATTATTAACTTTTCGTGATCACATAACACTATACTTTTATGTTCAAAAAATGGATTTGACGAGATATATATACCTGTTGATCATCATTAATATTCTAATTTTACGTGCCTACCAATTATTGACACCTATTTTCTATTAATAAGAAACAAGAGATTTCTATAACAGTAAAAGTATCAAAACATTTTCAAATTATAGAAATAAATTTCGATATCATTACATAGTATAAAACAAAGTCCCTTACCGCGTCTGTCTGTCTGTCTGTTAGCGATAAACTCAAAAACTACTGAACGGATCTTTATGCGGTTTTCACCAGTGAATAAAGTGATTCACGAGGAACGTTTTGGTATATAATTTGTCCAGGATTCTTTATAATCAGGGTGGGACAACGTCTGCCGGGCCCGCTAGTGATAAATAAAATAAAGGTTGACAACTTAAATTTTAATAAGTAACTGACGCCCGGCTCTACTGTCAAGTCATATTTATTAAAAACTTGTTGACATGAAAACGGTGATAGTCCTAATTGCCTGCATGCTAGGATGTATTCGAATGTTGATCTCTCGTAGCCGTGCATTGAGCCACAAGATGCTCTATCAGTTGAATTGTCGTTTGATCGCATGGGCATTTGTTGCTGTCGGTGATTTTAAGTTAATATTGTCTTAGTTTATTAGCCAAGCCAGTTTAACCCGAAATAATTTTAAATTCAGCCAAATGTTTTATAACCATAAGGGCAATGTTTGTTTGGGGCCATGTGCTCTATTCTCCGATTTCGGTAAGGTTTGGTAACGTTTATGATGAAAAGAAAGCCAAATTAATTCAAAACAAAACACGTTTTCGTGTCTTTTTTTTACAATCCAGGCGTACATGCAGGACGCTCGCCGACTGCTGTCGCGGCCGGTCTGTGCTCTCTTTTCATCGTAAATCTAATCAAACCTAACCGAAAACCGAGAATAAAGCACATGGCGGCAAACAAACATTCCTGAACTAGTTGAGCCTTAATATAAACAAGTATACTTCAGGATAAACTAGTCTATCCTAAATCCGTGTTTGGCCGGTAACGGATACACTCATCTTTAATCGAACACACCACCTGCACGCTTAATCAAGAAACATGAAATGACAAAATAATTTATCGGAAAACCGCAAGAGAAAACGTATAATCCTGTTTTATTATGTTACAAGTACAGTATAGATCGATATTTGACCATCGCTTCTAGGATCGACTAGGCAAAGCCCTAAGCAGATTATTTTACTTTCGACATTTGACTGAAAATTTCAGGAACTTCAAAGTTTTACTAAATATACTCCAGTCAAAGGCCGAAAATGGAATTTATTTAGGGTTTGCCCAAAGGCTTTCGTCAATCGTAGGATAAACCAGTCATTCCGGGAAGAGATTGTACCTATATCGACTTGGGGGCTATTGCATTGAATGTACTATCGCGAACTCCGATCATCTTGTACGCTCAAAATATATGTGTATGTCAAAGATATATATTAAGTAATTTGAGGTTAATTAATAACTGATTACTACTTGGGAGGACTACAGTGAAACGCCTGATACTAGAACAGGCACTTGTTAGTAATAACGCAGTGAACACAACAATACGAGCGGCGTTGTTTTGCAAAAGAAATATGTGTTTAACACAGACAGACACAGACATGTTTAACATTAACAGGGCTATTGTTTTCACCTTTTACAAAATCTTTCTGTTTTAATGCATTACATTTAGGGCAAGCAATGTTCACCCAATTTTACGAAATCACTATCAGTACTATTCGAGCTATTCGAACTTTTATATATATCTATATAAAACGATTAACATGTTTGAGCTCTTGTTTAATAACAACAATCATACCGAATTACTTTAAGATAATCAGCTACCTAGTAACATATCGACGGTGGGAAAGATAATTGAATAACATGTAAAGAATGTTAAATACACGTTAGCCTAGTAGCATTTTCATTGTCAATATGTAGCTTAAACTTGTGCTTTATGCTCAAACATAAAATGATAAACAAAAATTAAGTAACTATTTTTATCAATGACATGTAGGTGGTAGAGCCACGCTGTAGCTATTACTAGTCTCAGCATGAATGGGTCGGCTCACCCGGTGTAATACGACCCTCTCATAGAAAACCAACGTGAAGTAACAGTGCTTGCATTGTTGCGTTTTGTTCGGTCAGTGAGAGCACCAGAGGACCTACTCCCTTGCCCCTTTCCCTACCCCTCCCCCTCACCATATACAGGCTGGCAACGCTCTTACGACTCCCCTGGTCTGGCCAGTGTCTATGGACGGTAGTGATCACTTAACATCAGGTGACACACCTGTTCGTTTGCCTCCTTTTGATATAAAAAAAAGATTATGGTGTGACAAACTAGAAAGTAAATTAAATTAGAACGTAATAATTTTGTCATAGGAATATCACAAACGATAAATGTAATTATTGATATTATTAACACACAATTAATCGTTTAAAAGCATAAGTGCTAATTAGTCACGTACCACCTGATACACGCAATATTTATTTACTTAAATTTAAAAAGTAGATTGTCACAGAACTTGATCTTCCACGGTAAAGTCATTAAACGGTCTCTTAAATAACCATCCTTTATGCATTTTAAGCATATTTATGACTATTTTTCCAAGATCTCGTTACTTATCATCATTGTTTTGAGACTCGCATATGATTTATTATGTTAGGAATTTAAAATATCGGTGATAGCAACATGTTAGTATTCGTATTTAACAAGATTGACGAAATGTCCAGCTATATTAAATATATAGTACTTTTGCGTTAGGATTTGATAACTGTTCGAAAACCTCGAAAAGCTCGAATACTTGGGTCAGTAGTATTCAAATAGTAAGTAAGGACGAATACTCGAATACTATAATTATGTACATAATAATAGACATGAAGTTTTCGCGGGATTAGGATTTTGGTGTGTCATGTAGTGGGTTTTATATTTTATTCATAATCTTGTGTTACTTGACTCTATATTGTGTAAAATTGGTGGTGTTTTATGTAATATAGTTTGTTTATTGTGAATAAGTGAAGTGAATGGAAAATAATGCCACGGACCATGAATTCTGAGATGCCACAAAAACTCCATGGAAAGTTCTAACAAGATGGCTACCATCTTGTTAGTTCATTGAAATTATATCAAGAAACTTGTAATATCGACACTCACTTGACAATGGCAGTAATAGTCTACTAGAAGACTGGTTGCCAAAAATGGAATGGAAGAAGAACTCGGAATACTATTAACTACACGACAATGGCAGTAATAATCTAAAAGATTGGTTGCCAAAAATAAAGTTAAAAGAAATAAATAATAATAATTTCAATATTTCTTAGTGTCGATCAAAATAGTACATTATATGTAGTACATACATATAATACAATGTTCTATACATATAATACAATGTTCTAAAAGAATTTTAGTACAAATTTATTTACAGTTATCTTCATGAAACGCACTAATTGAAATGGTTTCCGTAAATACGTCCAAATGTGAAATTGAACTGTTTTACAGAAGGGACGATTAATTTCAGTCTGTATGAAATTCGCAACGTCGCACAATTTGTTTACATACAAAACGTGGCAACGCCTCTTTGTCATCGATGAAAATTGTCACAAACACAAAAGTATATCCTTCATCATAGCTGTTACGTGAAAATAAATTCAAATCTCTTTAAATTTTTTGTCTTTAAGTGATGTCGTGTATACACTTATAACTTCAAACTCTTAGTTGATATATGTAGTTATTTTAAATATAATCAACAAATTCACAATCTATTTTCAAATACATTAAAGTTGCGAAGTAAACAATAATAGCGAAAAGGATGGATCCCTACAATAAAAACATAAGTAATTGATGTATGTGATTATATCAAATATAGATACAAAATTAGGAGAACGTTTCTGATTTCGCCGTTAATATGCATATAACAGCAGACATGCCTTAAAAACTATAAAATAATTAGATTTTGTCCACAAACACGTTCGCGTTCATGTAGATTTTATTTATGTCTCGGGAAAAAACAGTACTGTTTTTCTGGATAAAAGGTGAGTATATCGTTTTCTGTATCCCTGACAAGTTGTACGCTAGATTTCATGATGATCGGTTGAGTAATTAAGATGTGAAAGCGTAACAAACAAACAAAGGAACTCACTTTCGCATTTATTGGTAAAGATCATAAAAGGAAATTGATATGGGGTATTAGGAAAAAGCAAACGTAATAAAATTGACATATTTTGCCTAAATATAGTGCTACACTACAAAAATTATGATTTTAAAGACAAAATAAAATTAAGATATTGTAAAAAAAATGCAGATAATAATTTTGAGTAAGATAGACGATCAAGTCATATACATATATATAGATAAGCAGCACCTAAATACGCTTTTGCTACAACTGATATTAAATAATCAATACAGCCAATAGTTAATTACGTTACCAGGCTTGAACATGACCGCAGTTCTGACGCCGCCCGGTCACAAATAGATACCTGGAACGACCAAATCGAAACACCTCTTGCGGTGGCACCTTGTTGCCAACCACAACCTAGAACACGTTGCAGCAAATGACTTCTATTTCGTGACATATTACAATTGTATACGACCTGTATATATTTCTTGTATATTACTAAAGTTTATAGAACTAATTGCTTTCAGTGTATTACCAACTGCAATTTAGTTAAAAAAGAATACAAAATTTTTAATTAATATTTTGGTGATTGTGGGTCAGTATGATGAATGAAATATACGAAAAATGTAGGATTTTGATGATGGTGGATTCGATTATAATAATAGTGTTTTTAAATAACAATCGTAAAACAAAGTGCTTCGATATCAACATTAGTGAATAGTAATAATAAGTGACATATTGTATTAAGACTTCTTGTGACATAAAAACTTACCTGATCCATTTCAAAGAAGTTATACAGCAAATATAATTTTTAATGTAGAATATATTCTGAAGAGGGTTTTTGAATGCATATTATTATAGACGCTAGACAGTAGTGAACAGATTATTATAATAATAAAAAAGCAAACAAAAATTTAATATAAAATAACGCTTCCATTGGTAATTGTTTAGGAATTAGGTATATCACGCACGGAGAACTGAACAAAATTCAATCAGATGTTATATTAATACATAAAACAGATTAAAAAATCAATATTTGCTAAATTATTTATGTACTTACATTAATGTGTAATACAGATAATGATAATTAGATGAATAGTAAAATAACAATAATAGAGAAGAGGATAATAGACTCAGAACCAAAATACGCTATCAACAATATTAAATTATGAAATACTGATGATTATTTGGACAAGGAAAAAGAAAATAAAACTAAAGTTAATGAAAAGTGAAAACGAAAGAAGATATAAACACTTTGAAAAAGAAAAGAATATGGCAAATATATTCCAGAATAAATTGAAATATAATTCTGTATATAAATTACTTAAAATATAATTTACTGAATTTTTTTAAAAGGTCATGGAAACACATTACATTTTTTCATTGTCCTTTTGAATTCAAAAGTTCAATGGTTAAATATGTTTAATGAAGTGTGTTTGGATTCAAAATCATTGTACAATCGAGTCATATTAGAATTGGATTGAAGTGTACTTACTTCGGCAATCAGAAAAGAGCAATTTGTGAAACAAAAATGAAGATCGCGTTGATTCCTTCGCAATGATATATTATAAAATTAGATTTATTTATCCTGTCATAGTATGGAGAGACGCTGCATTCATGACAATGTCGGTGGCATTTTTGAACTGATAGACTACACATATACAATTAACGCTGAACGTAAGAAATATGACTACTGACATAAGTAGGCAAATATTGCAACGCTCATCTCGTCCAACACAAGAGGCTTTCGGTGGGGAGTTAGTACTAATACTAACTTCATTGCTATAGATAAGATGCTGTGTCATCCGGGTTAGCGAATATTTGGTTTTAGAGACTCGTATAAGGATAATATTTAAGTTCAAGTAATAATGAATAATCAATAAGAATAATGTACTTATTACTTAATGGGAAATTATTTAATCTAAATAAGGATTGTAACCTGACATTAAAGATGCGATTAAAATTAGAGTTATATCACGGTAAAGCTTCTATTGGACTGAAGTCTATTTAGTAATATAAACTACACTTCCAAGTCAATATAGGGGCTTCACAGAACTGGTAAAAATATAAATACAGTAAACGAAACAAAATCAAATAAAGCCAGACAGAGAAATGAATACGCGCGGTGCATATGGTGAGTTCCATCAGGATTGAATCAACAACAAGGGTAAAAACAAATGTCGACGAAATATAAAGTCACGATTAAAATTGGAATTGGAACGTTGCCTGTGAATTATTAGCGTTTGTTAATAATATAACATTTATTACTCTTTGTGCATGTTTGTAACATTATTTTTTATATTTATTTAGTATATTTATTATGTTGTCTATACATTCCATTTTCAGTACTAGCTGATAGCTGCTACGTTTTCGTCTTTTTTATATTACAGCTGATTAACTCTACATTACATTACTTTAATTACATTACTTACACTTACATTACTTTAATGAAATATAAATAAACATTAATCACGATAGTATATGCCATAAGGCCATACACCTCTTCCCAAAGGAAGTTATAAGCATAATCATCACGCCAGCCCATGACGATCTCAATCCCTGAGAAATCCACGGTCATGGAAAATATAGATAGATAGACCACATAACGTGATACTACAAAAACATTTTTGAAGTTCAGATTTCCTCACGATGTTTTCTTTAACCATCAGCCGATAGTGTTATCGATTTGAATTAGTACGCGAATTCCGAAAATGTTGTTTGTACATGCAGGGTTACCAAACTGCGGACATCGAATTAATAATCCACCCTTTACCCCACTCGAGCGCCGTGACTTATTAAAAAGAATATTACATATCAATCTGGTTGCATTTATTTCCTGGAATAATTTATACTAATATTAGGAAGAGGTAAAGTTTGTGAATTTGTGAGTTTGTGACGTTGTAGGGGGTAATCTCAGGAAGTACTGGTCCGATTTGAAAGTTTTTTCAGTGTTAAAATAGCTCATTTATCGAGAAAGGTTATAGGCTACACACCATCACGTTAAGACAAACAGGAGCGGAGCCCCAATGAAGAATGTTACAAAATCGCGGTGTTTTTTCCTTTTGAGAGCTTCCGTTGCGTGTTAGTGTTAGCTCAAAGTAACTATTCCACGCGGACGAAGTCGCTGGCAGAGGCTACTTAAGTATAAATTAAAACGAAGCAATATTGATACAGAACGAAATACGAATAGTCAAAAATGCGACACTATTTTCCGTGTCATATCAAACTAACTCGAACATTCAAATAATATAACCATATATACAATCACCCTATAATATTCTGGTATTATTTGAGAATTATTATTATGAAAACGAACAATATTATATCAGGGATTGTCTAGTTGTTTTATAGTAGAAAAATAATTTTTCATTATGAGTTACGACTGACCGGAGTAGAAGCTACGTCAACGCACCGGCAAGGGAGCGTGCTATCTCGGCTACAAATTTATATTGTTTAAACTAATACCGAGCTTTGAAATTTTCTTTCAAAATAATAAACCTGAAGGTTTCATGCATATGATTAAGGAAAAAAAATCTTTATTGGACCAAGAAGGCATTTAAATTCCCACTGTAAACTTAAAGTTGGGTAATAATATTATAATTATGCCTAGTGACTATCTTATAATTAAATAATTAGATTTAAATTCCATCACCAAGTGGGAAATAGGGATCCACTTGACGTGATCTTACCCATTGGCAAAATAACGGATAACACTATTTGGAGCCCACAAAAAAGATATATGAAGAGTAGATTCATACGAAATGTTCTGCCACTAAAGCACTAAACAAGTCGAATTTTAAAGGGGCAAAAAGAATAACGAAACGATTTAAACTTAATTATATAGTAAAAACTTCTAACTTAAATTTTGATTTAGTTGTTCATCTTATGAGAATTTCTAAAGTATAAGTTAAAGTATACGTCTAGTAAATCTGCATTCAAACTTAATCTCAGAGATGGTAGAGCCACGCTGAACCTATTACTGGTTTCAGCATGAATGGGTTGGCTGGCCCGGGGTAGTACCACCTTCTCGCAGAAAACCGATGTGAAGTAACAGTGCTAGTGCATTGTTGCGTTTCGTTCAGTCAGTGAGAGCGCCAGAGGCCCAACTCCCTTCCCCCTTTCCCTACCCCTCCCCCCTCCCTAAACCCAGGCTGGTAACGCACTTACGGTTTGCCTAGTGTTGCAAGTGTCTATGGACGGTGGTGATCACTTAACATCAGGTGACCCACCTGTTAGTTTGCCTCCTATGATATAAAAAAATAAAAATAAAATAATCTTGTCAAATTAATTTTACTTTTGACATATAAACCATCTTTTTCGCTGAGATATTAAACTTAGGTATACGGTTACGCGGATTATTTTTGGAAAAGTAATGAATGTTTTTCCTATAGATTTTATTCTTTTATTTCAAGCCGTTCAAGAACGCACGTTAAATTATAGAATTTTTGCCGATTTCTATTACATTTTATGAGTTTAATTATTGAAACTATATATTCCCAAAAAAAATCTATAGCACTGAGGGATAATAGAAAGAATTTTCAAAATTGGATCAGTAGTATCAAGGGATCCCCGAGAACAACACTTCACCTCTCTTTATAATATTAGTATAGATATAACATAGTACGGTAATTGCAAACACCTCAACTAATTATTTTAATCGTAGATTTACAACTCTGAACAATGCTGTTCAAAGACTCAACAATATTTAGAAAACTAATGTTGTCAAATACCGAAACAACACACGTACTGTACAGCAACAGAAGTCTAATTGAGATTGATTTTCTATAATGCAATGTAACTATTATCTAGGTTTATGTTTACGGAAAAAAATCTTGTCATTAACATTTTTGAAATGAAACATAACTTGACTTATTTTTTGGCAGCCGCCGCGCTGTGCACCGTACAGATTATTTTGTTACTATACAGAATGTTAGGAGACCGCTTCCGAAAACGAAGACGGACGATAGTACTAATGATACCTTTGATGATGGGACGGAAAAAATTCGATCCAGATTAAAAAAAAATCAAGTTAAAAAAAGCAATGTAACAAAATTAAAAAAACAGCTGATACTCGGGTCATTGAAAGCTCGGGCGTGGCCCGGCCGCGCCATGTCAGCAGCTAGCGATGGTGCACGATCCCGAATCCCGCCAAAACAAACCGCTTCCTTTGCACGCCGCAGTTGACGGCACTTTTATCATTTCCACAGATCAATAAAGCGTTGGACATTCTCAAATTTTATTTTATATTAAGCATAGTTATCCCTACTGACTAGTCTTTTTATGGAATTTAGAAGTCATAACTCTAATTATATAATACAACTATACAATCAATTGTACCCTGACGTAACTAGAAGCTCGTTACTACAAAAATGATATTAGAATATTAAATTAACCTAATTACATACTCACGTACACAATTATAAAAACTATTTCATCTTTATCTTTGATTTTGTACAAGAAATTAAAAATGAAATGGCACAGAATAATTTCATAGTTAAAATTAATTACATTTATGATCGACAGTTAATTAATCTATCAGAATGAATTTAAAATAATATTCTTATACTTTACGTTACCATTGTTTCCGTTTTTAGTCCGTCCATTACCATAGTTTGAAAACAGATATGTCCGTCACAACTATCTAAAATTACTTGTAATTTTTATTGTGAACGCCGCCTCTAATTCTTTTATGGCGCCTGTAAAATTTGTAAATTTTGGAGGGAACGGTATCAGCGCTGCGCCGGTGTGCGTGTAAAAGAAACGATTAAATGTTGTTAATAAGTATTTGCACGATCGCTAGCTGACGTGCGTTGACCCGAGTATCAGCTGTTTTTTTGATTTTGTTATACATTGCTGTTTTTTTTTAGTAAAGTAATGTATTTTGTATGCAATTATCGTTTCATTTAGCTGTACTAACATGATGGAGCGTAAATAATGCTAATAAAACGTTTTCAAAATATGATTTTTTTTATAATCAAGATCTATTTTTTTTCGTCCCATCATTAAAGGTATCATTAGTACTATCGTCTGTCTTCGTTTTCGGAAGCGGTCTCCTAACACCCTGTATATGTCAAGAACATGAAATGTGAAAGTTTTATGTCAGAAAGGGGCATCTAAAAAATTTCAAGTTTATAAATAAATAGCTTTACAGTACATAAGGAAACATTTTTATAAAATAAAATAAATGTAATAACATATTAGCGACAGTTTCGTTTACACATATTTTTCAATTTTATCGACGAGGTATTATTGAAGTGAACTTTCTTTAGAATCCTTATTGTTTGAAAATCGATGGAAAAAAAATGCTTTATGACAAAGAGGCAACATCAATAGGATTTAGCCTACATATTAGATTTTATGCTTCTAATTCAACTGATTGATAATTACGCAAATATACGTCATGTTGCCGTAGCTCAATTATAAAGTACATTATACTGACCAAATACGTCGGTTCGGAAGCTACCGATTTTTTGTAATTTGTTTTTTTTTTTAAAAAGAAGCATAGTACGATGAAATTTTTAGCTAATCTGTCTGCTATAGCAAAAAGAAAATTTCACCAAAATCCGTCAAGAATTTTATTAACTACATATTTTTGACTTTCGAAGGTTATCCTGGAGAATCCCTTGCGTTTTATGGAACAAAAAGTATGCTAGATATTTACTTTATAATATTAGTTATAACTGTCAAATTTCGTCAGAATCCGTCCTGTAGTTCTTGCGTAAATTTCTTCTATTTTATGTTTTTTTATAAGTAAGATATACATATATACAAAAGATGTTATACCGGTGTATTAACTATTACCATACCAAATTTCTTCAAAATCCGTCCAGTATTTTTGTGTGAATCCTGTACAAACAGAAGACAGACAAAATTTTTAAAGACTTTTGAAATGTGTTCTGTCATTGATTATAAGCCATACCAAAGTATTTTTTCTTTTAAATATTTAATGTACAGATTTCGTCCCTTAAGCCTTTTATTATATGTTTAGATATAGCATATAGATTATGGACGCTAGATTTTAGATATCCTAGTATATATAAATCACTCCAAACTTATGAAAAAAAATGTCTACAGGAGGCTTATCGGATGGTGAAGGTGGCCGAGGTCTATCAAGAGGTCGTCAGTCACGGCGTGATGACCCTCGTCGACACACTCTCGCGGGAAACAATCTGTATGCGCACTCCCATCACCCTATGCAGAACAACTCTCACAAAATTGAGGTAAGTTGTCATCTTCACAGAACAAAAACAGAAAAAAAATTGATAGCAAAAACTTATCATTTAAAACAGTAAATTACTATAAGACGCAGGAGTGCTATATGCTTTCCTTGCGCGAACGAAGGAAATTAATTAGACCTAATAATCAGCAACTAAATTACTTTTAAGTGCAAGTAAATCTAGACTAGTAAAGTTATTATGCGATATGAAGCATTTCATTATCCATTTATTATCCAAATCCATATTTTATTATCCAAAAAATACGAAAGTACAGGACATAGGTGTACTCAACTAAAATGGCGGACGGCAGGCCACTCGGCCATATGTGGTGAAGGCAGGTGGATTAGGTTCTTGACCGAGTGGTGGCCGAGAGAGGGCAGGCGAAGTGTGGGAAGAGCGATGGCAAGATGGGTCGACGACATAATACATCTTGTGGGAGAAACCTGGAGAAGACTAGCACAGAATAGAGATAAATGGCGTAAAAGGGAGGAGACATATGCCCTGCAGTGGGTCGAGAAGAGTTGTCCATGATGATGATGATGAAATATTTCAGTGTAAATATATATATCAAAACGCCCGAATTACTATCACACAAACACTTTCTTTCTAAAGACAGAAAATATTACGTAACTTCGCACGTTCCGGCAACACTTGCCGATCATTATCAATAACAATAACAGACAACTGGTAGTCTGCAGTAACCGAATAATCTATTTATTAACTTATTATATACCGCGTAAAAATAACACACTACATTATTAGGTATTATTATAAAACTCCTCTAGTCATAAACAGAATGGTTGCCGCACAGTTATGATTAAGCTATAGTTAGACTAATTCCACTATACTTATGTTCTACACGACTGTATAGAATAAATTCAGAATAAGACTTTACATTTTACGTATCTGTAATTTTCAGATTTTTGTATAAAAATTATGGCAAGTGACTAAGAATAAATTATTAAATAAATTTCAATCATTTTTAGAAATATCTATTTATTTGTGCACGCATCACTGCAAGAGTATAACGCTTATGATATATACACCCAAGTAAATCATAAAGCATATCCTCCTCTAGGAACACTTACTCTTTGTTTTATTAAAATCGGTTCACTCTATAAAAATAAATTTTAATTTGAATGACGACGCGAGTTAAGTACGAGAGAAAAGTGAGTAAGCATATAAATTTGTGTGTCATTCATAAAACTAGGTATTTTGTGGTATATGTCATATAATAAAAATGAAGTCTCTGTATGTAATATCAAAATAACATTTTTTTTACTGATTGGGCGTGAAAGATACACGCAATTGGTAACAAAAATGCAATTTTTAAAATTTTTGTCGGTCTGTCTGTCTGTTTGTTCCGGGTAATCTCCGAAAGGGCTGGACCGATTTTAAAGGCAATTTCACTGGGAGATACCTAAAATTACAGCGAGTTACTTAGGCTACTCTAATTTAGATTAGCTATTAACCGCGGCTTCGTCTGCAGTGGTATCTCCAAAACGGTTAAACTGATTTCCACGAAACTTTCACTGGCAAATAGCTGACTTTATAAAAAGTAATTTAAGCAATTTTAATTTATAATAGCTGTTAACCGTGACTTCGCCTGCAGTGCTATCTCCAAAACGATTTGACCGATTTTCACGGGACTTTCACTGACGGATAGCTGACCATATAGGAAGTAATTTAGGTATAGGTCCGCATGAAGTTTAGCAAAAATATGTTGTTCACTGTAAACATTGTGCGTGGTACTGGACTCCAAGAATAAATATAATTGAATTTCATATATCTGTATCTATGTATGTACCTTAAATTATATTGTCTTTTTGGCGGCCATTTTGTTTTATTTACCGCGCTACGTTTACATAACTCAGTAACCATAATAACGTATAAGAATATTGTATCGAGTTCAATGAGCACTATTTAAATTGTCGAATATTAAAAACTGCTTAGACAGATATAAAGTGTTATATTAAGGATTATAGAAATCTGACTCAAAAAAATTTTTGTACCAAATTTAATAATAAAGAAGCAACACTCATTCGTTTAAAAAAATATATATTATCACAGTTTGCAGGACAAAAAGTAAAAAAAAACCATCTCTCCCATACTATTTGTATGGAAAAACTTTAAGTTCGATGGAGAACCTCTTAGAATTGATATTTTGAGCTCCACTTTTAACAGGAGCTCTGTTGGGACATCTTCTGAGATATTTTGGGCTGAGAGCAAATAAAAATTCGTCATTTTTTAACACACCCTAATATATATAATATACTAGCTGACCCGTGCAACTTCGTCTGCACCAAATCGGTTATAACTGGTGTCAATTGTATTTTTAAACGCGAAAAATTTTAATATACCTAAAACCTTATTGCAGCCACACCATCGAATTCCAATTGTGAATCCAAACTATCAAGGGACTCACTCAAACCCAGATGGTTTGTGAGAAATCTTTTAAAATAAGGCTACAACCCGTTCGTAGCAACCTACATATTATACTGGCGGTAATGTGAAAAAAAATTTAGAGGTCTATGGACCCCAGTTTCTAACGAAGTTCCTTCCCCTTTTTTGTAGACGTTTACTATACAGTCAGTAGAGTTTACATTATAAAATATCAAGTTGATAGAGTTAAATTGTAAATTAAACGATAAAATGTATTCATAAAATAAATAATGATAAATGAAACACTGAATGATATCATAACTATTTTCAACTTGTATTAAAACTTTTTCACACTCCATTGTATTGAAGAAAAATATAAATATTAAAAAGATATGAACACGACGCGTCAAATGTCACTTACCTATAACTATTTGTCTAAGAGCTAGTAATGGTTTCGAAAAAGAACTTCAATAAGCCAGTTTTTATATATCTTTATGTTCTTCCGAACAGTGTGCGGGCTTCCTGGCTGTAAACGTTGCGTTTATTAGTGCATATCGCACCTTTACAGGCAAAAATATTGATTTTTATATAATTTTTTAATGTATTGTTTTTACTAACTTTGAAACGCTACTAACACATGAAATTATTATCGCCAGACATTTTTGTTATTAACAATAATGTGCCCGATGCTATTTTTTGTAAATCAAATAAGTATGTTCAAACTATGTTAAGATAGCTGTAATTTTAATATTATTATTATTTTTAATGAAGGCTTAGTCGCCCGCGCGACTATATCGCCTAAGTAACATACAACTATATAACAATAAGAATGACAATAAACTTAACAATAGCTTATATTAATTTTGTACAATTCTTTAGCATCTTTCGAAATGGGGTCAGACAATAACGAATTGTACAAACCAGTGTGGAACGAACCAGTAGCATTAAGCCGAGGTCTAATATCTTCGCTTCGAACACATTCTCCCAGGATGTGGTGCACGTCATCGATGAGCTCACAAATCTGGCAGAGTGTTGACGGTACTTTACGCATCAGGTAGGCGAACTTTTTACATGGGATGTGTTCTGAGTGTAATTTCATTCCTGTGATTGCTTCCCGACGGCAAATCGTACTGTCATCAATCCATGGTGACCTTAAGGGGTGTGGCTGAATCGTTCTGTACCATATTCCTTTTGTTTTAGAACGCTCATCAAAGTATTCCTTCCAATGCGAGTAACAGCTATTTTTAAATACTGAGCATACATCCAAGTAAGTTGGTAAAATATTAATAGGAGCACCTTCGGAGGATCCTTCTCTTGCTAAAAGATCAGCTCTTTTATTCCCAGTTATACCTATATGAGAAGGGATCCATTGTAAAACAATTACTTTGTTCTTTGCTTTGAAATCTAGTAGTTGCTTCAAAATAGTGTAGGCTATCGGTATTTCTCGAAAAGTCAAGGTACATCGAGCTACGTGTTGAAGAGCAGTTTTTGAATCGGATAAAATAACAATCTTAATGAACTCAGTGGATTCTACAAATGATAAGGCCTCTGCAATTGCTATCAGTTCAGTGTACATAATTGAAATATTTTCATCAATTTGAAATTTCATAAAAGTTTTGGAATTTGACTCAAAAAATGCGGCTCCTAAATAATTACCAGGTTTAGATGCGTCAGTGTATATTTTAACAAAATTTGGTAATATTTATTTATATATTGAAGACAAATATCTTTTATTTTAAGAATATCATATTGACTTTTTGGCTTCCAAATACCATCTACATTTATTTTAATTATATTGTGCAAATCAATGTTATCGACCCAGGTGTGTAAAGTGAACATTTCATGTTTTATACTTGTTTGAATTGGAGTATTTTTATATTGACAAAAAATAGAAACTAATAATGGTTTTTTTCTGTTACGCCAATAGAGTAATTGGAAAGAGGCGGACAGTTCTTCTAATAAATTAGGTAGTTCGTTTTTTTCGAATGACTTAAATTTAAATAGATTTTGCCAGCTAAATATTGTCTCCTAAGATGTAACGGACATATGCTCAATTCGCTTTCCATAACATGGATTGGAGTACTTTTAATGAAACCCCCGATAATTCTCATGGCCTGGTTTTGGACTTTTTCAAGTTTATAGAGGTCAATCTGAGCACTATTATCATAAAGAAAGCTCGCATAGTCAATTCGACTGCGTATAATATTGAAGTATAAACGAACTCAATGTTATGGATGAACACCCCAGTTAGAACCGGATAATGCTTTGAAAACGTTAAGAGACTTAGAGCTAGATTCTGCATCTGCATTGATATGTTTACCCCATTTTATGTATGATAAAGATAGTGATACTTGTGAATGCGCCTGTTATAGACGCATGTAATCAAGATGGCGTCAGGCCCAAGTCATATGTCTACGTTTATCGTTGTTTTTCATTGTTTACGGTGACATCTCAATATCATAATGGTTAATAAAATATAATATGTTCTTTGCAATGGAAAAAATAAAATGGTTTGAAATGAATTATCTTATTTATAAAGAATATCATCGGGCATATTAGTGTCAATAACAAAATTCCCTGACAGTGATAAATTCATGCTTTAATAGCGTTTAAAAGTTACTGAAAAAAAATGTTCCTTAAATTATTTATTACCCAAAATTTTGACCTGTAAAGATGTGATGCGTATTAAAAAACACAACGTTAACCGGCTACCACGTATCCTGAATCCTGTTTGGAAGGGCATAATATATATTCATATTAAAGAACCAGCTTTTCTAAAATTCTCGTTCTTCCAACGTTGCTGGCTCTTGTACTAAGGTGTCGCAAAAAAGTCTAGTTACATTACCTACAATTTTTTGTTTTTCGTTATCCTGGAGAACCCCTTGCATTTTATGGAACAAAAAGTATCCTAAATGTAACCTTGGAATATTAGTTATTACTGTGTCAAGTTTCGTTAAAATCGGTTCAGTACTTTCAGCGTGATGCGTGTTCACAGGGACAGAAAGACAGACAGACAGACAGACAGACAAAAATTGTAAAAAGATTATTTTTGGCTTCTATATCGATAATAAAGTCTACTCCGATAAAAATTTTCAAAAAATATTGAATGTACAGATTTGACCTTGCTACAGTTTTATTATAGTATAGATTATATATATTATAGATCATACACGTATTACTTACTGACAATATGGCGATATTATATCATTGTACTAACATCTTTAAGTCATTGTTTCATTAGTTCCTTACACAGCGTAAGTGAGCACTGAGGTAGTTATATGGTGAGTTAAGATTTCAAATATGTCGCTGATGATAGACCTCATTTGAAACATTTAGAATTTATGTATCTAATGTACACGTTACATGTTACTGTAAGTGGCGTGCGTGTCGTACTGTTATACCCCCCTAGTTCGCGGATAACAGTACTTACAATTGTTTTTAAAGAGCATTTCTATAATTGTACATGGTCTCACAATTTTTTATTTCTTTGTTACAATTTTAAAAACGCGTGCATAGTTGCAGATACAGCTAGTACGTAAATAAAATCATACTAGTCGGTGGTTGTGCGCGCATCACGCAAAGGTTACAGAATAGAGATCGAACAAGTTTTTTTAGTTTTATTTAATAGACACTTGTTTCTTATCTAAGAAAATTCAATATATCTCATTTCAATACAAACAAACTTTATACGACGACGAATTATTACGAACTTTATAAGCACTACGTGTTTGGCAATATGTGAATTGGCGCAATCGGTATAGTGTAAATGCCCAGGAGCTATGAAGCAAATGAATAACTTTGTTTACAAAGATATTTTGTTAGGACAGTATATCTTTGCTTTAAATTTGTTTCAGTTTTCTTTCTCTATAAAATATATTATTAAAATAATAAACAACACAGACGAAGTCGCTGGCTTGAACTAAATATTAAACATATTAACTTCTATTTATATACAGACCCCGAAATATTCGTGACGTCTTGTCATATCGTGACGCCCACTGCTAACCCGTTTCCTTATAACAGGAGGAACTTTAAGCGTAATATGAAGAGAAATCTGCAAATATAGGCTTGACACAAGCTTCAGGTGGTGTATTGTAGAATATCATCAATGACAGCGCGAATATCAATGAAAAGCTGATATGCTCGCTACATTTTTTGTTTTGTTTTTTCTTTGGATTCTGTTCTGTTTAACATAAGGCATAGCACACCTTGCTCTGCTACTATAAAAAAGTATTTTCAGAGTCCACAATTACTTACATTCCAAGTTAAATGTTAACTTTGATCTAGTTATCTCAATAATAAGTGATCCCATAAAAGATCCTTAATAAGCTTAAACGATGCCTTGGCAGATATGATATAAGGAAGATGTGATGATAATCACATCCTTAATATATTTATTAAATGGGAAACAAACACTAACGATTATTATACAGTACTAATGAAAAATAACATTATTATTGTTACATAGTATAAAACAAAGTCCTCTCCCACGTGTCTGTCTGTTCGCGATAAATTCAAAAACTGCTAAACGGATTTTCATGTTATTTTTACCATTCAATAAAGTGATTCACGAAGAAGATTTTGATATATAATTTGTCAAGGTTCTGTGTAAAATGGTTGAAATACAACGATAATTGTTAGAAATATCGGAAAAAGTCAAGCCGCCTGGAAGTTTTCATCGAAGACGATGCCTAATCTTTTTGAGATATAACAAAACAATGTACGTTGGGATATTCGCCTCTTATAGATCTACAAAGAAGTCTGTGAGGACATATATCTATCTTTTGAGGATAGCCCACTATACTCATCTACATGTTCTAAAAAATGGATACGTACAGTTCGAAAGCAATTTAGACGGATACAGTATTAATAATCATCAATTTAAATACGTTAGTTACGAGTACATTAACATTTCATGCACATTCATCGTTATATATATAATTTTTCTGTCCATGTGTATGTGACTAAACTCCTCCTAGACTGTTGGACAGATTTTGATGATTTTATTTTTGTGTTCCATTGGATTTGACAATGGTTTAAATTCATCATTGAACCCGGTAGGTTGCCCTGCAGTCGGATAGTAGGTTGTTTTATTATTATCGGGGTGGGACAACGTCCGCCGAGCCTGCTAGTTTAAAATAAACCAATCAACTTAGCGTTAAATCGATCAATAAATATTACAAACCTGTAAAAATCACAAATTAAATGTCCAAATAATTCCAATGAATACGAGCCAATAAATCAATTATTAAGGAAATGATTATATCTATAACAATCATGGTTAACATAATATTACAATTAAGAAGAAGATAAGATTAACGAATTCAAGTTCATAAAATACTTAGCCGTAACAATTTTTAAAATGCATTAAAGAGCATAAAAACGTATCACTTTTGTTTAAACAATTATTGTAACTACTCTGGCCACAAATACTTTTACATAAAAACTTTTCTTTTTTTCAACTTTTTAATTATTTTGGATTTGGAACACGTATACTATTTTAAAAACTTATTTCAATTTTGCGCCAATTCACATAGTTTTTCGTGTTCATTTTCAAATTATAATATGGAATGGGGTGTTAAAGAAAATAGGATTGCAGTGATCGCCTTGCACAAAGTGGGTATGGAGCCATCGGTCATATTCCAGACACTTCAAAAGCTTGGTATCAGCCGTATGTTCGTATATCGTATTATCAACAGATACAACAACACTTCCTCTGTCGAAGACCAGAAAAATCGGGGCGGCCGCGTACTGTTAGAACTACAAAGGCTGTTATTGATGTTAAAGCCAGAATTCGTCGAAACCCCATTAGGAAGTAAAAAATCTTATCGTGAGAAATAAAGATTCCCGCTAGGACTCTGTCGCGTATTATAACACAAGACCTGAAGCTCGGTGCTTATCGTCGATATACAGGACATGCTTTAAATCAATCTTTACAATTAAACAGAGTGGATCGATCAAAACGCCTTCTGTCGCGATGCGCAGGTGAAAGGCACAGAAATATCCTCTTTACCGATGAAAAAAATTTCACGATTGAAGAACACTACAATAAGCAAAATTATAAAGTGTACGCTCACAGTTCCAAAGAAGCTGCTCACTCCTTTGTGAAAAAGGAGTAAAAACGTCAGCCAAAGTGTATCAAGATAAAGTCTTGGACCATATTGTGAAACCTATCAGCAATACACTTTTTAAAAATATAACCGTGGACTTTACAGTCTCTGCACCTGGTCACAAGGCACGAATTACCCAAGCCTGGCCTGAAACCAACGTTCTTGACTTTATAAGAGCTAAAGACTGACCCTCATCTAGCCTTGACTTCAACCCTTTAGACTTCAAATTATAGTCAATTTTAGAGGGCATGGCCTGCTCTAAACGATACGGCGACATTGAGACTTAAAAAAAAATTAAAGCAAGCAGTGGCGAAATTTCCCTTGGAAACAATGCGTAAATCCATAGATTCGTGACCAAACAGATTAAAGGCCTGTATAAAAGCCAAAGGTGGTCATTTCAAATAGAATACTTTTTTATTTTTCGCTCAGACTAATAAATATGTAGGTATAAATTTTAATAATATTACATTACATCATTAAAAAAAATGCATTTTCATTTGTAACAGAACATATGGCCGGACTATGCAATAGGATCTACATAAGAAAGCTGCAACATATTTTATATAGGTAAAAATTATTTTAAATAGGAAACGATTCTCAGTCTCAGCTATGAATATCTATAACTAATGTAATTAACGAGGAACGGAGAGTCAATGTTTGAGTAATTTAATTAAATTTATTTGATTTCTCTCCTGTCGTCAAATAGCTATAGTAAACGGAACGGGTAAAGGTTACTCTAACAATTTGCATTCAGTGCTTGGTACCAAAGGATATGAGCAGATGCTTAAATAAATACACTCAGTTCCGAGAACGAAGCCAAGAGTTTGGTTTCTCTTCGCTATCACAGTATTTATTATTAAAATTAAATTTATCTCGTAATGTATTCTTCAGTCGTTTAACTTTCATTTATCCTTTTTCTATCCTCCAACATATTCTTTTTTTCCACTTTAATTATCTCTATGGGATTTTCCTCGAAAACTCTTAATCGATTTTTTTAACAAAGTTATCGAAGATTTGCGAACTAAATTACAAGCCATAATATATTTTCTATTATAAATTTTAGGTTAAGCTACAATACAGTAAATAATTATTAGGGTTAATTATCAAAATGTATGAAATGAATGTAAAATATGAATGTTATTAATTTATATCGAAAAGACGTGTACTCGAGAACGACATAATTAGACACGACTGACCTTATCAATATGTCTAAACCAGATGCACTGCTATTTCGTATATGGACTAGACACGTGCATAATATTTTGTAGTCTCATTTCATAATTATTTTAATTTGAAAACGCGTCTACAAATTTAATTATGTTAATTTAAATTTTCAGTTTACTTTTATGATACTTTATGTTTATATTAAAACAATGTATAAAAATATTTTAAGTTTTTACTTTGGTTTAATATATATGATTTATGTTTTTCGTTTTTTACTATTATTTATTTGGTTTATTTTTTTTATTTTATTTATCTTCAGCATTACAACCGTGAGAAGTCAATGAATACACCAGAGTATGCAACTGTCACAAGGACTCGTGATATGAAGAAAAGAATTTTAGAGCCGCATATGAGGAAGGTATAGT
This sequence comes from Antheraea yamamai, assembly GCA_036509395.1. NCBI lineage: Eukaryota > Metazoa > Arthropoda > Insecta > Lepidoptera > Saturniidae > Antheraea > Antheraea yamamai. The sequence goes on from AP028424.1 coordinate 15,005,866, forward strand.
TTAAACATAGTTCTAATATGACTATAATTATAAATATTAACTGACTGCACAATACTAATTAATGATGAAGATACATGTTTTATAATTTCCTATTTAACATATACATATAGAGTAAATTTTCCAAGAGAATCCGAGGCGGCAGAAAGCATAAGTATTTTTTTTTACCTTGGTACTTACAAAAAACAGGCTTAAGATGTCCGATAGATTTTTAACCCATATTAGAAACTAGTTAAATCGGACTCAAAAAAGGTTTAGTTTACATATTTCCTTACAGTCTGTAGATTTTTTTTTGAAAACCAGTAATAAAAGACATGTAAAAAAATATACGGACATTTTTCTGACATTCTTTCTGTAGCCACAGCAGACTATTTTTTCTATAGGCATAAATGCCCACCTGTATATTATAAAGACAAGTTAATTAAGAAAAAAATCGAGATACTCGTAGTCATAAGGACTGCTGAAGAATTGAAAACTCAATACAATGGAACAGCTGTGCCCCTTTTTTTAAATATTAAATAAACTATATTCTTGAACCATTTAAATTACATAATTTGTAAATTGAAATAACTATTATTTTTACCTGGATAAATCCAATATGGATACCCACCCCACCGTGTAGCTAAGGGTGGCTTATATCCGACTCCCGTAGACTAAACACCCCTTGTTATCTTCCCACACTTCCAGGAATGTCTATGCATTTCATCCCCTTACCCCGGCAGGTAACAGCCCTTCCACAAGGGTTTCTGTGTTGCAGTTTGGGGAGTCGGAAGGTAAGACACCCTTTGACGAACCGGTGGAAAGCCTTCAAGGGCCTGTGTTATAAACTGCCAGGACAATAGACGTGCCCGCGTGTGTCGCCCGTGGAACCTACCGAATTATTATTATTAGTGTAGTTTTCACGTCTATGGGCACTCCGAGCAATAATTATTTAGGTTTTTGTTAAGTTTATTTATTAATTAAACATATGATGGGCTGCACAAGCTCAATAAAAAATAACAATGTTACATGCACACAGGCCGCTATAATGCGCGTCACTAGTCTGGCGCAAGCGCAATACGTCATGAGAATATCGCGAGGTCATTAGTGACGTAAACCCATAAGATTTTCTTGTACCAAAAATCACTTAACTATTCTGCCGAAACAATTACTTACCATTACTTCCTTGCTCTCTAAGATAATGAAATCCTTTTTTTTTTACATGGGGAAATCCCTACGGATATCCACTCTAGCCGGGCAGCTGAGGGTGGGATATGTCCGACTTGCAAGGACTAAAACCCCATGGTGCCTCCTTACACCTATTTGGCCGGGGAACAGGAACTGCCTACGGCACTGGGTCTGTTCACCCGGCAGGTGCTGGCTCCTCATAAGGGACCCCTTTTGCAGCCTGAGTGGGTCAAGATAGTAGACCCCTCAGGGAGGGGCGGGTGTCCAGTTTTCTGATGATTCAGAGCATAAAAGTCGTCGTTGACGGAGCATGCTCGGATCTCAGGTCTGTGAGTGCTGGTATCCCGCAAGGATGTCTACTGTCTCCCACCTTATTTTTCCTGCATGTTAATAATATGTTACAAATCAGTAACATTCATTGCTATGCAGATGATAGTACTGTGGATTCTTCTCATACCAGTCGTACAACTGTTTCTCGGGAACGCATTTATGAGAGCCATAATAGATTGTGCCTGAAATAGAGACCTCACTTGAGTGTGTTTCGGGTTGGGGAAGACAACATCTGGTCCAGTTTAACCCCACTAAAATGCAAATCTGTACCTTCACTGCAAAAAAGATCCACTTTGACGCAGTTCCTATCTTTAATATCCCCTTATTCGCCAAGCCTAATATCAGTATCCTGGGTGTCGATATATTAAACGACGTTCAATTTGGTGGTCATTTGAAAGACAAAACAAATCTAGCCTAAAAAAAATTAGGTGTTCTTAACAGAGCAGGACGGTATTTCACACCGGGTCACCGCTTTCAGCTCAATAAGGCACAAGTTCGTTCACACATGGAATCCTGTTCTTACCTCTGGGTCGGAGCTTCTCACGGTCACTTACTTCCTCTTGACCGTATCCAACGTCGAGCGGCTTGAATCATCGGCGACCAGGTGCTTTCCTTAAGGCTCAACACTTTGGTGATTCGTAGGGACGTTGCGTCGCTTTGCGTCCTCTACATGATTTACCACGGAGAGTGCTCTGAAGAGCTGTTCGGATTGATACCTGCTGTTGAGTTCCGTTATAGAACGACTCCTCACAGACTGAAACACCATCAATGTTATCTCGATGGTTGGAAGTCGTCCACTGTGTCTCACGTTAGTTATTTCCGCGTACGTCTGTTCTCTGGAATGAACTGCCAGCGGCAGCATTTCCGGACTTTCTCAAGGGCCGGCAACGCATCTGCGATTCTCCTCGTGTCGCAGGTATCCATGGGCAGCGGTGATCACTTACCATCAAGTGACCCGCATGTTCGTTTGCCGCCACAGGTATATGTATAAAAAAGAATACAAAGAGAACGTATAATAATATAACTAATTCTACGATTACTCTTAATTTAATTACTACCTATATTAGTGATTATAATTATACTTAATATCAAATGGGTATTTGCTTCTACTGAAATCTATACTATAATAAAACTGTAGCAAGGTAAAATCTGTACAATAAATATTTTTTGAAAATTTTGATCGGAGTAGACTTTGTTATCGATATAGAAGCCAAAAATAATCTTTTTACAATTTTTGTCTGTCTGTCTGTCTGTCTTTCTGTCCCTATGAACACGCATCACGCTGAAAGTACTGAACCGATTTTAACGAAACTTGACACAGTAATAACTAATATTCCAAGGTTACATTTAGGATACTTTTTGTCCCATAAAACGCAAAAGGCTCTCCAGGAAAACTAAAAACAAAAAATTGTAGTTAACGTAACTAGACTTTTTTGCGACACCTTAGTACAAGAGCCAGCAACGTTGGAAGAACGAGAATTTTAGAAAAGCTGGTTCTTTAATATGAAGATATATTATGCCCTTCCAAATAGGATTCAGGATACCTGGTAGCCGGTTAACGTTGTGTTTTTTAATGCGCATCACACCTTTACAGGTCAAAATTTTGATTTATAACTAATTTTAGGAAAAAAAAAATCGGTTACATTTTAACGCTATTAAAAAGATGAGTTTATCACTGCCAGACAATTTTGTTATTGAAAATAATGTGCACGATGATATTCTTTATAAATAAAATAATTCATTTCAAACCATTTCATGTTTTCCATTGCAAACAGCATATTTCATTTTATTAACCATTATGATATTGAGATTTCACCGTGAAAACTGAAAAACAACGATAAACGTAGACATACGACTTGAGATTGATGTTATCTTGAATACATGCGTCTATAACAGGCGCTTCCACAATTATCGCTATCTTTATTGTACATAAAATGGGGTAAACATATCAATGCAGTTGCAGAATTTAGCTCTAAGTTTCTAAACGTTTTCAAAGCATTAGCCGGTTTTAATTGGGGTATTCATCCATAACATTTAGTCGTTTATACTTCAATATTACACGCAGTCGAATTGACTATGCGAGCTTTCTTTATGATAGTAGTGCCCAGGTTAACCTCTATAAACTTGAAAAAGTCCAAAATCAGGCCATGAGAATTATCGGGGGTTTCATTAAAAGTACTCCAATCTATGTTATGGAAAGCGAATTGAGCATATGTCCGTTACATCTTAGGAGACAATATTTACCTGGCAAATTCTATTTAAATATAAGTCATTCGAAAAAAACGAACTAACCAATATAGCAGAAGAACTGTCCACCCCTTTCCAATCACTCTATTGGCGTAAAAGAAAAATACCATTATTAGTTTCTATTTTTTCTCAATATAAAAATACTCCAATTCAAATAAATATACAACATGAAATGTTCACTTTACACACCTGGGTCGATAACATTGATTTGCACAATATAATTAAAATAAATGTAGATGGTATTTGGAAGCCAAAGCGTCAATATGATGTTCTTAAAATAAAAGATATTTGTCTTCAATATATAAATAAATATTATCAAAATTTTGTTAAAATGTACACTGACGGATCTAAAGCTGGGAATTATTTAGGAGCCGCATTTTTGGAGTCAAATTCCAAAACTTTTATGAAATTTCAAATTGATGAAAATATTTCAATTATGCACACTGAATTGATAGCAATTGCAGAGGCCTTCTCATCTGCTCAATCAACTGAGTCCACTAAGATTGTTATTTTATCCTATACAAAAAGTGCTCTTCAACACGTAGCTCGATGTACCTCGACTTTTCGAGAAATACCGATAGCCTACACTATTTTGAAGCAACTACTAGATTTCAAAGCAAAGAACAAAGTAATTGTTTTACAATGGATCCCTTCTCATATAGGTATAACTGGGAATAAAAGAGCTGATCTTTTAGCAAGAGAAGGATCCTCCGAAGGTGCTCCTATTAATATTTTACCAACTTACTTGGATGTATGCTCAGTATTTAAAAATAGCTGTTACTCGCATTGGAAGGAATACTTTGATGAGCGTTCTAAAACAAAAGGAATATGGTACAGAACGATTCAGCCACATCCCTTACCGTCACCATGGATTGATGACAGTACGATTTGCCGTCGGGAAGCAATCACAGGAATGAGATTACGCTCAGGACACATCCCATGTAAAAAGTTCGCCTACCTGATGCGTAAAGTACTATCACCACTCTGCCAGAGTTGTGAGCTCATCGATGATGTACACCACATCCTGGGAGAATGTGTTCGAAGCGAAGATATTAAATCTTGGCTTAATGCTTCTGGTTTGTTCCACACTGGTTTGTACAATTCGTTATTGTCTGACCCCATTTCGAAAGATGCTAAAGAATTGTACAAAATTAATATAAGCTATTGTTAAGTTTATTGTCATTCTTATTGTTATATAGTTGTATGTCATTTAGTCGATATAGTCGCTAAGGTGACTAAGCCCTCATTAAAAATAATAATAATAATAATAATATTAAAATTACAGCTATCTTAACATGGTTAGAACATACTTATTTTATTTACAAAAAAATAGCATCGGGCAAATTATTGTTTATAACAAAAATGTCTGGCAATAATAATTTCATGTTTTAGTAGGGTTTCAAAGTTAGTAAAAAAAAAAACATTCAAAAATTATATAAAAATCAATATGTTTGCCAGTAAAGGTTCGATATGCAGTAATAAACGCAACGTTTACCGGCAGCCAGGTAGCCCGCACGCTGTTCGGAAGAACATAAAGATATATAAAAAACTGTCTTATAGAAAATTTGTCGAAACCGTTACTAGCTCTTAGACAAGTAGTTACAGGCAAGTGACATTTGACGCGTCGTGCTCATATCTTTTTAATATTTATATTTTTCTTCAATACAATGGAGGGTGAAAAAGTTTTAATACAAGTTAAAAATAGTTATGATATCATTCAGTGTTTCATTTATCATGATTTATTTTATAAATATATTTTGTCGTTTAATTTACATTTTAACTCATAAACTTGATATTTTATAATGTAAACTCTACTGACTGTATAGTAAACGTCTACAAAAAAGGGAAAGGAATTTCTTTAGAAACCGGGGGTCCATAGACCTCTAAATTTTTTTTTCACATTATCGCCAATATATGTAGGTTAGTTTTTATTTTTTATTGAACTCAGTAGATGATGCTACGAACGGGTTGTAGGCTTATTTTAAAAGATTTCTCACATACCATCTGGGTATATGTTTGAGCGAGTCCCTTGATAGTTTGGATTCACAATTGGAAACCGTAGATGTGGCTGCAATAAGGTTTTAGGTATATTAAAATTTTTCGCGTTTAAAAATACAATTGACACCGGTGATAACCGATTTGGTGCAGACGAAGTTGCACGGGTCAGCTAGTGAATAAATATAAATAGTTCATCTGTTATATAATTAATTATATGTATTATGATTATATATTTTTTCCACCAGGTATGTAACCTATATCCGTTCAATTTCTTGAACGTCCCGACCGCGATTTTATAATTCATGCGAAATCGTTCTATCATCACTGAAAAATAAAGAATTCGAATGAAATTTAATCAAGTAATTATTTATTTAATATTTTCTCTAGTAAATCCAAATTGAAGTAGCAGTTGTGACAAGGTAATATTTGAAATGGATGACTCAATATCCCACTGCATTATTATTAAAAAAAATATTATGTTGCCCCTACTGATTATTTTTTCATTTGTTTTCCAAAAATCTCATGTAATGAGCTAGGGAAATCATATGTTAGACAAACTATATATAAACTACTAGCTATGCCCGCGACTACTTCCGCGTGAAATTTCAATTATAAACACAGTAATTAATAAAATTATAGGATTGAATAGTGTATTAAAACTTGACATCGACGATTTAATTGGCTTCACCCTTTGTAAACGATTTTGTTCACCGAGACGCAGCATGGCACTACAGCATCGTACATACGTACAATTACATCGTATATATATGAAAAACATCATAGCTGCGTTCATTCTTAACAGATGCACAGGGAGAAGCGTTAGTTACAGAAATCAAAATCGTTCACATATTGACCCACCCTTTACCCTTTAGATATCAAAACCAGCTTGACATATTGTTTCAACTTACTATCCGGTAAATCGATAATATTCTTTGCCGCTTTGTTGTAAAACCTGACACTATTTTTTTCAAAAACTATTACTGGACTTACTCAGCCTAAACAAGAAATTACTAATTTGTCACAATAATTTCATTCTAGTATTTAAGTTATGTTGGTTCTTTATTAAATTCAATTTTAAAGCTTTTGCGGACTATATGTGTAAATTATAACTAATGTATCGTGAGAGCAAATTTAAGATACCCAATTTCTGAAGCTTAGTAAATGATTCGCGAGACCGTATGTTATAAATTGCGCGTGTTGCTCGTTTTTGTAGTAGGAATATAGAATCTAATTTAGCTGTTGTCCCCCAAACAAAATACCACATTGAGTTATGAAAGTAAATTAAGTAGACCAACCTAATAGTGGCAATATCTATAAGCTGGCGAATCTTACGAACTTTCGTGAAAATTCATCCAGTAATTCTTGCGTAAATGTCTTCTCTTTTGCGTTTTCTTTTATGTACGATATACATATATATGTATGTCATATATATGTAAAATATGTCTTAAATATTATACCGGTATATAAACTATTACCATACTAAATTTCATAAAAATCCGTCTATTAGTTTTTGCGTAAATCTCATATAAACGACAGACAGACAGATAAAATTTAAAAAAACCATAGAAATATGTTTTGTCATTGATTCTAAGACGAAACCCCTCCTCCCCTCCCGAGTATTTTTTCTTTAAAATATTTAATATACAAAATTCGTTCCATTACCCTTTTATTATATGTATAGATATGGAATATAGTTTAGAGTACCTTACAGATTTTATGGTTCAATTAGATGTGGGACGAACGTCTAATTGATTAGAGTTTAGATTTAAAAAAGAAATTAAGATAGCATATTAAACATTACCTTTGATACTCTTTACATAAATTTACATAAATTCTATCCTTTTAAGGATGTCTAGTGGTTTTAAATCGCTTATTAATCTGGGTGTTTGGAATTTTATACAATTCTTACATCCCGGTTATTTGACATAGAAGTTTCAATACGATTAATTTGACGTTGCCTAAATCATGTTTCTCGACTTACTACAGATAGATTTTTAATTAAAATTTAAGAATTAAAAGGAAGTGTAACAATCGTCATATATCTCAACATTTGGGAAAAATATTTACTTATCTTCAACTTCAACTTTAAGTAACTTCAACTTCACCCGTATCGAACATTATGTAAAAACAATGATTAATAAAGTACTATGAACGTATTAAGTCAATTTACTTATTTATTTTTCTCTCGTACTTACGCCGCGTCGTTATTAAGATTACAATAACTTTTGGTAGTGTGGACCGATTTTAATGAAACAAAGACTAAGTTACTCTCAAGGATATGCTTTATGATTTTCTTTGTAAGTTTTTACTGTGAACCCAGTACTTTAGCAGTGATGCGTGTTCATACAAGCAGACAGACGGACAGACATTTCCAAAAATGGTTGAAATGCATTCTATTACTTATTCCCAGACACCCACAACATTTTTTTTTCACGAAAATCGAAATTAGATTTATATTCTTACACAACTCTTCCTTAATAAGAGGTATTGCAATATTTTTGTCATATTTACAAATAGGTACTTAAGATACGATTCAGTTTTAATAAGATACTCAAAACACAATGACTCCATATTATTATTTTCAAGATGAGCAGTTTTGAATGAAATTTTAGAAAACCACAGATGTTATAGCCAAGAATAATTGGCATACTTAAGCGTATTCAAAATAAGTAAAAGAGTAACTGATGATTTAATATATACATGTGTTACGTGTGTTTTATATAGAGATAAGTATTGTTTGTAAGAAAATATCAAACAAATTACATATACACAGGAAGTGCAAATTAAATTGATGATATCAACATTATCGAAAATAGAGCAGATCGTTATGCAGATGTGACTATTTCGAAGTTTAGACAATCGCTCGTCAATTGTTACTCATTCAATTTTTGAACATGATTTTTTGAACATCAAATGAAATTATCAACGAACACTACGAAGCTTTTCATCGATATTCAATTCTCGGTATTCAATTATCCTCGTGAAGGTAAAAAAACGTACCGTTTTTCCACGATTTTATTTCAGATGATGTTATATTTTATGTATAGCCATATTTAATTTCAATAATGAAATTGATAAAGTAATACAATTTACAAGTTCCAGTGTATGCTTTTATTTCATTAATCTATCCATAATATGAAATTTACAAATACCTACTAGGTATCTTGTTTGTAGCGACATTTCCACTCCACTATAAACATATCTGTATGATATAATAGTGTATTTATTTTCAATATAATATGAGTGACATAACTGACGATCATCACCAATTAGCATATCATTTTGCGGTTACGTTAAAATTAATTAGAAAATAATGTTCAATTACAAATTGTGTATTCGATTGACACAGTTACAGAGTCTTCTGTACTTGTTTATATTATTCTTTAACTTTGGCCAACTTTTTAATAACCAAATTATTCTACTTCATTTTATATAACTTTAATTTTAAGCGAAACTTTTTCACTTAAAAAACATAATTCGGTTAGTGAAAATACGTATGCATTGAGGTTTACATATATTAGCAATATTTAGTTATTTTAAAAAAGAAACCTATTTAATTTACACTGTACAGTTGTTTCATTATTAATTCTTATATAAATATTTCTAAAATCCTTTTGTAGCCGCCCTTGCCGCGTTACCCGCCGTCAGCCAACGCTCTTCTCTTCGACGATGACCCTGGTATCATGTCAGAGGTGGAAACTGCTTCAACAGGGTTCAGGCGCGGAGGCAAACAAAGGTCTTCGTTACCCGTGGTGCGGACTCCAAGCAAGACACTCGAAAGACCGTTGGGTATGTCACATACACTTTAATTAAGTAGACAAAGGATACACTATAAGTCAAATTTAAATATAAAACTTGATAATAGTAAAATGAGTTTAGCGCCACTTAATGACGAGTTATAGTAAAACTGATAGTATAAAATTTTTTCTTTTGTACAACTATTTTCATGATTAATGTGTTTTTCGCGCAATAAACTAGGGACACCGAATGTTGGATCGCGTTCCGGGTTTTTAGATCATCGATCCTATTTGTTTAGATCTTAATGCTACTTCTGTGTATATCACCACTAAGTTTTTTGTGAGGTCCATTGACATATAAAAGCCCAAGACACACAGTCTCGAATAAAAGTAACGCTCAAGACCGGCCGCGAAAATACTCTAATATACATACGTGGTTAAAGTTATACGATTAACTTATGATTTTGCAAAATTCAACCTTAACTGAATGATTTAAAGATGTTTTTACAAGGACGCAAACGACGCGAGACTATTTGAAGTGACTGCATAATCCAAAATTATGTATTCATTTTTGTGTGCCGGCTATGAGACGTTAAGTGTGCATCTTGGGTTTTTGTATATCAATGGTGTAGCCAAAATAAATGCAGGTGTGAGAAGACATTATCGCCATGCGTTACGAACTACCGGGGCGTGTCATGTCATGGCGTCTACGCCGTACAACTGGGCTGGCGGTTTTTACGCATGTCAAAAGAGTTTTGCGGACTTTAGTTACGAGTTATTGAAATTACGTGGGTATGGAAAGGTTTAATCTGCGCTTTATCCGAAAGATTTCTAATTTTAGCGCGTCAGAAAAGCAAAGCAGGTATCAGGTCTTTTTTTTATATTATAGGAGGCAAACGAACAGGCGGGTCACGCGATGGTAAGCGATCACCGCCGTCAATAGACACCAGCAACACCAGGAGAGTCGCAACTGCGTTGCCAGCATTTGTTAGGGAGGAAGGGGAGGTAGGCCTCCGGCGCTCTCACTGACCGAACGAAACGCAATAATGCAAGCACTGTTACTTCACGTCGGTTTTCTCTGAAAGGGTGGTACTACTTCGGGCGAGACGAGACGGCCCAATTTATTTTTATTTATGGCATATATTAAAAAGCGTATTTGCAAAAAAGAGCGTACTAAAAGAATTACTTAATGCAAGAAGTAATAAAAAAACATTTTTTGAAGTTATATTCTTTTGGCGCGTTAGGGAAAAATGATGAGAGTAAATTTTTAGGACGCGCGCGCACACCTTCACAAAAAACCGACACACTGAAGTTATTACGATGCGCGTGCACACTGTCACGAAAAACCGACACCCTGAAGTTATTACGATGCGCGCGCACTTTGTCACGAAAAACCGACACCCTGAAGTTAGCTACAGTTAACATTTTGTTTCTTTGTATTTGTTGTTTGTATTTCTTTGTATTAAAACTTTCAATGTATTTAATACCTTTTTTCTATTTTTATTGTCGTTTCTTCTACAAACGCAGAACAAGGCGAAAGATAAAATTTTTGAAAAGATTTTTATCTTGTTACGCCAAAGAAGTATAACTTCTAACGCGTGTACATAAGTACACACACACTTTTTTTACAATTTAAATTATAATTTGGACATTGTCTGATAATTAAAAAAAAAACCTGTTCGCCCATGGTTTTTTTTTCGAACTGACTACACTATTGACCTATCAAGGTCTTAACAGCTTCACCGGACTACTTGTTCGCCCATGGTATTTTACACGATTGTTCTACAATGTTAACAACGTATAAATCATAGTATATAGTAATATAGTAGTAAAACGAATGATGATGATCATGTCCTTCTTGACGCATCTGTCAACGGCGAACGCTGTCATCTTTGGAAATGGGAGCGAATGCGGCTCGCAAAAACAAATTTAGTTTTAAATTTACGGTTACAAGACGCACTGTGCAACTGCCCGGAAGAATTTAGAGTATAAGCATAGAAAGGCTTAGGACGGTTGTTTTTGAGAAGGCGTTTAAAATCGAAGTCTTTTATTCGATGGTCTTCGGATGTTTCTACTGCCTTCTTAACAGAATGACGCCAGGTTTACCTCTGTTGCGTAAACTCTCTCCACTTGTCTGGAAATATGCTGCATGCGATGAGATGGCGATTAATCACATCTTTATAACGAATATATTGACCTTAAAAGTAATACGAATTAACTAAATAATCCTTACTTTCTTATTAACATTAGAAATGCAATAGGATGCATATTTGTTTGTTTGTTACGCTTCCAAACCTTAACCACTCAACTAATCACTATAAAAAAATTCCAAACACGTTGTCAAGTGCCCAGAAAACAACATAGAGTACCTTTCATTCAGCAAAAATCTACTGTACGCGAGAGATAGGCCAAATCTATGTTAACACGAATGAAGCCGCGAACAAAAACTAATAATTGGATTTATAACTACAATCGCTTCTCTACTCTCTACTACGTCGTTCGCGTTATTTTGGGCTAACTAACACGCAGCGGAAGCTCTCAAAAGGAATATAAAAAAAAACGATTTTGTATAAAAACATTTTTCATTGGTGCTCCGCTCCTAGGTCTTAGTGATGATAGACTGTAGACTTCCTCGATAAATGAGCTATGTAACACTGAAATAATTTTTCAAATCGGACCAGTAGTTCCTGAGATTAGCGGATTCAAACAAACGAACAAACCCTCCAGCTTTATACTATTAGTATAAATATGCATGATATTTTAAAAGCCCTAATATTTTTACCATGTTATTCAACATTCCAGTATGCAATATTCTGTAAAAGACAATGTGGCTCATGTGGCATGATTATTTAGGCTTTGGGAATTCATTGTAGGCATATTTTATTAAATAAATTTAGTTCCTTATAATACTGTTATATTTTTATTTAACTTACATTAAACAGAGAAATAGGTTACGCGATTTTACTCGTTCAAAAAGTTTCAGTTTTCCAGACGTTGCGATCTAGCCTGTCCATTAGATAATTAATTATGACTGTAGTGAATATTTTCAAAGAAAATGTTATTACATTTTATGCTACAAAAGAAGTTACGGACGTAGCGTGTCTTCTCATTTTCCTTTTTGATATAATGTTTTTAGTTAAGTTATTAATTAATTATTATTAAAATATTTAAGAATAATATCCCTCTACTACTTCAATTCCGTCGTACGTATAATTCGACTATACTATGAATTTGCGTCATTCAAACATTCCATATTAGAAACATATTTGAGTACTCAATTTTTAAATACATGGAATAATATATGAATTAAGAGTATTCTAAACTAATGGTAACTCAGTTAATAAAATCGCAACGAATTCGTTCGCAACTTCTTATCTCTGCCGTACCGTGAAGCTATGGAACAATCTCCCGGCCAGTGTATCTCTCCTTCCTATAACATAGGGTCCTTCAAGCGTAACGTGAAGAAACAAGAAAATAGAAGAAAAAAAACATAAACCGCCTTCGATGTGAAAAACTAATAAGGGACTAAAAAGCGTAAAATAACTGAATTATTAAATTAACCAAATTAAATATAAAATATTGATATTCGCTCTACCTAATAATATATTTGAAGTCGATGCCAACCTACATTCATATCATCTACATACAAACTTTGGGTCCACACTCGTGTCCCATGATGTATATCTGTATAGTATACATATTTTATTACCTGCAACAAATTTGAAATGTAGGTTGGCATCGACTTCAAATATATTATTAGGTAGCGCGAATATTAATATTTTGTATTTAATTTGGTTAATTTAATAATTCCGTTATTTTTCGCTTTTTAGTGCCTTATTAGTTTTTCACATCGTAGGGGGTTTATTATTTTTTGTAAAAATGTTTTATGTGTTCATTTTTAGTCTCCATAAATATATCTGGTTTCTAATGGATATAATAAATCGGTTCCAATTTCACGAAAATACGTAGAGACGAAGTGGGTGAAAATCAAATAAACGATATTTCACCCCCTTTGGGGTTGAATATTTTCATTCAAATTTATATGGGATCACCTCTGAATATAACCAATTCAAATAAATAAAGAATCATTAAAATCGGTTCATAATTGACAGAGATATCGATTAACATACATTAAAAAAAATACAACCGAACGTAGTAACCTCCTCCTTTTTCGAAGTCGGTTAAAAAGCAAGATTAAATTTTAACGAGGTACCTACTAAGCTTCAATTTCGGGTGGTAATAATGTAAGCTTTGAAATGTAATACTTCATTATAAGAGTAAATAGTAACGTTGATTCATAAATTAAAAATATAAAATGTTAACAATAACTAAACAAAATAAAACAGAATATACAACTAGTGAAACGTTGGTGATATTTTTTTACTACGTTTAGAAGTGTCCTAGTTCTAAGTTCAAGTCCTAATTTAATTAAATCGAAATACGTAGTTTTCTAGCACATTAAAAGCCAAGAGTTTATAATAAAAATTCTCAATTTTTTCATGTCTCTTTGATAGTACAGGCATCACCCGTAAATTTATAAATCAATGTCTATGTTACTTTCACATTAGCATAGAACAACTGAAACAAAGAGAACATACATATCGATACGTAAATATGTATACATTTTATTTCATACGTGCTTTGTAGGACATGGAATCGTTAAAAATGTAAACAAAAAATCTGTTTTTGTCTGAACATGATCGCGACGCGGAAATTTTTGTCACTATAGAAAATAAATACAGTGCAACACAGTTGATTGCAAAAACGGGAACCCTTTTCGGCATCGGAAACTATGCAAAAAGAATTTTCACAAACAAGCTGTGTGTAACTGTTCATTTTCAGTAACGACGTATTGTTGTGAGTATGGAATATTTTTGAAATTTTACGTACATGTAGCTTAGAGCTTTGTCGAAAAATACTAAATAACTGAACTACACTACTGATTTTTCTCTTACTTGAATAAGTTCTAAGTTATAACTTTCGATCGTTTTTAGAAGCTACTGTACGTTTAGTTATGTAATTTATAGATATAGAATAATAACCATGATACAATATAACAATAAAGTAAGTGTTAATAACTACATCTGCATATTTTCAGATAAATTAATTAAGTACCATCATTATTTTATTACTTAAATTAATTAGTTTTATTATTTAAAATCTAGACAATTACACTTACCTATCAGCCTGAACGATTTTTTTTTAATTTATACAGAAAACTTGTAACCAAATTTTAGGCAGATTTATGATTTCATCATTTATACAAACGTAAACGTTTATCAATTGTCGTAGAGGTAAGCTTAGTCGAATGACGTAAACAGAGAGAGTGAATTTTTATTCTATACTTTTAATTTCTTATTTTATCGTACACTAGAACGAAAAAGAGTTAATCTTTTATCTCTAATAATGTGATAAACGATTTACTTTCATATTCTTAATATATTGCAATCCAACCTTTATAAGCCGATGCAAAGACTTGTTTAATATTAAAATTTAAGTTCATTCTTTAACACACAATAAAAACAAAACATCGACAACGACAAAATAATATATCTCTTCTGGAATTTCTATTAAACTAACAGGCTCGGTGGACGTTATGCCACTCTGATAATAAAAGAAGACTTGACAAATTATATACCTAAACCTTCCTCGTGAATCACTTTATCTACTGTTGAAAACCGCATGAAAATCAGTTTAGAAGTTTTTGAGTTTATCGCGAACAGACAGACAGACAGACGCTGCATAGAACTATATGTTATATTATGTAGTGACTATCAGTAATCCGACTCATCTATAATTGAATGTGAAATAAATAATACTTTATTAATGCCGTGGTTTTGTAATAATTGTGATAGCATTAAATAAAACTTTTATTCCATAGTACTGTATCTTCACTTTATAATTTACTGACATAAATATAAATTATATTATATACTTCGTTGCGATAATGACGTAAGACAGTAACAGCATAAATATAAAAAACGGTAATAACATAGTCAAACATAAAATATAAAAAGTTTACAAACACATATAATAATCAAATAATGAAATCTATGGCACTGTCACGAGATTTTTTTTTATAAAGTTAATATTTAAACTTATTTGCAACACAAAGCATAATAAAAATAAAATGCAGCCTAGCGACAAGAGCAATTAGGAGTAAAAACTATAGTGTAACAACTTTTTTTATAAAAGAACGCTTAATATTTCAACTTTCATGATAATCGGTCTAACGGTTTAGTATATTTTCCAATCTTAGATATATATCACAACTTTCAATTTTATAACTTTAGTTATATTTGTGACTAAATTACTAGTCCAGCATGTCAGTACTTTACCGTATCCGATATTGTAAAACTACGTTACTCGCAGAGGACCGCTGTCAGTACCCTTAGTGCTTTATAGAATATTGGCCTAGATTTTCTCTCGCAATTATAATTCAGTAAAAACTTTTTATATTGCGAATTTTGCAAACATTATTAACGAAAAACAATAAAGGGAAGTAAATTACATTACATTACTATTTATTCTGATTGCTTACGTATAACTTACTTTAATAAATGTGATTATGTCAATAATCTGAATACGCCATTTTTTGAGTGTTGTCACTGCAATTGCGTTGGATTTCCCACAGATGATTTTTTAATATCATTGCAATACATGATTATCATAAGAAATATTTTATTGAACTATACACAATAATGGTTGGAATTGCACTAGGGTGTGACTAGGGTTGAAGCTCGAAGGTGGTCACAAGAAATCCATTAATATATACATAACATACTTTAATGTAAAACAGCCGAGATTATTTGCATTAGGTTTGTCTCGAGGAGTACCTAGTTGACAGTATCATAAAGAAAATATATTTTCCATCATCCCTCGATCTAATATATCGTAAGTGTAATAATATATACTAGCTGACCCGTGGAACTGCGTCTGCACCAAATCGGTTACTACGAGTTCCAATTATATTTGAAAACTCGAAAATCGAACGTTCACCGTCTCCAATTGTGAATTCAAACTATCTGGGGACCCATTCAAAGATACACCTTGTTGGTAAGCGAAAAACCTTCTTAAATAAGCTCAGGACTCGATCGCAGCAGCTCCTACCGAATTTATTTGACATAATAAGATGACGGCTACGTTGATTGTTTAGGTTACATTATTTTGGTGGCATTTTATTGAAAATTGAAATGAAATCGGAATGAAATAATAAATGCCTTAAAAATATATTCTATTTAAATGCAAATAATCGATTTAATATTACATACTAAGTTTTATTGCGCATTAATTGTTTTGAATAACGATTATAATGACTTCAAAACAAAAGTATTACATTTCTTAGATAAAAATGATTATATCAAATCAGATGATACTTGCATGCGGTTGATCGATAAAATCTGGATTTCATTATTTTTTTAATAACATGAAATCCTAGGGTGACGTACTCCCCCACTTAAAAGGTATATGAAGGCACCATGGGAAAAAAGGGTAACGTACGCATAGCATCGATCCTCGGCTCCATCAATTGTACGCTGAAAGGTAATTTATGAACATTGTACCTTTCGTAGATAAAGTAAAATGGACGCTATACAATACGTTGTAGTTAGTATATGGAAAATAAAATAGTTGATTTTAACTAATAATTATTAGTTAAACTTTAACTTATAACTTTATTAACTATTACTAAATTAGCTAACTAATAAAATATACGTGATAAAAACGATCTTATCTTAGACACGAATAATAAAGTAATAGACAAAGCTAAAATAGCAGCAGCTTGCCACATTACTTCTCTTTAGTTGCAGATGACATTTGATCACCGCCTGCTTGATGAGTTTTCGGTGATCTAGTACTTTACGTGCATGATTCGCCTTATACAGTTTTTTTTCTATGTGTTGGATATATCTTGTAGTATATATATTTTGTGTGTCAGTACAATAGTGTTATTGTGAATAAAATACATTCTTAGTAAATAAATAGTTTTCGTTATACACGTTTATTTCTAATTGGACAACGTCTTCCATAGAAACATCATTTTTCCAAGTGGGCCTTCTATTTATAACTACTAATAAGAATAAATATCAACAAGAAAAGGAAGTAAACGAAAATGGTTCTAATATGCAATTGACAGCAACAAAACTATTGTGAATACGACTGTACTGTAACTAGCACTCACGGTAAAACACGTGTCGGCGTGGGTTTAATAGGTTTTTTTTATGATAATGGTTTTGATTACTGATAGATTCTGTGTATCCAGTAATTATTTTATGACCATAAAAGATTTAAAATATTGTTTTAGAAAAATATAACCATTATTTTTTGCCAATATTAAATAATTTGCAAATAATTTGTGATAAGAGGGCCATATAATAGAAATATAACGTACATTAAATTATTCTCGCTTGGTACTCATCATTACATAGTATAAAACAAAGTCCCCTACCGCGTCTGTCTGTCTGTCTGTTCGCGATAAACTCAAAAACTACCGAACGAATTTTCATGGGGTTTTCACCGGTGGATAGAGTGATTAATGAGGAACGTTTTAGTATATAATTTGTTAAGGATTTTTTCATAATCAGGGCGGGACAACGTCTCCCGGGCCCGCTAGCTGGTGTATATAAAACAGCAGCTATATTGTAATTTTTAAAATGTTTCTTTATGTATTTCATAATGGTAGTATGGTATGAAGACCTGCAATATTTAATGATTTTTATATATGTAATTAAAACTAGATAATGGTCAACGTAAGTTTTTCACGAGTAGTCGTAAGTTTTAGGTCGTCAGTGTAAGAATATATATGTATCATCTCGTAGACAGAAACGGGCCATGTACTATGTAAAATAGTTCGTCTCCATATTATTGTATGTTCGGCCATTGGGCAAATCTTCATTCTTCTCACATTCAAAACATTAAACACCATTC
Organism: Antheraea yamamai; assembly: GCA_036509395.1. Lineage (NCBI taxonomy): Eukaryota > Metazoa > Arthropoda > Insecta > Lepidoptera > Saturniidae > Antheraea > Antheraea yamamai. The sequence continues at coordinate 15,024,267 of AP028424.1, forward strand.
TATTGCTTTACTAAGGTGACTGACTACCTTTGAGCTCGTTGCCAAGCGGCTGAGTGCCATAAGCGCTCGTACTATTAGTCCCGTAAAGCTGTGAAGGCTCATTAAAACTATAGCCTTACTTTGCACTTCCGCCAGGAACTTTGTTTTAAATTGGTGAACAGACTGTTCACATCGAAGATCTTTGATTTTTTTAATTTGAACTATAATTCTGAGTGAAATACGGTGTTTAATATAAAATATCATTCAGTTTTTTAGCTAATTTGTAGTTAGGTATTTTTCGAAAAAAAAAAATGTTGCATGTGTCTACGAATAAGGAATGGAATATATTTCAATCATTTTTAGAAATGTCTGTCTGTCCGTTTGTATGAACACGCATCACTGCTAAAGTTCACATTAAACCCTCAGCAACAGAATCGTAAAGCATATCCTCAAGACTAACTTAGTCTTTGTTTAATTAAAATCAGTCGACTATATCAAAAGTTATTCTAGTTGTAATGACGACGCGGCGTAAGTACGAGCTCCGGCGCTCTCACTGACCGAACGCATGCAACAATGCAAACGCCGTTACTTCACGTCGATGTTCTGCGAGAGGGTAGTAGTACCCCGGGCGAGCCGACCTATTGATGCTGAATCCAGTAATAACTTCAGCGCGGCTCTGTCACCTACAAGGTGGTTTCAGACTGAACTTATAAGTAGATTATAGATTTAATAAAATTATTTTTAATGTATGAATAGCATTGTAACCACTTATTATCTCGTGAGTTTCACCGAGATTCGTTGTTAAAATTGCATGCCTAAGCATATCATAGCAGATACTAATATCTAACCCATTACATTGTATAAGTATTATGAAGTTAAATATTAACGAAATAATATATTTTTATGTATCTAAAATCAATTAGCAGTTTTTGAAAGTTGCAGTTAAAGTGAGCCATTGCTTTAAAGTGAATGTACATTCAAGTCGTTAGGGAAGAAGAAGTGAATGATATTATTAATTATCTGTTTGAAAACTTTGTCAAGTCTTCCAAAGAGTTGAACGAAGATTATACACAGATATTTTTACACAAACAACCCTTACTCTGTACTGATATATCCAAGTTTAAGCATCATACATCGCCTCAAGAGATTTTAATTGGAAAGAAAGTTTAAAGAGCTGCACAAAGTTTAACGAAGCATGTTGGTCGAAGAGAAAGTAGATTATTCGACGAGAAAAGAACACTAGTTACTCAGCGAAAACCCGATTTTAGTTGCATAAGATTTAAAAGTTTGTAAAGTTACTGAAGTGATAGAGATACAACTAATCAATTTGTGTGATATAGGAAATGAGAATTCTAGGTCTACATTTAATAAACTCGATTAAACTGTGGTGTTTATGGCGAAATAACTAATATCTCTAAGACTAATGGAAAACTTAAATGAAACAATTTTTGTATTTTTTTTTATATCATAGGAGGCAAACGTACAGGTGGGTCACCTGATGTTAAGTGATCACCACCGTCCATAGACACTTGCAAGACCAGAAGAGTCGCAAGTACGTTGCCACCTGTGTTTGGGGGAGAGGGAGTGGAGAAGGGGGAGGGGGAGCGGAGGTAGGTTATCCGGCGCTCTCACTGACCGAACGAAACGCAACAATGCAAGCACTGTTACTTCACGTCGATTTTCTGCGAGAGGGTGGTACTACCCTGGGCGCACCGACCCATTCGTGCTGAAACCAGTAATAGCTTCTCCGTGGCTCTACCACCTCTACTCGTTGTTGTCAGCTCTCTTGTTTGTTTGTCTTGCTCGACTGTCCAGTACCTTCCATTTAATTAAACATTTTGAAAGTACCACGCTCCTTATGAAAGTATCGCATAAAGTATATCTATTGTATGCCTATCTATATATCCCAACGAATTATGAAAATATAATTATCATCTACAATTCGAAATGAAAAAAAATTAAATGTAATAAACTTCATATCTCAGTATCAACAGTATCACACTCTATATGATTTGTGTAAAGCTTGGCATACGGAGTTTAAGTAAGTGCCAACGTAATTAAAAAACATTTTAAAAAAGACGGAGTAATTTCGCTGCATCTTATGAAGTGCTTGTTACACATTTTCAACAAAATTATGTCAGTCATAAGTCGAGGAAGTGATAAATAGGGTTAAAATGAAAAGAAGCCTTACTAGTTGCTTTTAACGTCTAAACTGGCCTACATTCGTTGATATTCGTTGTAAGGTAAAATATCTTTTCGAGTAAATAATAAATGTCATTACTGTCATAGACTGCTATTTTAGGAAATATAGGTCATAAAATATGTGAAAGCAAAGAATACAACGTGTAAAGTAAAAAGTGAAATTATCACGACGAATTAAGTTATTCTTATATGGATATATGGATTCTTTCGAAACCAAGCAAGAAGAGGACTACGAAAAGGAAGAATTCTTCATTAAAATAATGGTACGAATTACTAATATATGCCCACGAAGAAATCGAATTCACTAACCTCTCTACAATATCCAAACTAAAGTTTGAGATTAGGGATAAAGAGTCAAGATAATGTCAATACATAAGCCGTAGTGATAGGCATACACAAGCCCGGCAAAAAAGCTACGCTTCCCGATAGCTATCGCCCGATTAGCCTGTTAGATACATTAGGTAAATTATACGAGTGGATCCTTCTGAACCGTCTCCAGGTCTCGATTACAGTTTTAAAATTAATACCACCTGAGCAGTTCGGATTTCGTGCCGAACACTCTTGCACGAATCAAGTACACCGCCTCACGGAGTACATTTTCTCTAATTTTAATGCCGACCCGAAACGTAAACCGAAACACACAATTGCAGTCTTCTTCGATGTCGCCAAAGCCTTCGATAAGGTCTGGCATGGAGGGCTCATCCATAAATTATGTAAATCTCACGTACCCGATAAGTTAATTCATATTATCCACGATTATCTCACTGATAGGACTTTCCGCTTTAGAGTGGATGGGGAACTAACCCTGCCCCACCCGATACGCTCAGGTGTGCCACAGGGCTCCATACTCGCGCCCTCGCTCTTCAATCTGTTCATCGGTGACCTACCTCGGACTAAACGGGTCGAGGTAGGTTGCTATGCTGACGATACAGTTATTTACACTTCCAGCTTGCGGTCGGACTTTCTTAGGAAGCGCATCGAAAAGGCCGTTTGCACACTCGGTGAATGGTTTCGTCGATGGCGCATAGAAGTTAATCCTGATAAGAGCACCGCGATACTCTTCGATCCTTTACGACGTAGTAATAACCTCGAGCCCATCAGGCTATACGGAACCGATATACCTTGGGCCGACGAGGTCAAATATCTCGGTGTTACATTAGATAAACATTTAAATTTTGAGTCACATATAGATAGAGTGCGAAACAAAGCCGCTATGGTCTTGGGTCGCCTCCATCCGTTGCTTTGTCATAGGAGTAAGATGTCCCTCAGACACAAGCTCACTTTGTATAAGACGTGTATTCGTCCCATGATGACATATAAGCAGTCCCGTTTTTGCGCATATGTCGTAAGATAATTTTCATAAGTTGCAGGTTCTTCAAAATCGCGTTTATGTAAAGTAACCGGTGCTTCGTGGTACGTCCGGAGAGTTGATTTACATAGGGACCTAGAGATGCCTTCTGGGCATACGTAAAATCACTTACGATTAGTTATTTTGAAAAAGCCGCGAATCATCCCAGTCCATTAGTGGTATCCGCCACAAAATACGAATCCGTACCAAATGCTGCGCGTTGTAAAAGACGTCCGCGACATATTTTTACCGACCCTCCCGATAAAATAACGGCAGTGAACGATCAGTACCAGCCTGTCTCTCCAAACAGAGCGTGCTCACGCCCACGCCCGCGTAACCACAGATCACGCCGCCGTGGTCTGGGGGTAAATTTCGCTCCCGCACACCAGACTAGGCCCCCCTCGGCAGCGGCTCAAGCCTAGGTCCGTTCCCTCGGCGAGGAGCCCTTGAGTACGCTGCTCGCGCGATACAGTGACACAAAATCTTACATCACTGCGACAACATTGCACATATCACCTCCACGCACGTGCACGCATACACGCTTACACATGCAAGTGGAAGGGTTTTATTTTTTTCCCTTATCAAACTGATATAGTTTAGAATATTATCCGATACGAAATATATATATAAGAGTTGTTGAGGTATGTATGCTTGGTACACATATATGTTTCAACAACTCATATATGTATGAATAGTTAGCTTCAATGTCTGAGTGTGCTGCGTGGGGGGAGCAGCGCCGCATTCTGGCGGCGGTGGTAGGACCTGACTTGTCGCTGCCGAGCGTGGTCTCGGCCATGCTCGGCAGCGAACCGGCGTGGCGAGCGATGTCCTCCTTCTGCGAGGACGTCATCTCGCAGAAGGAGGCGGCGGAGAGGGCCCGCGAGGCAGACCCGCTGAGTGGCCGTCTCCGCCAACGGAGGATTGGCAGGAGGAGGCGGCGCTTTGCCCAACTCCTCCTGCCACCGTAGCCGGACCCGAGGGGATGGGCCGGGGGGCCCATCTCCTCATTGCACAGGTCCGGCGGACGAGGGGGGGCAGCCGGCGTGTACCCGGTCTGTCCCTCTATAGGTAGGAGCCCGGCGGTCACCTTCCGCCGGGCGGACCGTGGGGGCGGCTCTACAAGGTTGATTAGCTTGAACGATCCCTTGCCGCCCCCACAGAACGGTCTGTCGGTACACCGTGGGGTTTTAGTCCGTGCGACTCGGACATAACCCACTCTCTCCCCCGGGAGGGTGGGTATCCATAAGGGATTTCCCCACGTTAAAAAAAAAAAAAAAAAAGATAGGTCGCGAATTGCATGTATCAGGCAACAGCCAAAGCCGAGGTGTGCTGCGCATCCTTGAGCTAGTTGTCAAAATAAAATCGGCTGAGTGCCTTAAGCGCTCGCCTTAGTAATCCGGTGAAGCTGTTAAGACCTTGCTTGGTCAATAGCGCAGTCAGTTCGAAAAAAAAAAAAAAAGTCAATACATAAGCTCCAATTACTAAAACAATTCATAAAAGATGATTCAGAAAAATAGCGGTTATTTTGAATGAATAAAGAACATACAACAATAGTGTATATACTTATATATTCATCTCACTTTGTTGTTAATTCTGTTTATTTGACCTTTTTTGGTTTAATTATCTTAATATTTAATTTTACATACTCTCGAAAACTTTTATTGACATGCTGTTATAAAGATTTGAGAAAATGTTAGAAAAAAATTCAGTATAGTTAAAAGGACATACCAATTGTGCTGCACTATTTGTCTTTCTAGCTTAAGTTAATTGTTGTAGGTAAACTTGCTCAGGTAATCGCAAACATTTACAATATTTTTCAGTTTATGGGTTGATTTATTTCAATATAACGCTTTAAACATTGTGTTTTCAATATGTATTATTTGTCGAATTTGCTATTTTAATTATTTGTATCAATAAAGCTTATAGTTATGTAAAGCTCAATCAGATGTTTATCTTACAGGCCTTATCCAACGGGCCATTCGTGTTTTTTTTATACCAGTGGTGGCAAACAAACATGAGAGTCACCTGATGGTAAGTGATCACCGCCACCCATGGACACCTGTGACACGAGGAGAATCACAGATGCGTTACCGGCCCTTGAGAAAGGAGTAGGCTCGTTTCTTGAATGACGGTTAATTGTAATGGCTCTGAAACGCTCCATGTTCTATGGATGGGGATCGTAGATATATTTTAGAACGAAAATACGCGATATTATCGATCCAATCGTAAATCTGTGATGAATTCAAGCTCTTCAGACTTACGGAGTTCCTTTTCCATGGGCTAAAGATGTCAAGTTCCTAGGTGTCATCTTCGATAGAGAACTCGCGTTTAAACCGCATATCGATTGAGTGCGGAACACGAAACGCCATAGTTTCGGGCCGCTTGCATCCCTTGGTATACACGAAGAGCAAAATGTACATTATACATAAACTAGCGCTCTATAATAAATGCGCCTGTCCCAATCGGGCATATAGCTGCCTCGTATTCTAGTTCTATTCTAGTAATGCCCCCGCTTTGTCATCTCAATAGTAACTCGAAATTGGCATTTCCAAGTTTCTTAGGTGTGTGTAAAAACCGCGAGTCCAGTTATTATGCTGTGACTATCGTCACGCTGTCCGTTAGTTTGTAATGCATGACAATAATGTCTTTCCACACCTCGATTTATTTTCAACTATGGACAAAGCTTCGTGGCGGTAAACCTTTTTACTTTACCTTTTTACTCATTGAGAGTAGCATATCACTAAAACTCAATTTAGAAAGCGTAAAGATTAAAAATCTTACAATGAACAATTTGTATCTTACTATAATATGTGTGTGTTATACTTGAGTGCTAAGCTCAATCTTGTTACCATCATAATCTTTATATCTTTTTTCTTTGCACTGCCTACACAATTGTTTTTCTCCACAATACCTACCTACCGTCGACCGTCTATATCATGGCGAGTGTTCTGAAGAGTTATTCAAATTAATCCCTTCCTCTCCTTTTCACAACCGAACCACGCGCGCTGGTTTTCGGAGCCACAGTTTTACGGTAACTCCTATCTGTGCACGAACTAAAAAATTCGCTACATCTTATATTTGCCGTACCGTGTAACTGTGGAACAATCTCCTGGCTAGTGTGTTCACTCCTTCCTATAACATGGGGTCCTTCAAGCGTAATGTGATGAGACATTTACGCAGGCCGGCATGACAACGACGACCGCCGGAGGAGGGCGTATCTCTCGGTGGTCGCCGTTGTTTTTGGATTGTACTGTGCTTACTACCAGGCACAGTGCAGTCACTTTGCCGTGCTACAATAAAAAAAACAATACCGCTGGTGATTTGGAAGAAAATAAATACCCTGTGACATGAAGCTCCCCAGTGTATGAACTAAACAGTGTACATTAGAATCAAGCCAAATGCATGAAAACTATAATTCAAAATAAACCTAACAATCACAGAAATAATCTCATTATTATCTATGATCTTGCAATATTCTTAGGACGGTAAACCAATAAAAAAGTAAAATTAGCGCCATCTATTGTTGATACAAAACACATTTTTTATTATATTTAATTAAAAGCACATGAAATAGTTTGGATTAACTATGTTATATTTCAATTCGATTTAGTCGACCATATATTGTACAACGTCGTATCGAAACTGCTGCGATTCAGAAAATGGTATCGAGCGTTGAGCGTCATTTGTTGTCATTAATACATATTAAATAACTACTGAAATTCATTTGTAGTAATGTATATTGTAAATTGTGTAAAAAAAATAATTAAGCATTCTTCTTTCGTTTACTTTGTCTTATTATTGTTTATACATTATATTATTTAATATCTTTGTTTTGTATGAGATTGAAATTAATGTATTTGCGTATCTACTCTTCTCTCGTACTTAACTCGAGTTGTCATTCAAATTACAATAACTTTTGATAGAGTGGACCGATTTTAATGAAGCAAAAACTAAATGTTACTCGAGGATACGCGTTATGATTATTAGGTTATTATTAGGTTTTATCGTGAACGCAGAACCTTAGCAGTGAGGCGTGTCCAGACAAACCGACAGACAAATAGACATTTCTAAAAAGGATTGAAATATATTTTATTACTTATTCCTAGCCACATGCAACAATACTTTTCACGAAAATCGAAATAGTACGGACACTTTACATTTACATTCTTATTATATGTATAGAAGATCATAAAATATACTAATAATAATCATAAAAGCATAATAGACCCGTGTGCAGCCACCGGCATTTCCTGATTTATATGATACTAGGGGCTCGCCCCGGCGTCGCACGAGTATTTAACAAAAATTTCAAAAATTAAATATTTTATATACATACTATTTATTTATTATATTATTATTATACATTTAATACATAGACTCTCACATACATATAACCTTCTTTTTGGGTCGTGTTAATTAAAAAAAAGTTATAAAGAAAGTTTGGATATTATTATTCTAATGAATTTTGTTACTTTTCTTGTGATCTTTAATATTTGATTATTTTATTTTGATTTGTAATGCTTGTAAAATATCATATCTACAATAAAAAAAATTATTGATTCAGAGTTTCTCTGTAAACGATATTTGATTTTGTTTTGTTTTGTGGCAGCAAAATAAACTAATTTTCAGGAGCTCCGACCCGCGTTAGGTCAACATATAGTTGGCCATGAGTAAAACATTTTTTTTGTAGGTCGATCTCTACTAGTTCGAAGGATTGGCCTTGGGACTTGTTAATAGTTAGCGCCAAAAATGTTATCTCCGGAAATTGAAGTCTTTTAAATGGGATTGGCAGAGCAGTTGGGATAATCGGTATGCTCGGTATATGAGTTAGTTCACCAGTTGCTGGGCTGGTATTAATAGTCGCTACAGTTAAATTGTCCTTTAATTCCTTAATAAGCAGTCTCGTCCCACTGCATATGCTGGCAGGGTTTACATTTTACAAAAGCATGATTGCAATTCCGATTTTAACGCCAACTTATGTGACGGTAGTCCAGAAAGGCTTAGTGAATTCAAACTTTCCTGCGGATAATGGACTGCGTCTTCGATATTAGTCACAGTGTCGATCGATTTATAATTTTTGAAGTTATACTTCTTCTGGCGCGTTAGGGAAAAATGATGAGAGTAAATTTTTACGATGCGCGCGCACACCGTCACGAAACACCGACACCCTGAAGTTATTAGGATGCGCGCGCACAGCGTCTCGAAAAACCGACACCCTGAAGTTAGCTATATACAACATATTGTTTCTTTGTATTTGTTGTTTGTATTTCTTTGTATTAAAACATTCAATGTATTAAATACCTTTTTTCTATTGTTAGTGTCTTTTTTTCTACAATAATTATAGAATAAGGCGAAAGATAAAATTTATGAAAAGACTTTTATCTTGTTACGCCATAGAAGTGTAACTTCTAACGCGTGTACATAATTACACACACACTTTTTTTTATTTAGCAGGGGACTTTTTGAATAATCAAATTGTTTATTTCGTTGACAGTATTATTCCTAGATAACACTATTGCCCTAGAACATAACCAATGAAAGTCCTTTTCGTGTAAATTCTCGATGTTAGAGTATGCTGCATCTATTAAAATTTCTAAATTATGGACTATTTGACCAATATCCGCTTAAAGGAGTAGGAAAAATTCCTTCGCCAAGTTTTAGCAGTTGTTGTGGGAAATCACTATTTATAACTCTATGAAGATGAGCTCTCATATTAGACTGTAATGATCCGATGACGATTTCAAGAATGTTTTGATGATATCTGCTCGTGCTCCTCCATCCATCTCCAGCAATCCATCCAGCGGAATTTTAAAAGTAGAATGAACAGTTTTTCCTTCCTTTAAGAGAGTCGCAGGAATTCCTGCCGAAGCAACTGCTATCGCTATGTTCCTTGATTGTCTTATCGTAATAAGTATCAAATTCGCAAGAAACGTCTTTCCAGTGCCACCTGGCACATCCATTTCTTTTTCTTTTGTCATTATTCACGTTATCGACTATGGACTCAAAGGCATATCTTTGATCTGGGACTGATTCTGGCAGGTTCTCATTGACAAAAACGGTCAAATTGTTTGTATTACAGTAATGTGTGATTGTATTTGTAGCACTGTTTTCTGTACGAACTGAAGTAGGTAATTCAAAATCACTTAGGCTTTTATCGTTTAATTGCAGTAGTTTATGTTCTATTTGTATTAAACCTTAATTATAAAAGTCCTCACTGTGTGGTAGGACGAAGGTTTGATTTTGCTTTCTGATTTTATGTCTAAAATCTTCACATAAATCGTCTTTGAAATTGTCCCATAAGCTAGCCGAGCGGGGTGTGCGACAACCACGACTTTTTTCTAATACTTACATTTTTAAACTCGTAATATTTTTCGAATGGAATATCCGAATTGAATAATTCAAAAAGTTATATAACGGTAGTGTGGCAGTCTTAAATATGAAATAATTTATTTTGATAATTAATACCAAAGTACAAATAAAGAGCTCTTTCTAGCGGCGTCGTTTCAGTTAAAACTTTAAAATAAAAGAACACTTATTGTGGCATAACTATAATAGTCAGACATATTATGCTCTTTTGTTGATAATGATGTGTTCTGCAAAGTCGTAGTACATTATTTTGTTGTATCATCTATAGTTTTCACAGCGTACGCGATGTAAGATTTTTTTTAGTAATTTTTGTACACCTTGGTTTACATAATAGGAGTTTTAATTAGGATTCCTATTTCTTTGAAAATATAATATAACCTACGGACACTGATGAATAGTGTAGTTTATCCAACGGTGAAAGATTTTTTTAAATTAGTCTAGTAACTAGCAGGCCCGGCAGACGTTGTCCCGCCAGGATTATAAAAAAATCCTGGACACATAATACACCAAAACGTTCCTCGTGAGTCACTTTATCCACTGGTGAAAACCGCATAAAGATCCGTTCAGTAGTTTTTGAGTTTATCGCGAACAGACAGACAGACAGACGCGGTAGGGGACTTTGTTTTATACTATGTAATGATTTCGGAGCCTATTCAATACAAACAAACAATCAAATTTTTCCTCTTTATAATATTACTATAGATTAATTTGTAATAATGAAATACTAATTACAACAAATAATAACTAGAGCAATAACGAAAAAAAATTAGAGCCGTCAGAGGATACCCGTCATGAACGAAGTTCCTTAACTTAATAATTTATTTTTTTTCGAACCGACAATGCTATTCATCTACCAAGTTCTTGACAGCTTCACCGGACTACTTCCTTAACTTAAAGTTAGAGAACAATTCAGTCTTACTTATAATATTTTATAAAACATTCATTTATTAAAAAATAGGGTATAAGATATTAAATAGATATAGAATATTAAAATAATGTTATTAAATATTCTATCATTTTAATGAGATTTCCACACGTATAGTATTGACTAAAATTACCCCGGACGCTCTCCCAGTTTTGAATTCCATTTTCAACGCGGTTACATGGTGCCACCCGTAGGTATATAGAACCGCACGAGTGCTCGTCGCGGTCCGGTGTGAAAACTCTGTATGAATCTCAATTTATATTTTATGTCCCGTCGTTCTTGTTATTCAAATTCAAATTACGGTAATGTATTTTCTCAGAAGCCTGGAAACTGTATATCTCCATGCAATTCTAAATCATAAGAGTGCACATTCGTAAGAGGTATGAGTTTGGCTTTACTTTTTTTAACGATTCAGATTTCACTTGTATATCTTATTAAGTACAAAATATGGAATGTTCAAAAACTGCAACTTGCAACTGTAACTGTATATAATATACTGCTAACGTATAAAAAGTAATGTTACATATAGATATAAGTTACGTACATATATGGCATTGTAAACAAATAGATGCTATAACTTCAAATTAACATTGAAATTGCAACATTAGATTTTAAATGTTTAAAATATGATTTTTAAAACCTATAAAGCCGAGATTTAAATATATATTTTTTAATTTATTGAATGCTTTAATTTCATTACCGATATTGATTACCATGCAAGATTATTGATCATGTTTAAGAAAACTGTTCGTATCACTGGTTGATACTATTTATATACTCATATGATAACTAGTAATTATTATATATTTCAGTGTACTATAAATTCTATATATGTATGTGGGGTTCTCAATGATGCAACTATTTTTACACAAAATAAACTGTATTATTTTTTACAAAAACACCTTAACATACAGATAATACGTCTTAGCTAGAAAGGGATATCTATACGTCACTCGTGCCTTCCGTGAGAAATTGTGGAACTAATGATTTGTTTAGAAATGCAAGCCTACATGTATATACTTGTAGTGTTAAGTAAATGTGCGTTTAAAGAAACGCAAGCGCCTATATTTCAAAATAGTCTATTTAGTTAGGTAGTCACAGTTGCCAGCCGTTTGGCACCCCTTTGGCTCTTCCTATTGCTGTTACCAATGATAATCCGAACAAAATTTCAAAACTGTGAACCTGTGATTATTCGTCATCAAAGTTGTTATTCGGTGAAAGTGATAAATACTTCAACGTAAGCGATTAGTGGAATCGTTGTCGACATTTATAAGGACGTGTAACGCAAAAGCGCCTTGCTCTGTTGTTATGTTACATTGATAATATACAATTGATATATTTTATTTATTATTATTTTCACTTTTTAATAAAATGGATAATGTCAAATAAGTAATATAATATACGTACTTCATATGTCCTCAATAGATTAAATAGTATATGATTTAACTACCTAGGCTAGAGAGTGTATGCTTTAGTATTGGTTACATATAGTTATTTTCCGTTTCATTTGAACTGCAGAAATATTATTATGTATATATTTACATTATAGTACATTTAAGCCTGGTTTGTGTTCTTGACGTTTCTAGATTAATTATTCTATGAGCAATGTAACTATCAACAGGCTAAACAGTACATGGTTTAGTATTAGTTACAGATAGTAATTTTCCGTTTCACTTCAACTGGAGAAATATTATTCTTTCCTGTTTTACTTGTATGAATGTACTTATGTATATAAATTGCGATATACATTACTCCGGTGTATAAACTATTCCCATAGGTACTATATTCGTCAAGATCGCTACAATACGTTTTGCATGATGCATGTACAACCGACAGAGACATAAATTCTAAAAACCGTGGTATTCCGTCATTGATTTAAAAGTTACCCAGGGAGTTCTTTTTTTAATATATTCAATGTACAGATTTAGTCACTTTATCCTTTTCTTATAAGTATGAAGTATATAAGAGAATTACACATTATAAAGAGAATAACAATTTTAATACATTTAACAAAACCAATCGCCGATACCTAATACATGGTTTACATCTTTGAAATTTACTTACAAAAATAATCTTGTAAACTGTTTTTAAAAAGATATATAGTGTGATAAAATTTTAATATTTCTTACATTTCTGTTATACTTCAAAATCAGCAAACTACAATTTAACAATGAATCAAAAACTATTTATTTAGCTGAAATATAGTGAACAGTTAAATACATAGTTAGTAACAGTGCATGATTATATACATAAAAAAACTAATTTTATTAAATAATATTTTGTACTATAAATACAGTTATTTTTGTTGTTTCAGGTTTGGTTTTTCTGCAGTACAGAAATGAAACGAAGCGTGCTCTTTTACCTAATGAGATTACCTCGATTGATACGGTGAAAGCACTCTTCGTAAGAAGCTTTCCGAAGCAATTAACAATGCAATATATGGACAGTCCAATGGTGAAGATCTATATTCACGACTCGTCAAAGGACATGTTCTATGAGCTAGAAGACAGCAGGTCAGTATTGCTTTTTAAAATCATTTTGGTTTGATTTATATTAAACTGTTCATTTACTATACACCTAAATAATTCATAAAGTGGGTTCAGTGAAAAAACTGTAATAACCTTATAAGCTTGGGTTCGATTAAATGATGTAGGTCTTCATTCTACCTCTTTTCTATAGATTTCAGTTATCGAATTTAACTGTAAAGAAAATCATCGTCAGAAACTTCACAAATCCTTATCTCTGTTGAAAGGCAGTACAAAACTAGGCTTTTGATTTCAACCTCAATCTATACTGGTCCGATTTGAAAAAAAAATCTTTCAGTGTTAGATAGGTTTACCATTATGAGCGGAGAACCAATGAAGAATGTTTCAAACTCGATCTTTTTTCCTTTTGAGAGCGTTCGTTACGTGTTAGCGTTAGCCCAAAGTAACTATTTCATGCAGTCGAAGTCGCGAAAACAGCTAGTTATTGTATATATTGAAGGCTAAAAAGAATATCCAAAATTTATAGTGAATTCTGTCAAGGTGTAATAGCGAACTCCTCTCACAGATTTAAAAATAGTACCTAAAAATGCTTCGTAAATTATTACTAGCCACCAATACATTACTCAATAATAATAATTCGATGTCATTTTGGTTTTAAAAATATTTTAAATCTTTGTTTATTTTAAGCATTAAACGTTGATTACAATATATAGTAGTGAGTTTGAAATTAGTTCAGAGGGCGAACTTAATGGTGTATCGCTGTTAGCAATTTACGCTTTATGTTAGGTATGTGCTTTGAGCGTTAGAGTAATCCTATACTCTTCGTATTGTAAACGGATTACTACCGCAAAGTACTTTAGTTTCTATTCACAGGGGTATTAGTTAAAGCGCACCTGGTCTAGGAAAATAAGCGATTTTATTCATGCTCTTGTATTTGTATACTGTCACATGGATTTGTTAGGTTTAGCTATTTGAAGGTATTGTGCTTATTAATATATCATTTTAATGTGTATACAAGATAATTATAAACTTCAGAACACTACATTAATTACAATTAATATTGTAAAAAATTTGGGGGTTATATGCGACTCTAAACTAATATTCGATAAGCATATTAATAATATTGTTCAAAGGGCTTCAAAAGCATTAGGTTTTGTACACAGCTTAGCATTTGATCTTATTAGCATTAGCAAATGAATTTATTATCTTGAATATGCATTCGAAATTTGGAGTCCTTCTTATAATATATACAACACTCGCATTGAACAGATATAAAAAAGATTTTTTTCGTTAACTACAATTTAGATCTAAATCATACGTATCAAATTACATATTACGTTGTAAAAAAAATTATATAACCCCATTGTACGAGTATGAACGAAGAAAAATAGCTGACATTGTATATATTTTCTGCATACTCAATAGTATAATTGACTATTCGGAATTACTGAGCAAAATTAACTAACGCGTTGATACTCCTATATAGTAGAAACTTTGACGTACTTTATAACCCGGTTGTTAAGATGACCTACTTATAAAATTCTTACTTATTACGGTAGGTAAAACAATACAAATGAACTGGTTAGCGATCTGAATGTAAACCTATTCAACACTAGTTTACAGCTTAAGCTCCAATGTCTTCTAAATTCCAGTTTTTTTCTTAATTCCCTTCTTTGTACTCCAACTTTTTATAGGTACACGAGGAAACTTGTGAATGGCCTTCGTTGATGTCAAAATACATGATGTAATTTTTTTGTTTAGATATGAGTTTTCCTAAATGCCAAAAATAAATAAAAGAAACTATAGCAGAATGCTATAGTTTATATTATTATATAGCATTTAGCATTATTACATAGCAGAATACATGTATGAAACTATGGCATGTATTTGTATATTGTATGTAATTTTCATTATATTGTCTTATTGGTCAATTTGGCGGCCATTTTGTTTTATTTATCGCGCTCGTATTTACATAATATAGTAACCGTAGCAACTTATAAGAATATTGCATCGAGCTCAATGAGCACTATTTTAATTGTGAAATATTAAAAACTGCTTAAAGATAGATATAGAGTTTTATATCTTGATTTATATTCATGGAAAATTTCAAAACTTCAACTTATTCTGTATTTTTAATTAGAAAAATTACATATACCATTTACATATAAGATCTATACCGAAGTCTACCAGAATGTAACATTAAATATATCTTCTATACATATAATAAAAATGAAGTGTCTGTATGTAATATCAAAATAACACTTTTTTACTGATCGGGTGTGAAAGTATACACGCTACTGATAACAAAAATGCAATTTTTAAAATTTTTGTCTGTCTGTCTGTCTGTCTGTTTGTTCCGGGTTATCTTCTAAACGGCTGGACCGATTTTGACGGGAATTTCACTGGCAGATAGAAAAAATTACAGCGCGTTTCTTAGGCTACTTTAAATTAGACTATCTGTTAACCGCGGCTTCGTCTGCCATGCTATCTTCAAAACGGTTAAACCGATTTCCACGGGACTTTTGCTGACAGATAGCGGACATTATAAAAAGTAATTGAAGTAATTTTAGTTTATACTAGCTGTTAACCGTGGCTTCGCCCGCAGTGCTATCTTCAAAACGATTCGATCGATCTTCACATAACTTTCACTGACAGATAGCTGATCTTATTAAAAGTAATTCGAGCAATTTTAATTTATACTAGCTGTTAACCGTGGCTTCGCCCGCAGTGCTATCTCCAAAACGGTTCGATCGATCTTCACACAACTTTCATTGACAGATAGCTGATCTTATAAACAGTAATTTAAGCAATTTTAGTTTATACTAGCTGTTAACCGTGGCTTCGCCCGCTGTGCTATCTTCAAAACGATTCAATCGATCTTCACATAACTTTCACTGGCAGATAGGCGATCTTATAAAAAGTAATTCGAGCAATTTCAGTTTATACTAGCTGTTAACCGTGGTTTCGCCCACAATGCTATCTTCAAAACGATTCGATCGATTTTCACATAACTTTCACTCGCAGATAGCTGATCTTATAAAAAGTAATTCGAGCAATTTTAGTTTATACTAGCTGTTAACTGTGGCTTTGCCCGCAGTGCTATCTTCAAAACAGTTCAATCGATCTTCACATAACTTTCATTGACAGATAGCTGATCTTATAAAAAGTAATTTAAGCAATTTTAGTTTATACTAGCTGTTAACCGTGGCTTCGCCCGCAGTGCTATCTTCAAAACGATTCGATCGATCTTCACATAACTTTCACTGGCAGATAGCTGATCTTATAAAATGTAATTCGAGCAATTTTAGTTTATACTAGCTGTTAACCGTGGTTTCGCCCACAATGCTATCTCCAAAACAGTTAGACCAGTTTTCACATAACTTTCACTGGCAGATAGCTGATCTTATAAAAAGTAATTCGAGCAATTTTAGTTTATACTAGCTGTTAACCGTGGTTTCGCCCACAATGCTATCTCCAAAACAGTTAGACCAGTTTTCTCGAGACTTTTACTGGCAGATAGCTGACTTTACAAAAAGTAATTTAAGCAATTTTAGTTTATACTAGCTGTTAACCGTGGCTTCGTCCGCTGTGCTATCACCAAAACGATTACATCGATTTTCACGGGACTTTCACTGGTAGATAGCGAACCTAATAAAAAGTAATTGTGGTTATTCTATTTTAGACTAGCTGTTACCCGCGACTTTGTCTGCATGAAATTTAGCAAGATTTCAACTCATTCTTTATTTTTAATAAGAGAAATAATTATCAGCTTATTGTTTACAATTCGATATTATAATTATTAATAACATTAATGATATAGAGGTCTTCCTAATAAGATCTTAGATTATAAACGTATTACGTAAAGAGTTCCATAATACAATTTCTTGCGGAACAGACAAGCGTTTATTTTTTGTATAGTCACAAAATCTTAATTATAATAATGGCAATCTATATTAAATGTAATGTAAATGTAAATCTTTATAATAATATTGTAAGTGAGCACTGAGGTAGTTATATGGTTGGTTAAGGTTCCAAATGTGTTGCTGATGACTAACCTCATTCGGCACGCTCTTTGTATTTATATATCTAATGTACACGTTACATGTTACTTTTAGTGGCGTGCGCATCGTACTTACAATTGTCTTTAAAGAGCGTTTCTGTAATTGTAAGTACATAGTCTCACAATTCTATAATTCTTTAATACGATTTAAAAAAACGCGTGCGGACCTGCGGGTACAGCTAGTTTATAATAAATTTCAGTTACGTTTTTCATAACCTACAATTTATTGAAAACATCTTTAATATTGATTTAAACAGGTGTATAGTCAGTTTGGCCTTCATAAGCATAAGAGTTTTAGAACGCTTATTAAAAAAGTTACAATAGAATAAATAGCAAATTCTATAGAATAATCATAGCGTTTTTCATATGGCCGTTATATTATCATTGTAGTTTATTTTGTTTAATACTGAACATTTAATATTAGGTCTTTACCTATGAAATCGCCGTTTTGTATGAAAAAATTTAAACGACTTTTTTTATTGTATTTTTTATTTGTATTAATCGAAGTAATCACCCATGCAATCAATGCATCTTTGCTAACGCAGTGGCAGTTTATTGATACCCTTCTTAAAGAAATCAGCTGGACGGGAGGCAACAAATTCTTCAAAGGCATTTTGTGCTGCCTCTCGGGTATTGAATTTTTTTCCCGCCAAGGAGTTATCCAAATTCTGGAAAAAGTAGTAGTCTGTAGGCGCAAGATCTGGTGAGTAGTGCGGATGACGGAGAACTTCCAACCCCAGTTCTTGCAAGTTGGAGACCGTCTGCTGTGCAGTATGAGGTCGCGCGTTGTCGTGCAGGAGCAGCGGAGACGAGTGATTGACCAATGCTGGTTGGAGATGTGCCAGCTTCTTCATCATTGTGTTCAGTTCTTCACAGTACACATCTGTAGTAATGCTCACCCCGTTTAGTAAGAAGCTGTGATGAATCACACCGGCGCTAGACCACCAAACAGTGACCATCACTTTTCTAGGCGTAAGTTTTCGTTTAGGGCATTGTTTAGGTGCTGAACCAAGATCCAACCAACTTGCTGAGCGCTTGCGGTTATCAAACAAATTCCATTTTTCATCGCAGGGAACAATGCGGTTCAAAATTCCTTCATTTGTGTGTCTGTTGAGCAGTGCAAGGCACGTCTCGACGCGTACTTCGCGCTGGCGACCATTGAGTTCGTGGGGCACCCATTTGTCAAGCTATTCTACCTTGCCAATTTGAAGCAAATGGACCAATATTGTTTTGACGCTAACGTCGAAAGCTGCTGCTAATTCAGCCGTAGATTGTGTATCATCAGCTTCCACAATCGCCTTTAATTCGTCATTGTCGACCAAAGTCTTCGGACGACCGCGAGGTTCATTTTTCAGGTCGAAATTCCCAGAACGGAAGCGAGCAAACCAATAACAGGTGGTGCGTTGGTTTGTAGTGTTAGCTCCGTAAACGTTGTTGATGTTGCGTGCCGCTTGTGCCGCGTTGCTGCCACGACGTTACTCATATTCCATAATTACTCGAATTTTTAACGTATCCATGATGACAAAAAAGATTGAAATGCGATGAAAATGTAACACTAATCAATAAACAAATGACTACTTTTGGAAAAAGAATTCCATGTTTTTAAAATAAAATTAATTTGAAATTAGAATTCTTAGCCAAACAAAAATTATTTTGATTTGAAATGGCCAGTACTGCAGAACGGCAATTTCATAGGTAAAGACCTATTATTATGATGTGTATATAATATATACCAATATTTGATTAGGATTTGCACTTTAACACAATTACTGCATTTACGAAAATACTTGTTAAGGATACTCGTACATTCATATTAATTCGGTAACCAAAATTAAAACTGGAATTTGTGTAATTCTGAAGTACGCAAATCCCGAAACATTGACTGTGGACTGCGAATGCACCTCTGCTATAACATATACGAATATGTTGCTTCCATATTCAATAACTTTCCCGTATATCACGCCGGACTGGCATTTCAAACGTTATGAGAATTTGACAAATATTTTGTGAAATTTTTCGTATTTTTCATGATTTTCAAATGAAGTTCCGGTTTGGCTATTTTTGAAGTGAAAACTTATTTAAGCACATTGAGTCGCATTTTTGGTAACAGATAATTTTTTAATTTCGCGTCATGATATGCTACGTCAGCATGACCGGCTGTATTGCGTTTGCGCGGCTTGCGTCATACTCGCGATGCGTAGTATTGCAATGTGTACATGTAGTATTGATATTTTGCAGCTCATGATACGTCTGATTGACTTTATTGAATATATAAAAATATATACATACTTATTATAATTGCTATGAGTGCCAATAGATATGAAAACCACACTAATATTAATAAATAATAATAAATAAATAAAAATTCAAAACTTATGACTGCCTTGACTTTTTTTTACATATGGAGATTCTTCATAGGCCTCACCCACCCGGGGGAAAGAATTCATAGTGTCAGACTCCTACCAACTAAAACTCCACGATGTACGGTCTCCCGCGTTAAATGGGAGTTATAGGATTGCGTGAGCGTGCACCGCGCTCCAAGTCGGGAAGGCCCAGCGCGATCTCCAAGCTACCTTTTTACGGAGACAGTGCAGTCCACCTCGCTTTCTCGCCGTCTGCCGAACCAAAGAAAAGTCAGGTGACCCCCGTCTTTCCCCTTAGTCTGGTCTGGCAGTGAAGAAGATGCCTCCTTCAACCGTCACTGTTTTTTACAGAGGTAGTCTCGTCACCGTCATGCTATATTTTTTCAATGTACTTTTCTCCTTCGGTATTTTTGTCGTGGTTTTCTTCTACGATAAGTTTTACCGAGGTTTTCTCCCACTACCGTTTAACGTGCGAGACGAAGCAGGTTCCTCCTAACTCTGTCCTCTGTCCCTTCTAATAAACAGAGGAGTATGGCTAGGGACATCGTCTGTTAGGGTATAAGCCCAGGCTCGCTAGTAGGTGCCGCCGACCGTATATCTGGAGGCTCTCAAGCCTAGAATCGTAAGTTCCGCGAGACGGGACTACCTTAATAAGAATGTGATTCTTCACCACATACTATGATCCTGCGGTTTCAAGCTGTTGCTACTATAACGCTCATGAATTCACCCCCTACACATCAGAGATACACTTACCCACTAACGCATGCTTGGCCCCAAAGTATTAGGTTGCATATATTCAATATTGACCTTATTTGACATGTACAATAATTTCCCAATTATAGGCTTTAGTATTTCTGTTTATTTTGAGATATTCTCTTTACAGTTTAGTAACTGTAACTATTGGTAATTTTAAATGAATTTGTCGAAGTTATATATTATATTGTGATATATCAATATAATTAAACTACATCTTTTATTGTATTACACATCTACACATACGTATTCGTTATGCACAATACACGTACACTTGTTTGATAGCCATTAAGTTGGTAATCGGCTTAAATATTATAAAATTTAATTTTAGATGTTTTCGTTTACACGAAGCGTACGTACTCCTATAACAATAAAGTTGTAAAAACATATATAACATTTAACAGTAACCGCAGAGTGAATATTAAAAAGTCTAATTCTAATGAGTAGTAGCGTGTACGCACGGATTCCTTCCAACCAGGTACCCGTCGCTCCGTAGCTACATATATAACATTTAACAGTGATTGCAGAGTGAATATTAAAAAGTATAATTCTAATGAGTAGTAGCGTGTACGCACGGATTCCTTCCAACCAGGTACCCGTCACTCCGTAGCTACATATATAACATTTAACAGTGATTGCAGAGTGAATATTAAAAAGTCTAATTCTAATGAGTAGTAGCGTGTACGCACGGATTTCTTCCAACCAGGCACCCGTCGCTCCGTAGCTACATATATAACATTTAACAGTGATTGCAGAGTGAATATTAAAAAGTATAATTCTAATGAGTAGTAGCGTGTACACACGGATTCCTTCCAACCAGGTACCCATCGCTCCGTAGTTACATATATAACATTTAACAGTGATTGCAGAGTGAATATTAAAAAGTCTAATTCTAATGAGTAGTAGCGTGTACGCACGGATTCCTTCCAACCAGGTACCCGTCGCTCCGTAGCTACATATATAACATTTAACAGTGATTGCAGAGTGAATATTAAAAAGTATAATTCTAATGATTAGTAGCGTGTACGCACGGATTCCTTCCAACCAGCTACTCGTCGCTCCGTAGCTACTACATATATAACATTTAACAGTGATTGCAGAGTGAATATTAAAAAGTCTAATTCTAATGAGTAGGAGCATGTACGCGCGTACTCCTTCCAACCAGGTACCCGTCGCTTCGTAGCTACTACATATATAACATTTAACAGTGATTGCAGAGTGAATATTAAAAAGTCTAATTCTAATGAGTAGTAGCGTGTACGCACGGATTCCTTCTAACCAGGTACCCGTCGCTCCGTAGCTACATATATAACATTTAACAGTGATTGCAGAGTGAATATTAAAAAGCCTAATTCTAATGAGTAGTAGCGTGTATGCACGGATTCCTTCCAACCAGGTACCCGTCGCTCCGTAGCTACATATATAACATTTAACAGTGATTGCAGAGTGAATATTAAAAAGTATAATTCTAATGAGTAGTAGCGTATACGCACGGATTCTACTCGTCGCCCAGTAGCTATTTTCTGTATTTACATAGCTTTCGAATAGCACTTATTATGCATTTATATTTTTAGCATGTATAATGGCATAGTATAGCATTGCATTATAGCATAGCGTATAACATAGTTTTGGGAACTGTATCTTTCAAGAGTTTCAACGATAGTCTTTACTACGTTTTGTGCGTTTTTTTCTAAATCATCTGCTAAATCTCTTAGTTTTCTGTTAATTGTCCTCACATTCCAACTTGCAAATCTCAATCTTACATAATGAATTCATTCTTACATTCCACTGTACGCTAAAGTACCGACCCTAGTCCACTTCCCATACTTGTCAGTTCCTAATTTATGATTTGAATTAGTTTTGCTATTATCCGCCACCTGCTTTACATCAACCCTTCTAAACGGTATCTAATATTTTAAATATAACTAACTAATGGGCCTGGCGTACGTTGTCCCGGCCTCATAATAAAAATGTTTTGACAAATTATATACCTAAACCTTCCTTATGAAACACTTTATCCACTAGTGAACACCGCCTTAAAATCTGTTCAGTAGTTTTTGAGTTTATCGCGAACAAGCAGACATATGTGGCAGAGGACTTTGTTTTATAATATGTAGTGATATGATATTTACAAAAGTGTACATGTTAAAGTATAAAAATTAATATTTAATAAATACGGAAAAGATATCAGAGTTAATAATAAAATAAAATTCTTTTCTCTTCTCTTCTTAACACAAATTAGATAGTTATAAGTAGTTATTACATCTACAATCGGTTAAAAGGCCATTAGACGTTTATAATTTTGATCATATATCTTAGTAAACAAACAAGATACATGCCGAGATTCAGTAATATTTTAACCATTTTATTGTAAAACCGTCTAATCGATGCATGTGCATCAATCAATATTTCTTCTTCAATGTTGTGGACAAAATGTTGCTGTTGCTATATGAGTAATTTATATATATAAAAAAATGTAGAGAGGAGAAGTGATAATAATTATTCATATCGTATTTTATTGTCACAATATATTTTATAAGAAAAACCAAATCATGTAGCTCGCAATGATAGCGCATAGTCGATAATTTCATAAATCTCGTGCATTCATAATAAAGAATTCTATGAGAAACAATCTGCAAAATATAGGCCAGAGTAGTATAGGGTGGTAAAAGCGCGTTGTAGAGAGTCAAAGCGCTTTGCATGAACAGCGTAAAGTGGATTCCATACAGTGCTAACGTACTCGAGTTAGCATTGAATTAAAGCTTTAGAAAGAAAATTTCGTGTAGCGCTGTTGATGCGATTTGGATTTGTTTTAATAAAACTCAGTGTTCCCGAAGATTTATTTACAATGTTCTCAATATGTTAAGTGCTGAGTTTATTACCTATAGTTATATTACCTAAATCACGTATGTTATCTATGTGCCTCGAAGTGTTCCACCTTCGTTGAGTACGCTAATGAGATTCGTTTCAGCTTTTATAAATGCGCATTTTAGTATCTATTAGTGACACGCTATTAGTTTTGAACCAAAATAAAGAGAATGATGGCTTTGTGGTTAGCGTGTGGCTACCGCGAAGTAAGTGTAGTCCTTGCGAATGAACAAAAGTTTTGGCGAATGAAAGCACCATTGTAAAACGATAGCATGCAGTGTTAGGGTTTTTTTCAAACCGGCCTAGCTCTAACTACCACACTCAAGTTATCAACCTATCGCCCAGCCATGTGTTTCGGGAGCTACGCTTGAGAGTTCCCCTGTAGATTCATGGTATTTACTATTATAAACCACATCGATACTTAACCTTGGATCAGGTGAGATTACGGTCGAACGCTAAAAAGACTTTTTACGGGTTTTTCTTCAATTTTGAATATCATTGGATATGGACATATAGATTTTTTATATTTGTATACTTTCATTTATGCCAGCTTTATGCCCTCTCTCTCTCTCTCTTTCACTCTCTCTCTGTGTATTATCCATATTTCTTTAATTTCTATCGCTTTTTAAATACGTATAACTTAAAGTAAGGAATAGAATCAAATATTTCATTCAATATTTTAGAAAATGTATTTCTTTATCCAAATTAGGTATAATTAGTGAATTATAAATTATATTAAATTTCTATATAGAAATAAATAAATAAGTTTTAATTAAATACGTTTGCACCATAATCACTTTGTGTTTTTTTTTTTTTTCGGAACTATTGTGCATGCCAATTAGAGGAGCGCTCCGCACCGACACGGCCGCGCCTATCTCGATATTATATTTATTACAAGCCAGGAAATCCATGTACGCGAGCGCTACATACTTGTTCATTGTTTTATCACATCTACATCTACACCTACACTAATATTATAAAGAGGAAACGTATTTTTGTATGTTTATAACGAATAAACTCATATACTACTAGACGGATTTCGATAATTCGTTCATCATTAGAAAGCTAAATTATCCCTGAGTAACATAGGCTATAGTTTTTACTAGAAAAAAATAGGTATCCCTACTAAAATTTCAATAATGTAATCTAAGGTATGAAAAATATTGTCATAAAATGACTTTCATCGCATGCGCTGCGGAAACTATGAATGATAGAACAAAAATATGTACTACAATATTAAAGAACATATTAATATCTATAAAAAACCTCCTGGTACCATATGTCCAGCTATTGTGATTATGTCACTATAACTACATTTTTTATAGAAATCTTAACAAAAACCAGACTATGCCTAAAAGACCATGTTATTCATGTCTTATGTTAATCCTTATCCAAATAAATTAATTTTAATTTAAGACTGTTTCAGTACTTGTAGATAACTTTTTGAATTATTCAAATCGGCCATTGCATTCAAAAGATATTACGAGTTTAAAATTGTCAATCTAAACAAAATAAGCCGCTCGCGTCGTTGCTGGAGTGTGGTATGTGCGTGCGGGCTATGCGGCTAAGAAGGATTCACAGGAGTTTTTTCTTCTCGAACTGACTACGCTATTAACCTTGCAAGGTCTTCACAGCTTCACCGGACTACTAAGGCGAGCGCTTAAGGCACTCAGCCGATTTTATTTAGGTAACACGCTCAAGGACGCACGGCACACCTCGGCTTGGGCTGTTAACTGAGAAACCAGAACTGACCTAGCTAAACTATTCTAAGCTATACATATATTATATATACATATATTCGTTTGTGAATCATGCAATTTTAAACAAAACCCTTCCACTATGTGTATATGTATATGTGCACGTGTGTGAGAGGTGATCTCATGTGTGAGTACAAGTAATGTAGGTGAGTCACTGTATCGCGATAGTAACATCTCGGGGGCTTCATCCGGGGACAATCTCGGCTCGAGATATTACTGAAGAGCCGCGATGTGTGCGGGGACGAAAGGTACGAGGTACGAGGGAGGGTTACGCGTGCGTGGGCGCAAACACGCATATTAAAAAATCGAATTTAAAAGTTAATTGAACGGCGTCGGCGCCGGAATCCAAAAATAGAAATAAAAAAATTATTATTATTCGGTCATTTTAGGGGAAGACTTAATACACGGATTTACTCTATCTTATATGAATTATTTATTTTTGAACGGAAGCGCGCGCGGGCTGTTGTAGGATAGCCGCGATGGCGGGAAACCTAGCGAGAGCTGTAATGGCACCTAATTCAGGATGTTGCATCGAACGCCGAAACCTCGGAGATCTCGTGGAAAATCAGTAATTGACCCATATAGTCAATACTGGACATTGAAAAGGATAGCGCGGGGTCAGCCTGTGAAGTCTTGGCTGTCTGGGGACTCGGACAGGGTTGGGGCGCAGGCTTAGGAGCCCACGGAGCCTGAGGGGCCCGTGCGGGGCAGGGGGGTGCGGACGCTGCCGGTGCACGAGATGTGTTCGGCAGACTCAGGAAGGCCTCTCGGGATATGAGAGGCGGAGGTTGAGGGTGGCCGGAGGCTGCGGGCGTCCTATACGGCTAGACCTGCCTAGGCCGCAGAGAGTTTTGTTCGGTCAGTGAGAGCGCTGAAAACCCACCTCCCCTCTCCCGCCCCCACTCTCCTCTCCCCCAAACCCACGATGGCAACGCACTTACGGTTTCCCTGGTGTTGCAAGTATCCATGGACGGTGGTGATCACTTAACATCAGGTGACCTACCTGTTCGTTTGCCTCCTATGGTATAAAAAAAAAACAATAATAGACCTCATAAAATACTTGTATTACCTTAATTTAGTATTATAACGTTAACAGAAACGTACCCTGAGCAAATTTTTGAAAGTTAATTTAGATATTAGAGTTGAATTAGAAATTAAAAAAGAACTTTAATTCCACCAACCGAATGGAGCGATGACTAATCAAAAGCAAAAAAAACACTCAACAATTCTTTTTCCTTCTTTCCATCGAAGTGACTATTCGCAATTGGCCTGACAAGCCTTCGCAGCTTTCTCAGACTCAGGATTATTAGGATATACCAGGTGTAACCCGATTTTCGTCTCGCAGAGGCTGGTAAAGCATATTACCCGCACAGGACCTGACCTCTCACCTGTGCAGTTTGGCTTCCGGGAGGGTCGTTCAACGATCGACGCGATCCTACGCGTAAAGACCCTCTCGGAGGAAGCGGTCTCCCGGGGTGGGGTGCTGCTAGCTGTGTCCTTGGACATAGCGAATGCTTTCAACACCCTACCCTGGGAATGCATCAGGGAAGGGTTACGGTACCACAGAGTGCCCCGATATCTGTGCAACATAGTCGGGTCTTATCTAGAAGATAGGTGCGTTATGTGCGTCGGACAAGACTCCAGCACCCACCAGAGGGAGATGTCGTGCGGTGTTCCACAGGGGTCGGTTCTCGGTCCGCTCCTGTGGAACATCGGGTACGACTGGGTGCTGCGAGGTGCCCTCATGCCTGGCGCATCTCTAACGTGTTATGCGGACGACACGCTCGTTACAGCCCGAGGAGACAACATCAGGGACGCTATTCGTCTAGCGACCGCCAGCGTGGCCCAGGTGGTCTCTAGGATAAGAATGTTGGGGTTGGAGGTGGCTCTCGACAAGACGGAGGCCATCTGCTTCCACGGGTCTCGCAGAGCGCCTCCACCCGACACCCATCTCATCGTCGGCGGAGTGAGAATTCAAGTCAGGCCCACGCTGAAGTATTTGGGACTGATACTAGATGGGCGGTGGACATTTCGAGAGCATTTCTGCAAACTGTCCATAAAAGTCATGCGGAGTGCCTCCGCTTTAGCAAGCCTCCTGCCCAACTTAGGAGGAGCCAACGCGGGCTGTCGGTCCCTATACCTCGGTGTGGTGAGATCGATGGCACTGTACGGTGCCCCAGTTTGGCACGAAGCCCTGACCGCCGGTAACGCTGCTGTTCTGCGTAAACTCCACAGAATAATGGCCGTCAGGGTTATACGGGGGTACCGTACGGTGTCGTACGATGCGGCGTGCATCTTAGCTGGCTCTCCGCCTTGGCATCTCGTAAGCCATGCCCATGCAGCTTTTTACCAATGGCGTGCCGAGAAAGTAGCCCAGGGTGAAAACATTCCACCCAGGGAGTTGGAGGCGCAACGAAGCTTCTGGCGACTAGTGATAACGCTGACATGGAAAGAGAGTCTGAAGTCAGTCAGCGCTGGGTTGTGGACGGTGGAGGCAATCCGCCCTGTCCTACACGAATGGCTGGAGAGGCCACATGGTGCACTTACCTTCCGGCTGGTGCAGATGCTTTCCGGTCACGGCTGTTTCGGCAAGTATCTGCACCAAATAGCCGGGAGGGAAGTGACACCAAAATGCCATCATTGTGACGCCTGTGATCTAGATTCCCCACATCACACCCTGACGGAGTGCCCAGCGTGGGCCGACCAACGAAACGAGTTGGCGGCAGTGGTAGACTGTGGTCTCTCCCTGCCGAACCTGGTGCAAGCTATGGTCGGCAGCGAGAGATCATGGCGCACTGTCGTCGCTTTTTGCGAAGAGGTCTTTCGGCAGAAGGAGGAGGCCGAAAGAGAGCGGGAAATGAACCCTGAGGCTCCTTTGGTGCGGCGTAGGAGAGCAGGGCGTCGAAGGAGGGGAGGTGGCCATTTCCACCTAATGCCTCCATAATATGCCTTCTGGCGGCGGATGCGGGGGCGTCCGTCGCCGTGAAGAGAAGGCCCGAGACGTGGAAGCACGGTCTCAGCCGCTGCTTCGACAAAGAAGCCTGGGGAGAGAAGTCTCTCTTCCCGAGAGGAGGGTTCCGTATTACCATCTTACGGAACCCAAGCGCGTGGCCAGGATAGTGGACGAATGCTAGCCGTGCACCCGCATCCTGTTCCACACATTCGCGCTGAGCGGCAGAGGGGTTTTTAGCCGGTAAGAGTCCGGCATAACCCTCACGTTGTCCCCCGGCTACGCGAGGTGTATCCGATGCAGGATTTTCCCCTCTATATAAAAAAAAAAAAAAAAAAAAAAAAAAAAAGGTGTAACCCGATTTAGCTGCGGATTGTCTTGATAATATAATTTAGAAAATAACGTTACGCTTTGAGGACCACTATTGACATTACTACATATCAATTCACTTCTGAACTTCTTTTGTATTAATGTTGTAAAAATAAAATATTACACATTTTCTTTCTTCTACTGTGTCTTAGATATTATTTATATACCACAAAATACCCTGGTTTTTAAATGAGACTTAAATGCAATTACTTATTCATCTCTCGTACTTAAATCGCGTCGTCATTACAATAACTTTTAATAGAGTGAACCGATTTTAATGAAACAAAGACTAAGTGTTACTCGAGGATAACATTTATAATTTTCTTGGTAAGGTTTTAACATAAAATCACTACTTTATTAGTCATGCTTGCATGGACAAACAGACATATATGTCTAAAAATTATTCAAATCTAATCCACCATTACGTATTCTAAGTCAAGTGCAATTTTTTTTTACAAAAACCTGGGAAATAAAGACACTTTACATTTACGATCTTATTATATGTAAAGAAGAAGATTTTCTTATTGCATTTAAATCATTGCCTTAACCAAGTGAAATTAAAGTTTCATGGGGATTATTTAGTTTTGATAGATTTCTGTTTAGCCACATAATTGTTTATTAAATAGGTACTATATAGAAGACAACAATCATGTCATTGAATGAATCATACTTTAAAGAATTTGATTTGGTATTCTCTTAGACATTGAATTATAATCAGCTGTGTAATTAAGTTGAAGAAAGTCGTTTCAGTGCAGCATTAGGGCGCTTTCAATTTAAGCGGTTCGTATCGGACCAATTTATAGACGCAATGCAGGTCCGGCCTGCTGTATGAAACTCAAAATATGATGAATGTTTTAATCGTATACAGCAAAAAAGATTTGGAAAGGTATATGTGAAAAATTTATAAGTCTGTCGGTCTGTCTGTTTGTTCCGGGTAATTTCCGAAAAGCCTAGACCGATTTTCACGCGTCTTTCACTGGTAGATAACTGACCTTATTTGAAGTAATTCAGGTCATTTTATTTTAGACAAGCTGTTACCCGCGATTTCTTCCGCATGAAATTTAGCAAAAATATGTTGTTCACTGTAAACATGTGTATAAGACGTGTGTTGTACCGGACTCCAAGAATAAATATAATTTAAATTCATATATCTATATATTTTGTGTGTAATTTGAATTATATTGTCTTTTTGGTATTTTTGTTTTATTTACTTTCCTCTACATAACTTAGTAACCATAGTAATATAATAGGTCCTTTACCTATGAAATTGCCGTTCTGCAGTACTGGCCATTTCAAATCAAAATAATTTTTGTTTGGCTAAGAATTCTAATTTCAAAATAATTTTATTTAAAAACATGGAATTCTTTTTCCAAAAGTAGTCATTTGTTTATTGATTAGTGTTACATCTTCATCGCATTTCAATCTTTTTTGTCATCATGGATACGTTAAAAATTCGAGTAATTATGGAATACGAGTACCGTCGTGGCAGCAACGCGGCACAAGCGGCACGCAACATCAACAACGTTTACGGAGCTAACACTACAAACCAACCCACCACCTGTTATTGGTTTGCTCGCTTCCGTTCTGGGAATTTCGACCTGAAAAATGAACCTCGCGGTCGTCTGAAGACTTTGGTCGACAATAACGAATTAAAGGCGATTGTGGAAGCTGATGATACAAAATCTACGGCTGAATTAGCAGCAGCTTTCGACGTTAGCGTCAAAACAATATTGGTCCATTTGCGTCAAATTAGCAAGGTAAAAAAGCTTGACAAATGGGTGCCCCACGAACTCAATGATCGCCAGCGCGAAGTACGCGTCGAGACGTGCCTTGCACTGCTCAACAGACACACAAATGAAGGAATTTTGAACCGCATTGTTACCTGCAATGAAAAATGGATTCTGTTTGATAACCGCAAGCGCTCAGCAAGTTGGTTGGATCCTGGTTCAGCACCTAAACAATGCCCTAAACGAAAACTTACCCCTAGAAAAGTGATGGTCACTGTTTGGTGGTCTAGCGCCGGTGTGATTCATCACAGCTTCTTACCAAACGGGGTGAGCATTACTGCAGATGTGTACTGTGAAGAACTGAACACAATGATGGAGAAGCTGGCGCATCTCCAACCAGCATTGGTCAATCGCTCGTCTCCACTGCTCCTGCACGACAACGCGCGACCTCATACTGCACAGCAGACGGTCTCCAAGTTGCAAGAACTGGGGTTGGAAGTTCTCCGTCATCCGCCCTACTCACCAGACCTTGCGCCTACAGACTACTACTTTTTCCAGAATTTGGGTAAATCCTTGGCGGGAAAAAAATTCAATACCCGAGAGGCAGTACAAAATGCCTTTGAAGAATTTGTTGCCTCCCGTCCAGCGTATTTCTTTAAGAAGAGCATTAATAAACTGCCACTGCGTTGGCAAAGATGCATTGATTGCATGGGTGATTACTTCCATTAATACAAATAAAAAATACAAGAAAAAAATTTGTTTAAATTTTTTCATACAAAACGGCAATTCCATAGGTAAATACCTAATTTAAGAATATTGTATCGAGTTCAATGAGCACTTTTTAAATTGTCAAATATTAGAAACTCCTTAAACAGATATAAAGTTTTATATCTTGATTTATATTTATGGAAGATTTCAAGATATCAAGCTCATTCATTTTTTACACTTCCACATTATAATTATTAATAGTAATTTTGAAGATATAAAGGGTCTGTATAAAGGGTGAGGTAGACACCATATTTTTATTACAAAAACGAGCAGTTCGAGCAATCTACAATATGAGACCTCGCGAATCCTTAAAGACCAAGTTCAAGGAGTACGGTATCTTAACTCTGCCCTCCCAATACATTCTTGACAATTTAATGTATGTCCGTAAGAACCTAGAAAAGCTAGATTTCGTAAAATACCGGCACAATCTAAATACTAGAAACTGTGACAAACTGATTGTCCCACGTTTTAGACTTAGTAAAACCAGTAACAGTTTTTTGGGAAATAGTGTTAGATTTTACAACAAAGTCCCAAAGGATATTACCGATTTGCCGGATTGTGAATTTAAGCGCCATGTCAAGCGGGTTTTGGTGTCAAAAGGCTATTATAGAGTGGATCAATATGTGAACGATGGTGATGTCTGAAATTGACTCATCTCTGTGCATCCATTAAAAACGTTTGTGAAATTTACTATTATACTAGCGGACCGGGCGGACGTTGTCCTGCCTTGAAAACAAAAAAAATCCTAAAAGTCGATCGCAGCGCCACCTGCCGGGTCCAATTGTGAATCTAAACCATTCTAGAATCTCCACGAACACACACAAAAAATTTCATCAAAATCGGTCCAGTCGTTTAGGAGGAGTTCAGTCACATACACACGCACACAAGAAATATATATATTAAGATAGAATATATTATTATTCTAAATATTATATATATTTGTTAAAAAGATAAACCAGATCAAGTTTCTTGCCGGTTCTTCTCGATGACTGGGTTGTTTTCCGAACCGGTGTTAGTTTTGACGTTCATAAGTGCCTTCTTAAGGCCTAAATTGAATAAAGTGTTTTTGAATTTGAATTTGAATTATCTAATAAGATATTAGACCATAAACGTATTACTTATTGACAATATGGGGATATTATATCATTATAACATAATCTTTAAGTCATTGTTTCATTAGTTCCTTATACAGTGTAAGTGAGCACTGAGGTAGTTAGTATTTATATAACTAATGTATACGTTACACGTTACTGTAAGTGGCGTGCGTGTAGTACTTACAATTGTTTTTAAAGAGCATTTCTACAATTGTACATGGTCACACAATTTTATATTTCTGTAATACAATTAAAAAAAACGCATGTGGAGCTGCGGATACAGCTAGTTTGAAATAAATTTGAATTTGGAATTCCTAACCCAACGTCAGATATTGAGTTTTTGGCGGGATTTTGGTCAGTCATGTAGTGGATTTATATTTAATTCATAATCTTGTGTTCCTTGACTCTATATTGTGTAGAATTGGTGATGTTTTATGTAATACTAGTGGGCGCCCAGTGGTCGACATTCGACCATAGTTCATTGAATTTTTAAAGTTTGAACTTTATTAGGGTTATTTTATCAAAGACTTTCATCATGCCTACTTAGTTATTTGCCACTTTTTTTCAATTATATAAACATAAAAAAAATCGATGTCTAAATGAAAATTGAAATTAATTATAAATTTGAAACAAAAAACAGGCGGTTATATAAGGTGGCAAGGCTCTTAAATACTAAGTAAACATAATTTTACGAAAAGAAAAAAAAAATATCGGACCCCCTCATGACACAATTTTCAATTAATTTTACACGACACCATGGGCGCGTGGTATTTCTGGGTGATATTTAATTAAATATAGTCTATACATTATGAGGAATAGTGATATGCCCAGTATCATCATTTGGAAAAGTGATGGATACACAATAGAATCAAATTATGAATCCAAAACAAAGATGTTTATAATACTACCATTAACTTTTGAAAATGAATTCATTTTTGTTCATAATTCATCATCAACTGTACTAAATATAATTACTACATCAAGTTGAACTGCATCATTGTAACCGCGGAGATATAAGTCATGGATTACTTTCATGACCAAATTTTCTTATTTTGATTTTACAAAGTATTTTTCGCTCATTTTTTATTGAATCATCATTTGAGTACACCATAAAGAAATACTAAACATTAAAATATTGACATTGACCTTGGAAATATTGCTTTACTCTCTTGGCAACATGAAGCAAAGTGACATGAAGTGAAAGCAGTCTGTCACATAAAAATTTTGACATTCAATAAAACCAAAGAGAATAATAATTATTTCAGTAGTTCCATAAATTTACTAAAGATAAATTATTTATCAATTAATATTAATGTATATTATGAATTTACATATTATATTATTCTAAAATTAACCTACAATTTGACCAGTTGATTTCAAAGGGCATATTGCAAGGCATGCAACGTCAGTCATGTTAAAAATATTTAAAAGGTAATTGGAACGTAAGAAGGTTGAAAGATGTTCGAAACGTCTTTTTCATTTACATATATGTTGTGTAAAATTCAAGCAGTAGTGTGAGTAATGTATATTTTAATTAATTTAATATGATTGTTATTGCATTTTTTATAAAAAAAATTAGCTTTGTGCACTTCTCTGCCATATACACTTTAACTATGCCAAATTTCAAGTTCATCCGTTCGCCCAATTCGCTTAAAAAGGGGTGCAAAGTTTTGGCTTCACGTGTTAATATATAAGATATGTTATAATATCATTGTTGAATGTAGAATAAAAAAGGGTAATTGCAAGGTAAGAGTAAAAAAATACATACAGTCAAGCATAGCAACCTCCTTCGCAACCTTTTTTGAAGTTTGGCAGTATAGATTAATTCCTTCGCCTGTCCTATTGGACGAATATTATTACTACTTTTTTGAAGTCCGTTATAGACGGATGTCAATGTCATTTTTATTTACATGTGTTATATGTTGTATAAAATTGGAGCAGTAGTGTGAGTAATGCATATTTTAATTAATTTAATGTACTTATAATGCATTTTATATAAAATAAATAGCTTTCTGCACTTCTCCTCCATATAAACTTTAACTATGCCAAATTTCACGTTCATACGTTCGCGCATTTCTATCAAAAAGGAATACAAAGATTTGGCTTCACGTATTAATATATAGATAGTTTGTTTATTGTGCATAAGTGAAGTGGATGGAAAATAATACCATGAATTCTGAGATGCCACAAAAACTCCATGGGAAGTTCTAACAAGATGGCCACCATCTTGTTAGTTCATTGAAATTATATCAAGAAACTTGTAATATCGATACTCACTTGACAATGGCAGTAAGAGTCTACTAGAGGACTGGTTGCCAAAAATGGAATGGAAGAAGAACTTGTAATACTATTAACTACTCGATAATGGTATTAATAATCTAAAAGATTGGTTATCAAAAATAAAGTTAAAAAAACGTCAGATATTTTAAAAAGTGGCGCGTTCGACAAAACGCCAATTTCATATGTAAGGGCCTAATATTATAGAAGTAACGTCTCTCTGTGTACCTGTGTGGTATGATTTCAAAACTACTTAATAGACTTAAACAATTTATAATTCACTTGTGTTTTTTCTTGTGATTTTTAATATATGGGGCATTCCATGCCAAATCACCGAGTTTTTTTTTCGACCCCTTTCGATTTGGCTAAAAATTTGTTATTATTTTCTACCCTACCAATAACATTTTTCTGATTTTTTTCAGATTTATTACCCAACCCAAAAAAAGTTACGAATTTAAAAAAAAAACGCTCTTTTTTTCAAATTGCTATAACTTTGACACAAATTGACCTTTTGGCACTTTTTTTTTGTTTATTCTTGTTTTTAAATGTAGTTTTTAGAAATAAATTCAAAAAAATTTTCAGAAGTAAAGAACAATAAAATATTTTAGTTTTTTCAAGAAAACCGTCATTTTTTCGAAGTTCGACACTTTGGATTGTCAATTTTTTTGTCTCAAAAAAAACTTCAACTAAAACCGCATTTAACCCCACTATTCCCATATTGTGCCCACTTATTCTTCTAATTTTTTTTTTCGATTTAAAAAAAAAGTTTTTCAAATTTTGCTTATTTTCTTAAACTTTGCACTAAACCGATTTTGGTTGGCTTTTATAACCTCAAAAGTAAAAAAAAAAATTAAACTAAAAAAAACATAAACTGTATTAATAAAAGTAAAATAAAAAAAGTAAAAAAAAATAATAATAAAAAAGTTAAATAAAAAAGTTTTTAAAGCAACTATTTCGCGGAAAAAGACAAAACTAAAAATAACTTAAAAAATTGAGAACACTTTACCTAAAAAAATATTTGAAGTTAACAAAAATAATTTTACTCTTATTAATACAGTTTATGTT
This sequence comes from Antheraea yamamai, assembly GCA_036509395.1. Classification (NCBI taxonomy): domain Eukaryota; kingdom Metazoa; phylum Arthropoda; class Insecta; order Lepidoptera; family Saturniidae; genus Antheraea; species Antheraea yamamai. The sequence goes on from AP028424.1 coordinate 15,059,624, forward strand.
TTTTTTTAGTTTAATTTTTTTTTTACTTTTGAGGTTATAAAAGCCAACCAAAATCGTTTTAGTGCAAAGTTTAAGAAAATAAGCAAAATTTGAAAAAACTTTTTTTTTTCAACCGAAAAAAAAAATTAGAAGAATAAGTGGGCACAAAATGGGAATAGTGGGGTTAAATACGGTTTTAGTTGAAGTTTTTTTTGGGATAAACAAATTGAAAATCCAAAGTGTCGAACTTCGAAAAAATTACGTTTTTCTTGAAATTACTAAAATATTTTATTGTTCATTACTTCTGAAATTTTTTTTTAATTTTTTTCTAAAAACTACATTTAAAAACAAGAATAAACAAAAAAAAAAGTGCCAAAAGGTCAATTTGTGTCAAAGTCATAGCAATTTGAAAAAAAAGAGCGTTTTTTTTTTAAATTCGTAACTTTTTTTGGGTTCGGTAAAAAAATCTGAAAAAATTCAGAAAAATGTTATTGGTAGGGTAGAAAATAATACCAAATTTTTAGCCAAATCGAAAGGAGTCGAAAAAAAAACTCGGTGATTTGGCATGGAATGCCCCATATGTTTTGTTACATTACGCAGTACGAGTTTATGGAACCAGTTATAAGATTCAAAGTAAATTAAGTCTACACAAAACCTCAACAAGACGACATAATGTTGATAAATTTTACTTAAACCATATAATACTAACGAATGTGTATAATTGTTTAGATCGATTTTTTTTTAAACGATAGTATCATAAATCCAAGTTATACTTTAGGCAGTGACGCCTTTTAAGTGACAATAGGTTAAAGCGATAAACGCGACATGAAAAACGATCAAATTATGTAATTTTATCATCAGAATAAAAAATCTTCATCCTTTACGTGATATCGAACGCGCTCATGAATACTTTAAAAAATTATAGGATATCAATAGCGTAAGATAATCACACTCAACCGATTTTACTGAAATTTGTACCTATTTGTAATTTTGCAATTGATAGAGGAAAAAGAACCTTTCATAAATACTCTTAAAACTAAAAAAAAAAATCCTTAACACATTTTATTTAAATCTGAATACAGAGTTTATAAATCATTCAAATATAGGTGGCAGAATACTTGTAGAAATAATAATATATAGTAAAAGAACAAATAACCAGTCGAAAGTAATAACTCTATAAAACGCGCACAAATCCGCGGGCATCGTTTATACATTTTTAGTTTACCTTCAAGCATTCCAATCAGTATCACAAGAAAGTATTAAAAAATCGATAATAGTTTTAAAATGTATGTAACTGATTATATAATAATTTCATAATACTACTAAAAATAAGTATAATAAATAAACTAAATTTAAATTGTTTTTTAATCGTGATAAGGTAATAATTTCATAACAGTTTTTATTGTTATCGCGATAATTTCTCCGGTAGAAACAACGGACCTTGCGCAATGGTCTTTACCCCGTCTGAGTTTCAGAAGTTGCACCCTATCAGTGTGTCATCTATCGCCCCGCTGAGCATACGTATCAGTTTGAAATATTGGCGTTCGCAATTAATAACAATTATGAAGCCACTTAAATGTTTTATGCATACTCATGACGAGAGGTGTCCGTAAGTAGATTTTTTTGTACACTTCTGTCATTAGTTTTCATAACTACGGACGTACAGAACAATATTTTTTTAAAGATTTTTAAAGATAAAAATATATGATTACACAAGTGTTTTTTTTGCATAGAAATTATTTAAATAAATAATTACTTTAAATTAACTTAGCTATATGTGTAATCATTTACTTAAATTATTTGATTCCATAACATATAAATGCATTTAACTAATATAATACAATAACCAACAGTTTTATGTGTTGAAATATATACAATTGTAAATCTTTAATTTAACATAATATCTATATTTTTATTAAAAATAAATTATATGTATATTTACGTACATATTTCTTCTTTTTTTTTTAATTGGGTCATTTAATCTTTGTTTGAAGAGATATTTTTTACTCAAGATAGTATAAAAGATTTTCAATATCTCTGCGGAAGTAGTACGTATTGGTTTCGTAAAATAACTAATTGCAGTTAGTGTTAAGAGTTCTTCATCACCATCACGACCGCTTTGCAAATCATGTCGGTACTTATATCGATATATAACTACACTATCTGATCTAGAATCGTAGCGTAACAAATCGACCCAATTTGTCACCAGAGTATGATGGTCGAAACCAACTATGCATATGTACACCGATCCTACAGGTTGTTTAATAATACACCGGTCGATCCCAAAATGTGACGCACTAAAGCAAATCATAGCGTACGGGTTTGTTTTTGTATATGGCGTCGCAACTCACGATCGAGTCGCGCTAATAGAGACGTTCTTACATAATAATATATAACGTAAATTATGTTTAATGTAAGCATATAAAAATATTTATTTCTATTAATCGTAGAAAATACATTTTAATGCTTTATTGAAGTAACTGATATCCATCAAACATATATTTGAAACATATGCGTATAAAAATAAATATGCCTGTCGAGTTGACAATTTCGAATTCCTTTTTTTTTCATTCACGTTATGGACGGTTATAGTACTTTGCCGATACGTTCAGTAGTTTTCGAAGGAACTACTAACAGAATATTTTTATACCGACAGAAATATTAAGCCCTATCCTTTGACACGAAAGACAGCTATAAAGGGCATATTACAAAAGGAGTGGGGATCATTCTCGCGTAGATCGTCGGACTGTTCACATCTTTACTTATATTCGTAATGGATTATGGATGGTTACTGTACCAGCTGCTATAGACGACGTGTATAAAGGATACGACATACTTTTGTAACCATCATTTCAACTTCACCCCACTATATATTACATACCAATTCGACCACTTTTTAGCGTTTTCAATTCGGTTTTCGGTTCCTACCTTACGAAAAACGTTTTTGCTAGTTTTTTTAAATATTTTACTGTAACAAAAAAGTTATGAATTATTTCACGAAATGGTTTTTTGTTTGTTCTTACAAATGACTTTTTCAAAATTCTACTTATTATGCCGTTTTTTTTAATGTACTTTCTAAAAAAGAAAGGTATAAAAAGATTACCTTTAGATTAAAACCTTCATCGTGATTTTTGAGATTAAAATAAAATATTGCATTTTTTTATTATATTATAAACTTTGGTATCTTTTTTTGCAAATATTCTAATTTTTTCAATGATGTTCTTCAATATACTTTTTTATTGATTTTTTTTCTTTTTTTACCAGATTTAGTTTTCATATGGCCTCCACCACTCCCACCAGTAAAGAGGATCTTGTAGATTCTTCTTCAAAATAATTATAGTAGAATGTGGTCTTCATCTTTATACCGGTGGTTAGACTATCCCCGTGGACCTTTTAGTACACTTCTTCCAATTGATTTTGAAGATCACTTACTAAATTTGTGATACGTTAGGATTATTAGATGGCGGTATCATATCAACTGAAAGTCATATTTGTCGTCTAAAACTCACTTTTACTGGAGTGAATTCCGTAATGTCGCGTGCTGCAGATGAATATGCTATCAGAAATAAAAACATTTAACGCTTCACCCTCCCCTTCCCCATCCCCTCCCCCTCCTGCTCCCCTCCCCCTAACGCCCCCCCTCCCGCTCCACCCTCCCACTCCCTCCCCTCCCCCTCCCCTCTCCTAGCCACCCCCCACCTACCCCCTCCCCTCCCCCTCCCCCCCCCTCCCCCCCCCCCCCCCCCCCCCCCCCCTTACGGGCTATTCGATTGATGTTGTTATTATAAATTAAGGGGGTGATGAATTAATATAAATACATCAACTAATTTATTTTTTTCTTATAAAAAAAAAAAAAAGAGAGAAAAAAAATAATCTCACACACAATAAATAATAAAATTATAATTAAATTATTATCCATCAATCAATCATCGTCAGGCTCCACAATCCAAAAGAATAATAAATTTCTTTTATAAAAATCATATTTTTAATAAGTAATTTTAAAAAAAAAATATTTTTTAAAAAAAAAAAAAAGTTTTTTTTTTTTATTTTTAAAAAAAAAAAAAAAAAAAAAAAACTCCTAACCCCTAAAATCTCTAGTTCTAAAATACAGCATTCATATCTACAGCATGAGCCAGCGCACTCTTCCGCGTCTGATGATGACCAAACAACAGCTTTAATCTCCATATCTTGTATCGTCGATAAAAGCCCGTAGTGTACTTATTTCAACTGTATTTACAGCAGTTTACGGGTAAGTTCGACGGACTAACTTTCCAACCTCAAAAGCCTCTTTCTGAAGATTTTAGTTTGATTTCTTTGTTCACACACGAAGCCAAGTACAGTGAACATGTTCCAGAGACTTATCTGAATAAGGTGTGTCCAATGCCTTCATTCAATAAATTTTAATGTCCTTTCATCGACTTAAGGTGTGTCCAATGCCTTCATTCAATAAATTTTAATGTCCTTTCATCGACTTCCAGGATCTTGAGAATCATAACCAAGTCTTCTCGTAGCGTCTTAGTTAGGGGCATAAATTTCCACTCACTATTGCAGCCAATAAATACCCTTCACCAATGTTTCAAACTGATACTTCAAGGCTGAACATGATGTTTTGCGGCCGAATTGAGATACTTGAATTTCGCAGAGAATAGTAAAGGTACTATAGACATTGGCCCGCGCGTCTTGATTTTATTTATAAGGTTATACATAATTTGGAAGTAAATCACTAGATTTTCAGTTTTGTTGGTGATTCCTTTAACGTCAATGTTAAGGTTCTTGACTTTTTCTCCCGGAACCCTGATATTACTGTCAATCGTTGTTAAAATGGTTTCTCGGCTTGTTTTTGTAGCTTGGTATCTCAAAGTTCGCGGAGTGTAACTTCCTGTTCCACTTGAATTACTTGTTGCATCCTGAGCATTCAAAGAACCTTCAATTGTTGATATAACATCTCGAAGTTTCTGTCGACTTTGTTAACTCCCATATGCGGCTGGACTGGCTGAGATGTGTTCACCCTGTTTCCTATTCCGTGGAATGTGTAACTTACTAACAACATTTCGCTCTTGACGCCAGTTGTTACGCCTATGAGTAATAAAAATGTCGTTTATATTGAGAGATATTTATTTGTACTCGCCAAGACAACAATTAAACGGACTTACTATCACATAGTCACACTATGGTCACATTTATACCTTATAGTGGTGTGGTTGTACTGTGCTTGTAAAGAAAGTCTTTCTTTTTATTTCTCTTTATATTCACATTGATATGCAAAACAGAATTGTCCTCATTCTTTCTGTAGTGTGGCTTGTACGTTGTAGCGTACCTCACAAAACGCAAGGTGCAGATCTCAAAAAGTTTGTCACAGTTTGGTTTACGACATTGATAACACTTATGAGAAGAGCTATTTCCAGAAATCCATTATTTGCTTACTATAGTAGGAGAGATGAGGTTTTTATGTGTGTATTTTTCCCTTCTGGGTATTCCTAGACCTTCTGGTTATCTGGAGGGAATTCTAGTATCTTTAGCGTTGGAATAACCTGTATTACATTTAAGTCATGCAATTTTACTATTCGAGTTTTACGAGTATAATTCGACGCTAGGCCTCTTGTTACGCATGATGAAAAGTGAAAACGAAAACGAGTGTGAAACGCGTTCACTTATGAAAAACTTATTCATTCTTCGCTTTGTTACATCGTATGGATTAGAAAAAATCAGACCCAGGCAGCGGGTTTCATTATTTTTCCGTTTACGCATAGTAAGTGAATGCAAAACACCTCGTGTGGATAAATGGAACATCAACTAATAATGTATGGACGCCCGTATGACGTCAGACAGTCATGAGATGAATGGTGATGGTAGAATTAATTTGATTAATATCCCCAAGGTGCAACCTATAGATCACCACACGGTATAACTTATTAACGATTTATATAGATAGAACAGCTGCACCAACGTAAAGCATGAGTTCACCCTGAAAATGATCTACAATTGTTTTGTAGCATTGGCCTTAATCGTACGCCTGAAGTTGAGGTCGGCATTGAAATACATTCCAAAGAGCCCGACGACTTCAGTATCCCTTATAGCTACATCTTGGAGAGTAGGTATCAAATGAAAAGGATTATGTTTCGTAGAGAAGAAACACGCTTCTGTTTTCGTATTGTATTTGAGAAGACTTACTTTAGTAGTTGGATACAATCCTAAGGGTCGAATTCAAATGGTCGTTTATGGTTTCTTCTACCTCGCTAGTAACAAGAAGATAATATGAAAGTGGTTTATTACAAGCCCTAACCCATCTACTAGGAGTCGAACAAGTGTATACAATGCTATACCATCCACAAGACATTGGTATAATCAAAGACTGGGACCGATATGTAAAAACCGCACTTACAGCTAGACTGACTAACAGTGCCAAGAGTTGGATTGATCGTCTTCCTACCACTTATCTGAACTTCGGTCAGCAGCAAGAACTATCACTGAAGTAATCGTATACTTCTATGCCTCTCGAATGTCATCATTTACTAAGACTAGTTGAAACGTGTTAGCTTATTTTTTTTGCAGAGACGTCAATCATACAACTGGAAAACCTTTTTATCACTATATGAAACATCCATTTATTGAAATATAATCAGTATTTATAGCGCACTCCAAGTTTTAATATTACGGTCCCTGAACCATTGTAAGCTCCTATATGGTTATGTTTGTACAAAATTATTTTTTATCTTGTTAATATTAATTGATACTTTTGAAAGAGCCAATTCTTTCCCTTGAATATGTGTTACGGACAGATGAGCTAGAAATAGATGTTGTAAATAAATGTTTAATAAATATCTCTCTATTTACTATGAACAGATGAGTTCTCATATGTATATATATATATATATATATTTCTCTATACTATCGCTCATTATGCGTAATGGGATGTCATATTATATTAATAAATACGATATGTGCAGGTTTAATGTGTCTGGTATAGATAGACAAACTATGTCTATGTGTGTAAATTTGTTTACATAATACGTACAGATAAACTGTCGTATTTCTTATTTACTTGGTTTCTGTGTTCAATATGTCTTATGTGATATTTAGAAATATCCTTTATGTAACAATTCCAATATAACCGCCAATACGATTATTATTATTATTTGTCTAATGTTATACGGAACCATCACTAAACATATAAGGTGAATTTATGTGAACTATGTAAATGTATGGATGAACGTGCGGCAGTAAGGCACGTATAATGTACTACTTGTAAGGCTATAATTGTAGTGTTAAACCGAGGAAAATATGTATTGTCACCGGCTCGTTACATACGATTATATACATTGTGAAAGTTAAAATATACAGTCCACTGAAGTCAACCAATGTTTTATTGCTTCTGAAGCCTCAAACCAACTGACCCCAACAAGTTTGGTCCATCGAAGCCGGATTCAAGCCAGCCTTATTGAAGAGGATTCAAGCCAGCCTTATTGAAGAGGATTCAAGCCAGCCTTATTGAAGAGGATTCAAGCCAGCCTTATTGAAGAGGATTCAAGCAGCATTCTGAACGAGAGAAGCTGTGGAAAAAAGAAGCAAATCGTTGTACGAGACTGGGCACTTCCGTACGACCAGCGGTGCAGAACGAGACATCGGTTGGAAGATCGTACCTGCAGAATCGTCGTGGGAAAAACACCGAACGGTGCGACGAGCCTGCGCTGCATATCGCCGAGCGAAGAACACCGAACGGTGCGACGAGCCTGAGTATCTCGTCGAGATCAAGGCACCGTGCGGTGCGGCGAGTCTGCAGTTTCAACCCACACTTGGGCCACATGACGGTGACAAACGGCCTGAGTATTGGGCAATGAACGAATGTCAATCGTATCACTACGCCAATAAGAGTGTTATCGGTGCGGGGGCCGGACTGTAGGCACTGCCGACGGAGTCGGACATTCCAACCGACTCCTGAGCGCCCCGTAGTGGTCTCACTCCTCTGTTGGGTAGTCCCCAGCCTTACCTATCCTGCTGTCCATCCTTGAGGGAGCATATCCCACGTGTGGGCCCTCCCGAAGGACTGTTAGGGACTGTTAGGGCTGTTAGGGATTGATAGGGCTGTTAGGGCTTGTAGGAGCTAGCAAGTGCTGAAGATGCCGACTACAAGAAGCCAAGCAGTCGAAGAGAAGACACGGGTGTTCGAGGAATCGCCCGCGTCGCCGTCCGCACACACACACGCGCACGCGAATACACGTACCGTCGCGAACGATACCGTCACGACCGAAACGTTGACGTCGCGCGCCGCCATGATCCACGCCCCGGCCACCGAGGCCAGGGGATCGCGAGCACCGTCAGTACGCTCGCATCGGTCCACCGCCAACGCCGTAGCTAGGATTAGGCAGGCCGAGTTGGAGGCCGAAGAGCAACTCGTCAAGATAAAACGACAGGAGCTACAACTACAGTCGCTGCTCATCAAGAAGAGGCTAGCGGCAGACGTCGCTACAATCCGCGAGGAAACCGATCGGGAGAGCTTGTGTGCAGGAGAACCTACCGACGCGAACCGTCGGGTGAACGATTGGTTACAGAAGACACAGGTCCCGATACGGGGGGAGTGTGACCGTGAACCAAGGCGCATTTCACCACCACCAGCGGAAGCCGAGATCAGGATGACGCGACCATATGTGACATCGAACGTCCCAAACGAAGAGACGGTGCAGCGTCGGCCGAGGTCGCTTACACCGGACAGATCCCGAGATAGAGGAATCGACAGGTTGGCAGATGCTCTGGAGCGGATGGCTGGATCGAGGTCATCGCCTAGACATATACAGGACTTGCCGACGTTCATGGGATCAATCACGAACTGGTTACCTTTTAAAGCCGCGTACAGGGAATCTACGAATATATACAGATATTCGGCGACAGAAAACATGATTCGCCTGCGGACGTGTCTGAAAGGTGAAGCCAGACAGCCTGTATCAGCGCTGCTGTATACAGCAAACAACCCGGATGTCATTATAAAGACTTTGGAGCAGTGTTACGGACGTCCGGAAGTTATTATCGACCACGCGATGGAAGATATCAAGAAATTACCACGTATGGGTACTACAGCGAGTGAATTGAACGGTTTCGCTGTAAAAGTGCAAAACATCGTCGCGGTTATAACAGCTGTTGACGAAAAAGGGTACCTACAGAACCCTATGTTGGTGCGGCAGATAACCGAGAGATTAACTCTGCATTTAAAATCGAAGTGGTGTGATTATGCGGAAGAGTTCGGGAATCGGGATGAACCAGAGATTATCACGTTATCTCGGTTCTTAATGAGAGAAGCCGATCGAGCCGTTCGACACGCATATTCAACTTCGGATTCGACGGTAGTACGGAACCCTATCATCAAACATACGGTGCCACCGAATAGAGCGAGTGAGCGATACCGTCAAGCGAATAAAGTATATAGTGTTGCATGTGACGTCACAAAAAAGAGTTCAACGCAGTCAAAATGCTTCCCTTGTGGAAATGAACATCGAACTTCACAATGTTTCAAATTGAACGATATGTCTGTAGCAGAGAGGTGGAATTGGGCGAAAGAGACGCGTATCTGCTTTCTCTGTCTAGACAGTAAACATAGGCGGACTGAATGTAAAGCAAGGAAATGCGGTAAGAACGAGTGTAGACAGCCGCACCACGCCTTATTACATCTGCCGCCTAAAGAGGACAACGTAATCGCAGCATCGGCGCACCGACCGGGTAATGACGAACAAGTTTTACTGAAGGTGTGTCCCGTATACATTACCAAGAATGACGGAGGAACGTTGAAGACGTATGCGTTATTGGATGAAGGATCCACAATCACTCTGATCGATGAAGAGATCGCCCGAATGGTCGGCGCAAAGGGTCCGGCACGAACGTTAAACATTCAGGGGGTCACATCGGTTCAGAGGAAAATTGACAGTCAAGAAGTTGATCTCAGGATACAAGGCGAAGGTCAATCGGATTGTCACAGGATCAAAGCGCGTACGGTCCGAAATCTCATTCTCGGTAAACAAACCGTAAAACCGGAATTATGTAAACGATCGTACCTCAAAGGAATGTGTGAAAAGGGTATGTGTTACTCGGATGTTAGACCACGCATTCTCATTGGAGCAGACAATTGGCATCTAATTGTAACACGACGTTTGTTATCTCGTAAGAATAACGAACCAGCCGCGTCACTCACACGACTCGGATGGGTGTTACACGGAAAAACGCCGAGAAGCTCTATAATACAGCAGAACGAGTCTGTATTACATATACGAACGTGTCAAGAGAATGTGTGCGAAAGAGACGACGAATTGAGTGCTCTCGTCAAATCGCACTTCGATATAGACTCTTTAGGTATATCGAAAATACAAAAGCCTAACGCTCGAGAAGAACGAGCGAAGGATGTCTTCGAACGCACCGTATGCAGGATCGACGGTCGCTTCGAAGTAGGCTTACCATGGACGACAGATGAAGTTATCTTACCACCAAGTTACGAGATGGCATCAAGCAGTTTGCGTACGAAAGAAAACAAAGATGTGGTAGTGGCGCACACGGTGATGTGTGACACTCCAGTGGTGAAAATAGAACGATTTTCATCATACGAGCGTGCTAAGCGGACAGTCGCGTACGTGTTCGCGTTCATTGACAAGTGTCGTAAGCGAGCCGACACAATGAATATCACGCATATTAAAAAAGCAGAACAATTTTTGTAAAGCTGTCACAAAAGGATAGCTTTCCCGAAGAGATCGCTAGGTTAGCGGCGGGGAAAAAATGTCGACAGAACGAGTCGACTATATAAGTTAGATCCGATGTACGGAACCGACGGAATCATTAGGTTGAACGGTAGAATAAACGCGAGTTCCGTACATATAAAAATGAAAGAGCCACCGATATTGGACGGTGCGCATCATTTATCGTTATTGATTATTCGTAACAGTCATAAAAATAATCATCATTCCGGACGGGAACACATCGTGAACGAGATACGGCAACAATACTGGATTTTACGTCTGAGGCCATCGGTAAAGAAAGCGCTACGCGAGTGTGGGCTGTGTAGATTACGAAAATCAGCTCCCGTAGTACCGGTAAAAGGTAACTTACCGAACGCGCGGTTAGATGCATATACGAGGCCGTTTTCTCGATGTGGTGTTGACTGTTTCGGACCTATGACAGTGACCATCGGTAGACGACGCGAAAAACGATGGGGCATGCTGTTTACATGTTTGGTAACTCGCGCGATTCACATCGAAACGGTAGCTAGTTTGAGTACGGATTCCGCGATTATGTCATTACGACGTATGGCAGCCCGACGGGGGTGGCCAGAAATCATGTGGTCCGATAACGGAACGAACTTTCGCGGAGCGTCGGTCGAGTTAAATATCGCGTATCGAGAGTGGATACCGGAGTTACAAAATTACGTGTTATCGAAACACACCGAGTGGAAGCTTACTGATCCGGGCGCGCCAAACCAGGGGGGAGCGTGGGAACGTTTAATTCGCAGTGTGAAAACTGCCCTCGCTGTTACGCTCAACGAGAGAGCCCCTCGCGAAGTGGTGTTAGCGACCGTGCTTACCGAGATAGAGCACACGGTAAACTCACGACCACTCACGTATGTAGCGTCAGAGTACGACGACGCGGAGGCTTTAACGCCTAATCATTTTTTGATCGGTTCAGCCACCGGGGTACCTCACGTCGGGGAGTATCAACCGGCCGATAGGAAGTCATGGAGGGCGGCGCAAGCGCTCGCGAACATGTTTTGGTCACGATGGTTGCGTGAATATTTGCCGACGTTAACACCCCGTGGTGACGTCAGAACACGAAGCAACAATCAAATAAAAGTAGGAAATTTAGTAGTTATCGCGGACGGGTTATTACCGCGAAATGTCTGGCCCAAAGGGCAAGTAGAGAAAATATATGTAGGTCCGGACGGAGTCGTACGAAGTGCGGACGTGCGGACGCGTGGTGGTACCTTTCGAAGACCTGTGAGAAGGCTCATTGTCCTACCTGGTGAAGATGGGCTCGAAGATCTACGCCGGGGGAGGCTGTTACGGACAGATGAGCTAGAAATAGATGTTGTAAATAAATGTTTAATAAATGTCTCTCTATTTACTACGAACAGATGAGTTCTCGTATCTATATATATATTTCTCTATACTAATGCTCATTATGCGTAATGTAATGTCAATTATATTAATAAATACGATATGTGCAGGTTTAATGTGTCTGGTATAGACAGACAAACTATGTCTATGTGTATAAATTTGTTTACATAATACGTACAGATAAACTGTCGTATTTCTTATTTACTTGGTTTCTGTGTTCAATATGTCTTATGTGATATTTAGAAATATCCTTTATGTAACAATTCCAATATAACCGCCAATACGATTATTATTATTATTTGTCTAAAGTTATACGGAACCATCACTAAAAATATAAGGTGAGTGAATTTATGTGAACTATGTAAATGTATGGATGAACGTGCGGCAGTAAGGCACGTATAATGTACTACTTGTAAGGCTATAATTGTAGTGTTAAACCGAGGAAAATATGTATTGTCACCGGCTCGTTACATACGATTATATACATTGTGAAAGTTAAAATATACAGTCCACTGAAGTTACTGAAGTCAACCGATGTTTTATTGCTTCTGAAGCCTCAAACCAACTGACCCCAACAATATGTGTACCTTGCTTAAAATATAGCAATGTAGAAATTCATTCGATCAATTTAGTTTTTCAGTAGAAGTCTTTTAAGGATTTACTTTGAAAATAAATGTATTAAACGGTAAATGAAATAAGAGTCCTATTCGACTTTGATTGTTTTCCTTTTAAAGAGAGTGCTCCATTGTCGTAAAAGAGTAATATGGCAATATGACCCATATTGGGCAATTTTGGTAGCTTTCCCTTGGTCTGGGTTACCGCCTTTAGAACTGGAAGCGAGAGCTCTCAGGCCACTTTACAAATGGTGCGGGGAGCTACTGAAGCAAGATCTGTGATCTGTATCTTGCGAAATCGTAATGAAAAGGTCGGTGCTCCAATAAATTCACTTTATGCTAAATGTCACTGACATTTAGAACATTTTTTTTTCCGAACTTGTTGTTTTCGCAAAGAGATCATTTGGATTTGGCAATATAAACGGAGACAGGGGTGATCGCGATTTGATACGATTCAGTACTCACTCCTTTGACGTGTTGTATGAGCATAATATTAAATCACCAAGATTTGTTAGTCCTGATATAGATACAAGTTAGAGAGTCGTGGTTATTTCAAAATTATTTAGATGCAGGTAAGAGAGTCGTTGTAATTTCAAAGTCCGTTAAATGTCTTATAATTCATAATCACATGCTTGACAAAATTATCGAACGATTTTATTGCAGACTCCTTCTCCATCAAGCCCAAAAAATCGAATGGACATATAAGAAGATTATGTGCCCTAGTCTCTTCATGCTAAATCTGGGGCAATCTTGAAGCAAGCGTTCAAAGTTTTGCACATATGTGTTATCATTGCATTTAGAACATTTCAACTAATAACGTGAACATAGAGGCCGAAGGGTTTTACCAAATTAAAATATTGTTTAAAATAATTCATTGTTCGTTTCGGGAGCACTCCGATCGATCACTTACGCATGTCTTCGTCCTCCTTGGGTCTATTGTTAATATGTACTTTATTATGTACTCCATGTAATGAATTCTCGTTTGTAGAACATAACTCGCTTCTTTTATCAATCATCGGTTAATAGCTATAAAAAAAATATGAAAACTACGGTGCTAATGTGTGCATCAGATTTTTATGTTTATGTTGATTGATTTGTATTTGATGTATGTCTCAAATGATGGCCTCGAAATTCCTCTAGATTTTAAAAAATGCATAGGTTTTCTCGCTTGTGCCAACTTTTAGAAATGAACATCCATTTTCTCACTAATATGTTCATAATCTATTGCAATTATGTGTTTACACGTCATTTAGATATTCTATAATAATCATGTAGTTTTGTTTATCATTTTTTATTATTTTGCGATAGGCAAAATCTTAAATAGTTTAAAAATTGTAAATAATTCTACAACGGAATGTACAATGTCATAATACTCTTGGGAATTTTTCTTACTCTTATCTCACCTAACCACCACCAGCTCGACCCAACACGTTTCTTCTTCCACTCTCCACTATCAGATGCCATCGCAATATTCACACCTTTTCTAGACATATAATTTTTAACATAAACTATCCATACCTTTTTCGGTCTCTCTGTACTTTTATTATCCATCTACCCTCATACTTAAAGCATCTCTAGTTCCATTACTTTCATGTCTCCTCATGTCATGTTTTATTTTTTTTTTAACTTGGGGAAATCCCTTATGGATACCCACCCTCCCGGGGGAGAGAGTGGGTTATGTCCGACTCGCACGGACTAAAACCCCACGGTGTACCGACAGACCGCTGTGTGGGGGCGGTAAGGGATCGTTCCAGCTAATCACCTTGTAGAGCCGCCCCCACGGTCCGCCCGGCGGAAGGTGACCGCCGGGCTCCTACCTATAGAGGGACAGACCAGGTACACACCGGCTGCCCCCCCTCGTCCGCCGGACCTGTGCAATGAGGAGATGGGCCCCCCGGCTCACCCCCTCAGGTCCGGCTACGGTGGCGGGAGGAGTTGGGCAAAGCGCCGCCTCCTCCCGCCTGTCTTCCTTTGGCGGAGAGGGCCACTTTGAGGATCTGCCTCACGGGCCCTCTCCGCCTCCTCCTTCTGCGAGATGACGTGACGTGACGATGACCACGCTCGGCAGCGATAAGTCCGGTCCTACCGCCGCCGCCAGAATGCGGCGCTGCTCCCCCCACGCAGCACACTCAGACAGAGTGTGCTGCGCGGTATCTTCGGCAGCGCCGCACTCGTGGCAGGCAGCAGTCGGCTCCCTGCGTGCGATCCGGTGCAGGTACCACCCGAAACAACCGTGTCCGCCGAGTACCTGCACCAGTCGGAACGTCAGGGAGCCCCACTCCCTTTCCATCCACGCCCGCAGGACCGGGCGGACGGCGTTCACAGTGAACCGCCCGAACCGCTCGTCCGCCAGGTCCTGCTTCCATCATTCGACGGCGTCTCCCCTGAGACACCGTCTCTCCGCCTCTATCTCCCTGGGAGCCGGAGGCTCCCCCCTTCGTCTCCTCGCCGCCGTGAACTCGTACACGGCGGCGAGAACTCCTGCCTCCAGCTCCCACGGCAGGGAGCCGGCGAGCACAGAGGCCGCCGCCGAGGACACCGTGCGGTACGCCCGGATCGCCCTCAGTGCCACCGTGCGCTGCGCATTGCGCAGCGCGCGCACGTCGGCGGCAACGAGGGCATCGGCCCACACCGGTGCCCCGTAGGCGGCCATCGCCCGCACGACTCCCATATAGAGTCGGCGGCACCCGGCGCCAGGCCCCCCTATATTAGGGAGCAACCGGCCGAGTGCCGCCGCCGCCCCAGCAATTCGCGGTCCGAGCCCCGCAAAATGGGGCTCGAACCGCCAGCGCCCGTCCAGGGTGAGGCCCAGATATTTCATCTGGATCCCCACCCCGATCCGGGCGCCCTCCACCACTATGTGGGCCCCAGGTGGTGGCCCCCGCCGAGGCCCTTGAAAGAGTAGGGCCTCGGTCTTTTCTAGGGCCACCCTGAGGCCCAACCTCCTGATGCGCCTGACCACGAGGGTTGTGGCCATCGTGGCCAGGCGCTCCACCTCCCTCCCCCCCCCCCCCCCCCCCGGGCTACGACTAGGGTGTCATCCGCGTAGCATATGAGGCGTGCCCCATATGGGAGCACGCCGCGGAGCACCCAGTCTTAGCCCATGTTCCACAGGATCGGCCCCAAGGCCGACCCCTGTGGAACCCCCGCCTTTTGGCCCGCCGGACCATACGCCCGTCGCCGTCGACGTAGGCGACCTCCCTATCCTCGAGGTACGCCTCCAACACCCGCCGCAGGTACTGGGGCACTCCGAAATATCGGGGCGCCTCCCTTATGTCCCCGTGCGGCAGGGTGTTGAAGGCGTTGGCGATGTCGAGTGACACCGCCAAAACCCTCTCCCCCTGGGAGGTCGCCTCTGCCGACAGCGACTTCAGGAGGCACAGGGCGTCCACTGTCGAACGCCCTGTCCGGAAGCCATACTGCACGTCCGCCAGATTCGGCCCCACGCCCTCTAGGTGCTGGACGACCCGGGAGGAGATAATCCTCTCCAGCACCTTCCCGGCGTCGTCCAGCAGGACGAGGGGCCGATACGCGGACGCGCAGTCCGGAGTGCGGCCTGCCTTTGCCATGAGGCAGAGCCGCCCAAGCTTCCAGGGCTTCGGGAACTGCCCGACCGAAAGACACCGGTCGAACAGCTCCCGAAGCCACCCCCCTAATTGGCCGAAGGCGAGGCCGAGCACCCGACCCGGGACCCCATCAGGGCCGGGCGCTCTTCGCCGGTTGAGGAGGCGCTCGACAGCCCTTCCCATCTCCTCCTCCGTTATCGGAGGGGGAGGACCGTCGAACACCTCCTCGACTACCTCCCGAGGCAGAGGCATGGGAGGAGCTGGTAGCATCGGAGGGTCGGGGAACAGTTCTCCCACGACCCTCGCCACCACCTCCGGTCGGAGGGTCTCCGTCGCCGGGGGCGCCCAGGATCGTAACTTCATTCGTACGATCCTGTACGGGCGCCTCCAAAGATCCCCCTCCAGCGTCTGGAGCAGCTCCTCCCATGCTGCTTCTTTCGCCCGGCTGATGGCAGCCTGCACTTCCTCATGTTATGTCTATACCATGCTAACCTGTTACTCCTCAACTCTCCGTAACTGGTGTTATTTTCAAACTTTCTTTTTAATCTTATCCTTTGTACCATACCCTCACTTTAACAACCGCATATCTGCCATATGCTAGGTTCTCTTATCCGTCCGTATTTTTCATAACCCAGTACCTATAACAGTTTTCACGAGTAAAGAGTCAGCTTCGATGAAATTTGTAAGTTCATACTGTAAAACTAGGATATAAAAAATCGCCACAATCCTTCGGTAATGGTTCTAGAATATCTAGGAATATTCTAATAAATGCAAAGTCTGCTGTTGATGTTATTAACATCGGTTACTTGGTGCCTATCGAATCCTTTCGAATCGAAAACTAATAAGAATTACGCACTCCGTTTTCTAGGAAAATTTCTTAATTCTACAGAACATTTCGTTCAGTAGTAAAACTATATTAACAAAAACAGGTATGAAGTTACGATAACAATTTACAAAAACAACAAAGTATCTAATTTCATCAGTGTTTTGAAGCTTTGGATAATTTTATAATATCTTAATGTTTTCAGTATCGTGGAAAATACCACACACAACAATAAATATTGTGTTGTTAAAGTTGACACTTTTTCGGATTTCGCTTTAAATTTAAATTGCGTATTCTAGTAAATACATTTATTAGCTTATTCTTATGATAGGTTAAATTTCTACCAAAGATTGCTAAACGATCTCGATACACTGAGGACTTCTCAAAATTTAATCCTAACACATTACTATTGTCATCATTCTATTAGAGCTATTATGATTATATTTTAATCCCATTGGTATACAGTAGTAGTAAATACTGTGTACGGTGTATATTTTTATTTCAATTTTTATTTCAAGAAATCCCTGATATAATTCTAAATGTGTAAAATATATAGAAATTGAGAGAGAATCTAAAATGTTAACAATATTCAGCAGCGGGTATTATTTAGTTTTCTGTACCAGAAAAGAGACCAGAGGCTTTTAGCGTCCACTATGATGTCATCGTCTGAAATATTTTTATTTGACAATCTATTTCTTTTTTTGAGCATATGGTAACCTGTATAGTTCAGTGTAAATAGAATTACTATGAGGTTTTAAGTCAATCGACTCCTCATAAACATTTGTATAATCTTAAGTCTTTTAAATTCAGAAGGTAAAATGATTTAATTGTAAAGAAAATTGCGTCCTAGGTTCCAATGCGTTATAAACAAAGTGTAATTTGATACTAATATCATTTTGAAAAAAATGTTAGCATAAAAAATCTCTTACTCGCATCGAAACGAGAATGTATGTTCAAAAAGAATCCCGTCATAAAACAATTTTGAACTAACCGTACCTTTAGAATAAATATTGCCTCCGATACATATGACAGAAATATTCCCTATATGGAGAGGAATTCGTAAACGATCTGGATATTCGTATACTCTATATTTGATATTGATACCTCGGTGTCAAGAAGCAAATCATGATGGCGATCGTTGATATAAAACGAAACTTTGTTTAAACTATTGCCCGAGAAAATAACATTATACTCGAAACGATGACTAAGCGTTGTCTCATTTGGGTGGCCTGCTGTATCATTGCGTTCGGTTGTTATGTCCTCACATTTCTACCTTTGTCACTCAGATTTCACTTATGCACACTTGATTCTATATTTAACGAGAGCTACTGGTCGGTGACATTAGTTTCTGCAAAAGAATGATTTGTTCAGTGTGTGTCTTTTCACTTCCTTTGTAATCCAACATACATAATGCTTTTTATATAAGCGTTAAATCGAATATAGTACTGCTAAAATAATTACGAGGACTATTACTGTTGGTATTGGACAGATGAAACCGAAATTCTTCTACAGTAGCCTGATTACTTCCTGCTCCATTTTGTATAATGCTTTCTTTGGACTTGTTTATTTGTTTTTTCAGTAACAAAATGAGGTGTATATTATTACTTGGTATATAAATATAGACTAAAAATACCATTTTCTGATATAGTCTTCAAATCTTCCACACCTTATATGGTAACACAGTTGCAAATTAACAAAAGCCGTCGCTAGGCGGTAGGGTCGTCAAGTGAAAACGAGTGAAACTCACGAGTGCTGATATAACAATAGTTTTTCTTTATTTTATTTTTCTTCGAACTGACAATCCGCTGTTGGCCTGGCAGGACCTTTACAGCTTCCCCGGTCTACGCATAGTTGTTTATTGAAGAGCGTATATTTATATAAGTAATGTATAATGTAAGTAAGTATAAGTAATGAAATATATGTACGTAGGTGGTTTCTACATTACACATCAGAGCCCTTATACCTTCGCAATCTATATTGGTATTTGTGGGAAGGTTTTAGTTTATAAAATACTAGCGGGCTCGGCAGACGTTGTCCCGCCCTGATTATAAAAATATCCTTGACAAATTATATACCAAAACGTTCTTCATGAATCACTTTATCCACTGGTGAAAACCGCTTGAAAATCCGTTCAGTGGTTTTTGAGTTTATTGCGAACAGACAGACAGACAGACGCGGTAGGGGACTTTGTTTTATACTATGTAATGATAATGATATAGGTGACATTTTTATGCACATGTATAAAAGTTATTTTTTGTCTGTATTGAAGTTGATTTGTTTTAAAAAGCCTTTTTTGATCCCTGTGAACACGTAGCTCTCTGAAAGTACTGAACCAATTTTGACGAAACTTGGCAAAGTGATAACTAATATTACAAGGTTACATCTAGGATACTTTTTGTCTCATAAAACGCGAATAAGAAATTCTTGACGGATTTTGGTAAATTTACTTTGTGCTATATATAGCAGACAGATTGACTAAAAATTTAAGCTATATTTCCCTATGCTATAACATTTAGTTGAGGTGTTTGCGGGTACTATACTCTGTTGTATTTTTACTAATATTATAAAAGAGGGTTAAAGTTTTGTTTTCGAGGAATCTTTGGTACTACTGATCCGATTTTAAAAATTCTTTCACTGTTAGAAAGGTATATTATCCCAAGTTCAGTATCTCAGTGAAAAGGGTGGTTTATGTGTCAAAAGTAAAATAAATTTGACAAAATTAAGATTGAATGCAGACTTCACGTATGCTTTACATATTTTTATAAAACAAACAACTAAAACAAAATGGAAATTTAAAGTAGATAAAGTTTAATTTTTACAGTAAGTTAATAAAGTTTATAAAGTTTATAAAGTTAAAGAATATATATAAGTTAGTTTTGATCTTCATTGGACACTTTAGGTAATGCTGCGAACAGGTCCTAGACTTATTTTAAAAGATTTCTCACATACCAACTGCTTTTAAGTTTTTAAAATTATTTGCGTTTAAAAATATAATTGAAACCGGTAATAACCAATATGGTGCAGAAGAAAGTTGCATGGGTCAGCTAGTAAATGTAATAAAATGCTTTATAATAATTTTGTTTACATTGAAGAATTGTGAAAATGTTATGAGATAATTGTAATACATCAAATAATCATATTTCCATATACGAAAAAGAGTAGAGTCTTATTTGTATTGAAATATATTTGAACATACTTAATCTTCTAAAACAGGGCTCATCTTCGTGACATCCGTGATCGATCCGTGCTGCGACTCTTTGAAGCGAACGATATTGGAGGTGAAGCTTTTCCTGGAGCTTTTGGCGTGGGTGCCGTTGCTATGCCACCCACTACTACCTCATGCTCAGGACCGAATAGCTGGGATCAGGTATGATTATATTTGAGTATTTAATTATAGTGGCTTATTATTTCAATTAGGAATAAGAAATTGATTTGTTTTCACATCTAAAATTACTAATGTAAGAGAAACTTATGGAGGGCATCAAACAATAGCACATTTTGATGTGAAACATCTATAAACGCGGGTAAACCTGATTTTGGATTGGCGCGACGACGTGGCGACGCACAACATGAACTTTGCACTATTAACGAAATACTCAAAAACATTTGCAACCCTAAACAATCTGTATAAACATAAGATTCAAATTCTTTGTCGGCCTCTCGTTATACTACTGTTACGCGGCACGCGCTGACGACCTAGCACCCTTTGATAATTGCCGCCAAAGACACCGCGCCTGTGCCTTGTTGAATTTTTGTATTTTGTATTTAATAAAAATAAATAATTATGTAATAAAATAAATAAGCAGTCATTATTTTATAGAACAAATTTGTAATGCTTTATCTTTTAATCATGCCATAACTGATTACAGTCGTAATCTGTTCCTTTAGACGTATAACTTATACAAAACAATTTCGATGTTTTACATCTGTCAGGCGTCCCGTGACGGCTCAATTTTTTGAAAGAAACTCCAAGGCCTTATCTCTATCAATTAAACGTAATATGGGGCACTGACCACCTAAAGCGATCCTGTAAGACCTGCATCTTATGAAAGGGGATTTTCGAAATATGCGCGAAAACGAGACAACTGTATGTTAGGATGGGAGGAACACACGTCGTATAGAGCTTGATCTTGTGTCTAAGGGATAACTTGATCATCAAACATACTAAGCAAGACAAGTAATAAGTATCGGAAATGCAAGTGGCCTATGACCATGGCGGTTTTGTTTTGCAGTCTATCGATGTGTGTTTGAAACACGTGTTTGTTGCCTAAGATGACATGACTAGGTACTTCATCTCAAATAGCAACCCGTATAACCTGAGGGGTGTGTGTTGGTATCGGCTACTAAAGGCTATGAACTATCCTATTGGGGAAAGTGGAATAGTTTGTAAACGAGTCTCGCGTACCAAACCTTACCAAGATCTTTAGCTCTAAATCTAGGTTTCTTTGGATTGGAGTTAGGATCTTTATTACAGTTGACTAGAGGTGCTTCGTGATACGGTGCACACGATATGTATAAGAGTACCGGACTCAAAAGCCGAACTGCTCAGTAAAGTAAAGTGGCCATCGTTCCATGCTTGTCCCTCTTTCGAGACCTCCCTAGTAGGGGCTGAGAATGAACCGCTGAGGCAGGTGCCCAAGACAGGACTGCCTGTCTTGTTTGCCAAGGGCCCTTTGTGACGATATAATAACACGACACAAGGACCGGTACCAGATTGAAGGGAGCGTTTATACAGAGGTCGTACTTCTTAAATCTTGCGCCTTTAGGGAGGCAGAGAATTCGGAGACAGCGCTCCTCCTCGATAGGGTAAGTAAAGTAAGCTAACTTTGCATCACGAAGGAAGGACGTCAGCATACGATTATCCTCAGTAGAGACTACCTAGACCTGAATATCTGTCAGAATGGTGAGACGTGAGAAATAATGTAGGAAACTTGACAACAGGTGGACTGCTTATGTGATTCTTTTAATCATTCAATAAGTAATCTATACTAATATTGTAAAGCTGAAGAGTTTGTTTGCTTGAATGCGCTAATCTCAGGAAGTACTGCTCCGATTTGAGTTTTTCAGTGTTGGATAGCTCATTTATCGGGGAAGACTAGGAGCTATATATAGCTAAGAAGAAGGCTATACATCATCACGCTGAGACCAGTAGAAGCGGAGCTCTAATGAAGCTATATATATGTATAGCATAATCAAATATTACTAAAATTGAAAACATTTTTTACCTGTCCGCTCCACGTAGAATGTCCCTTTAGTTACATTGGGTATTTCATTGAATATAAGTCAAAATTGCATATAACTTACAAAAAAAATACAAAAGTTAGTGAAAATTAGACACTCCTTTTTACTTTGATGACCTGTCGATGACAAAACAGTAAAAGAAAAATGACTTGGACGTTTATAATACCACGTAAGTACTTGCGCTAAACGCCGGAGTAGGTTGTTAGTTTTATAATACATAAATGAAAAACGAAAATCGAAATTTTAATTAAACGTTGGCAATATTATTGCAAATATGAAATTAATATCTGTACTTCCAACGGATAATAATATATTTGTGTAAATAACATTCAACTGAGTGTTTATGGAAAATTTAAATTTACAGATGATACTGAATTTTCCATATTTAAATTACTTTGATACAGTATTACTGACGTACAGCCCTCCCCAATTTTTTTAACACCTCTGAAAATAGGTATAATCACGTATATTATATGTATACAATCGAGACAACCTAAAGATAAATACATTGCTGATAAGATTTTATAAAGTATTAATTTATTTGTTTTAAGAAAATCTATTTACCATGAGTTCTACACAAAATACCCTAGTGATCAAAATTTTATTTCATTTGTAAAGAAAAAACGATTTCTCGGATTAGTAATATAATCAACGCAACGAGTGATGATAATTTAACATAAAAAAAATCAATAATATTACACAATTATTTCATAAATAGCGATAAAATAATAAAAAATAAACAATAAAATAAGTGGTAGCGCCGTTGCGTTCTCGACGCCACCGAAGGGGATGTGTTCTATGCTATTTAACTGGACTGTATTTGCGGGGGGTGCTATATTTGATACTCAACTATATTGCGATCAGATACGACGAGGGAGACAAGACTAGGAAGGAATTGGCACATACCTCGTGGCGTTGCAGTTTCCACGTGGCTAGCTGGCTAGGTGATTGTTCTCGTTGCACTCCACTGTTTTTTCTCCGTCACAACACTGACGGACACTGAAGTCTAGTTTCAAAAGGTCTCACACAACAATTATTGTGTATAAAGTGTGTCGACACGCACTATATGCGGAGCGATGCGTTTATTCCTACTCACTCGACCAGGCAAAAATTCAAACTGTTCTTGCAGGCAGCGCGGAAACGACTGTGGCGTGTTCGACGCGCTAACGAACGTAAGCATGTGCCAGGAAGGGGTAATGAAGCGGGGATGGAAAGTGTCGCGATCTGATCACAATAATGCGGGAATTTAAAATATATATAAAGCGGCGCAACCAATAAGTTTTGTATTTTTTGTGCTAAGTCATTGTTATGACTAAACTAAATAAAATCTCTCTTTATCTAAAATATATTATAATATATAACACAACTAGCGACCCGCCCCAGCTTCACACGGGTTCAACGTAGATTTCCAGTTTAAAGAAATACTGCCAAGGGCAGTTTTGATCTACATGACATGTACGACGTATGTAATGTATTTAATTGATTAAGGAATGATACCGTTTTGTATAAAATAGCTTGGTAAAGAACACATAAATATTTCTGTAAAAAGATAAAAATAGTTACTGTGGGTTATCCTTTAGAGACATATATATCTACCATTGTGGACTCTTTTTATCAATCCTTTTAAGATATACAATTCCGTAGTACTTTAATTTGATCTATCTCGTAAGGTTTGGCCAGCGCTTGCGATTTAAGCTCACAAAAATAAGTTTGTTACGATATCAAATTACAAATCTTTGAATTTTTCGGCTTTTTGTAGTATAATATATATGCATTATATACATAAACCTTTCTCTTAAATCATTCTATCTATAATTGCTGTATTAAAATCCAGTGAATAGTTTAAAATATCTAAGGGAACAGACGGTGGAAGCGACTTCATTTTATTTTATACTAGCGGGCCCTGCAGACGTTGTCCCACCCTGATAAAAAAAAAAACCTTGACAAATTATGTACTAAAACGTTCCTCATGAATCACTTTCACAGGTGAAAACCGCTTGAAAATCCGTTCAGTAGTTTTTGAGTTTATCGCGAACAGACAGACAGACAGACGCGGTAGGGTACTTTGCTATATACTATGTAATGACTATGTAAAGATATAGTAAGTATGAAAGATTTAAACAAAATATTGTTTAAATATTAAAGAAATAGTAAATTGGGTAATTTTCAAGGGATCTTAAACTATACAATATATAAAACAGTTGTCGTAACTACTGTCACACACAGGAAATACCATCGTAGTGTTGAAATTAACAACAAACAAATAGGTAATTGATAAAAGAGACGACTGAACGAATCGTCCACGATTTTATTATTACACGCAAGACATGGAGGGACAATTCCAACTTTTGTTTGATAATATGAAAATCGAAATGAAAAACCAAACAACTGAACTAACTAAAACAATATTGGATAAAATGGATGTAAAATTAAAACCAGTCCTAGAAGAAAACAAAATACTGAAACTAAAAGTGGAAAACCTGGAAAAGAAGTTGGAAGTATTAGAAAGAAACAAGAAAAGCAACAATTTAATAATCCATGGTTTAGCAGAAAAAGAACAGTCGACAGTGGATTTAATTGAGCTTATTAAGGAATGTTTTTTCAATGAATTAAATATAAACATACAAAATAACGAAATAAATAAAGTACATCGTATTGGCAACAAAAATAAAAATGAAAAACCTAGACCTACGCTCCTTTCATTAGTCAGTTGGTTGAAAAAGAACGAAATTATGAGAAATAAGAAGGATTTAAAAGAGTTATATATAACCGAGGACTATTCAAAAGAAACCTTAGAAATAAGGAAGTCACTGCTACCCAAATTAATGGAAGAACGGAAAAAAGGGAACATTGCATACATAAAATTCAACAAACTCATAATAAAGGAAAATCCTAAAGCTACAGATAAAAGGAAGAGAGAGATATCTACCTCACCACAAGTTGAAATGCAGGCAAGAAAACAACGAATACAAAATCCATCTAAAGTCAACAGAATAAATGCATTCGAAAAGATGAGGAGTCGATCTCATTCTCGCTCTCCTTCAACAATTTTATCGACAACAAAGCAATAGCAACTAGATACCAGCGATCGGAAACCATTAATATATACTAAATACAACGAATTAACAAAGAAAATACACTCTCCCCCAAGCCGGCTGGTCCCCGTGGGGTATAAAGACCATAACCCTCCAGCAAGCACCGAAAAACTAACTAGAAATATAAAACAACCTCAACAAACTCTCAAGATCGGAACATTAAACGTGAGATCTCTAGGAACAACACAAAAATTTATAGAACTGACATATCTATTACAAAAAATTAAAATGGATGTACTCGGCCTGGCAGAAGTTAGAAGAATGGGTTGCGCAATCGAAGAACACGAAAACTTCATTTTCTGCTACAAAGGTGAAACACTCGGATTATATGGAGTTGGTTTTTTAATAAAAAAAGAACATAAAAATAAAATTGTAAGTTTTTCGGCACTTTCAGATCGGGTTGCTGTATTAAAACTGAAACACAACAACCAAACGCTCACAATAATACAAGTATACGCACCAACTGAAACGGCTACAGACGAAAAACTTAACTTATTTTACGAAACATTGCAGACAGCGCAAGGCCAGGCAGGAAAAAACGTCCTCGTTATAGGCGATTTTAATGCAAAAATTGGCCAACCGAAAATAGAAGACTGCGATAGCCTTGTTTTGGGAAAATTTGGATACGGAAATAGAAACGAAAGAGGGGAGAAACTAATTCAATACGCGTTGGAACATAAAATGTCAATTATGAACTCCTTTTTTAAAGCTCGAAAAAATCGCAAATGGACCTGGTTATCTCCTTGTGGTAAAGTAAAAAACGAGGTCGATTTTATTTTGTCGAATCACCCCTCTAAGATAAGAAACGTAGAAGTGCTACATGGTTTCGGATTCAGATCTGACCATCGCCTGGTTAGAGCTACCTACATTCCAAATCAATACAAAAAGAGTAGGTTTTCGTATAAAACGCAACTTACGTCGTTGAGAACGGATGAAGATAAATCAATATATTTAAAAAACCTCGAAACTAACATACATCAACTGGAATTACAACACGAAGACAAGGAAGATATTCAAACATTTTACAATAAACTAGTTAATACTATCAACACAAGCCTTCCACGTAGATCCACTAAAACAAAACTAAGAACTACTGATAAAATACTCAAAGAATATACCCGTACTCTTCTCACAAGACGAACTGAACTCTTGAAAACGAAACATAAAACTAAAGAAATGAGAGAAGAACTGAGCAGACTATTTAAATCTACGAGTAAGGTAATTGATAAGGACTACAAAGACTATAGAAACAAAATAATTGAGACTAACCTGAAAGGATATAGAAGTATGAAAAAAGCCTATAAGGAAATGACCACGCACAAAAACTGGATTCAAAACCTAAAATCAAAATCAAAAGGAAGTAAAACAAGACAAGACATCATGAACTGCGCCACAGATTTCTACAAGAAACTATACGAGAAATCATCAAACCCAGTTATTTGTACCACTACAACTGATGGTATAATAGGAAATTACATAGGTATAAGCGATTTACTACCAATGGACAACACGGAAATCACCAAATACATCCAAAAACTCAAAACTGACAAAACCCCCGGTCCTGACGGCATACAAAATGAAATGTTAAAAACAGGTGCTGTCATTTTATCCCGTCCATTGGCATACCTATTCAACATGGTTCTCGAGAAAGGCCAGGTACCGGAGCAATGGAAAAGGTCCGATATAATCCTTCTTTATAAGAAAGGAGACCCTCAGGACATAGCTAATTACCGCCCCGTTAGTCTCCTCTCGAGTGTATATAAACTGTTTACGTCAATTTTACAAAGCCGATTGAGCCTGGACATCGATAAGTTCCAACCAGTAGAACAAGCGGGGTTCCGTTCCGGATTTTCAACAATAGACCACATACAAGTAATGCAACAAATAACAGAGAAATATAAAGAATTAAATAGGCCACTTTATATTGCTTTCATCGATTATACCAAAGCATTCGACACAATTTCTCACGAGGCAATCTGGGAAGCTCTGAATAAATGTCACATACACGAACATTACATTACAGTATTGAAAAACATTTATAAGGACAGCGTCAGTCAAGTCAAACTAGAAGTTCGAGGTCCAGATATACCGATCTGCAGAGGAGTGAGACAAGGAGATCCCCTCTCGCCCAAGCTGTTTATATCAGTATTACAACAAATTTTTGAAAATCTTAACTGGCAGTTGGAAGGGTTAAGAATCAACCAAGATCGACTTACTCACCTCAGATTTGCAGATGATATTGTCCTTTTCGCTGAATCAAATAAAGGGCTAGAAAAAATGATTAACAGCTTAAATAAAGAAAGTGAAAAAGTAGGCCTCAAAATGAACGAAAACAAAACGAAAGTAATGACAAACAGTTACACAAATGCTATAAACCTAAACGGAAAACCGCTAGAATATGTGAACAGCTACATATACCTAGGGAAACGAATATCATTTGAAGATAAAAATGAGGAACAAGAGGTTGAGCGACGTATTAACAAGAGCTGGAAAAAGTTCTGGTCCTTGAAAGAAATCCTAAAAGGGGATTTTCCTCTCTACCTAAAGAAAACTGTCCTAGATACTTGTGTCTTACCTACTCTTACATACGGATGCCAAACTTGGACATATAACACCAAAATAAAAACTAAATTAATAATATGCCAGAAAGCAATGGAAAGGAGCATATTAAAATTAAGAAGAATCCAAAAAGTGAAAAGCGTACAGATAAGACAAAAAACAAAAGTTATAGATTACAATATGCTCTAAAACAAAAGTGGAGATGGGCAGGACATATAGCGAGAAACGCGGACAAAAGATGGACATTAAAGACTACTATATGGGAAGGACCAAGAGGAAAAAGGAGAAGAGGGCGTCCCAGAAAAAGATGGATAGAGGACATAAAAGCGATAGCAGGAAAAGATTGGTTAAAAAAAGCTAAGAACAAAGAGGACTGGAAAAAATTGGAGGAGGCCTTTACCCGAGAAGGGGTTCCGATCGATGGTATGGACATCCATAATAAATAGTGTTCAAGAACTTTTATACAAAAAAATTTATATCATTTTCAATATTATTGCTAATATGTAAACGTAATTTATCTTAAAAAGCATGTAAAGATCGGAAATAAATGGGCTTTATTATTATTATTATTATTATTATTAAATTGGGTAATTTTCAAGGGATCATGAACTTAAATCGACGTCCTACAATGCTTAATATTCAGACCCTTTTTGTTTCTGGTATTTACTTATCTATTAATGATCTATCGTTAATGGCCAATAAGTATTGTGGAGTGGATGTCACTTATTTTGAACATAAAAATTAAATAACGCTTTAATTAAAATCACAGAATTAATTATTTTACAAAATTTACTTTTAAGTGTAAACAGAATAAAATATATGAAAATTGCCTTACACAATGTTTATAGTAACATCAAGATAGGAATATATCTAGTAAAGTTAATTAGGAATCGTGTATTCTTGATTTTAAATTGGCATGTGGTCTATATTTTAAAACCTTGGTAGGAAGATTAATCTCTGCTACATTTCAGTTTGTAAGATTCACGAATTAACAGTTATTGTCACTGCTAGGTTAGTCTACTTCACTTATTGCAATACAGTTTTAAAATATGGTCCCAAATAACAACACCGACATCTCGGACAATGAGTTATAGAACTAAGTTAACACTTTAACTGCCGCGCCATAATCACATGTTTCTATTAGAACGCCACGGATGATTTTTTACAACAATAGAAAGATCTATCGTTCCGGTCACTAATCACTACCGTGATCTCACAAGAGAAACTGTGGCCGGTCGTATGACAAACGCGGCAGTCAAAGTCTTAAAAGTTTTACTGTCAATAATTATATGAATGATAGTGCTAAAACCTAGCTAGCTTCTGCTAAAATAATTTAAACTTGGAAGTTTTCCACACCTGTGGTAATATTTTAACGTTCATTTGCCTTTATTGGGTTTATACTGAAAAAAAGTATTTATGATTTTAATCTGAGAGAGGCGAAGGATCTTACAAAGATGTTTAAAATTACTAAAAGGCTTGTTACCCAATTCGTTTTCTTAATAATCTGTCTTCGAGGTTTTATTCTTTACTTTAAACATAATTATATTTTATTGTCCAAAATGTTTAATATATCATATATTTTTAGGATCAGAGCTACTTCAGCGAACCGGAGATCGACTCGGAGTACCACCATCAACATGTGCATAAATCAAAGGTAAGTGAATACTATATGCCAATGATGTTACAATTAAAAAGCTGTAGATATGTCATAAGCGCTTGGCCAGTGCCTTGTTAAAAATTGGCTAACTAGGTTATTTATTTTCAATCTGCCCGTATCAAAGTAACATATAACTATTTCTTTTTCACCAGCGATATTGAGAATATGCCATCTTACTTCCACATTTTATCTAAGAGAGTGTGGTGTTGCAATATTGCTTTACGTACGTGTGCATTATATTTAATTTTTTTTTTTTATATCATGTAGGTAACGTATCTACAGCTTTTTAGTTATAATATATCATTGATGTAGTATCAGTATGCCTATTTATCTTATAAGAAATAAAGTTCCCGATAATACATTACGTCTTTTATGGATGAATTAATTGCCCACACATGTTCGCGGAGTCCTAGTTATGAGCGAGACCGTTAGCAAAGAAACTGTACTCGACGAATTTACTGAACCAGATTTAGATTTAGAAGAGATATTTAATTCGTTTGATTGACATATTTGATAGACAATAAATTAAGACATTTCCACCAGTTTGCAAATGAATGACATTCTAGAAACATAGATCTACACTACTTTGTCTAACGTATTTATTTTTTAAATTATTTTATTTAATCACAGATTATTATATTAGTACGCTAATTGATGAAATACAGTTGTCGAAATATATGAGTACGTGTTTAATATTAAATTTGTAATCAATTTTAAATGGTAGATAATTTAATAATCTCCTGAGGAAACGTTGAGTATTCGTCGTCACGTATGATATGCGAAATGTAATACCCATATAGCAATTAACTTTATCTTAACTCTCAGCACAAATTATAAATTCATTGATAAAATTAAAAACTCTATTTGTATGATTCCTTTTTCATACATCTAAATAAATTATATTATAATCATCGGTGAGACTTACATCACTAAAGTGTATAAAACTTTTTATAAAAATAAAACATCGCTATGGTTCGCTTACTGGACTCGACCGTAACCACAACCACTTCAGCTCGTTCAAGTGGTTTATACAATGAGAATACAATTAAAATAATTAAATGTCACGACTGTAAAATTAATGAATGTATTTTTTTTTTGTGGCTCATATTATTATAAACAATCAATATACTTTTTAATAAATATTTTTTTCAACTTTTTGTTTAATTTAGAATAGCATGTATGTGTATTTTCGACAGTTGTTGATAATGTTTTGTAAGTTTAATTTCCTACCAATTTGAAAAATAATGGAACAAAATGTTCGTAACGAATAATTTTGTTATAAGAATAAAATTAAAGATTTTTCAAAATTATTTATTTTTTAAAAAATGGTAACATATCGCGTGGTAAGTACATACACTTAAATCTAATGGAATTTTAAGTGGGGTTAATAATATACTTATATCTATAATAAATAATTATACCATGATGGCAATTTAACCGGAATAAAATATAACTACAAAATATTGTGGCGCTTTTTACACAATATCTTTTAAATAGCCTCAAGTTGATGATATTTGAGATATCTTAAAAATAATGATATTGTGATATGTACATATTATTTATTAAGGTATAACATACTGATCATCATTACAGGTAAAATTACTATTAAGGAAAATTATTAAATTAATCTATTATATATTACATCTCATTAAATCAAAATCTATAGTATTAATGGCATGGTGTCTGTTTGAAGCTGAAAATTAAAATTTTCGTGGCTAATAAACAATGCACGTAACTATTAAATATATTTTTTTATTAAACTCTATTAGAATTCATATGTCATATCCCAATTTTCTCAACAGTTACCAACAAATTAACAGTTTCTTTATTACTATAACAGTATAATTTACTAGAATTAAGTTAAAGTAAAATAATCGCGATAGATAACAACATAACTGTAATATTATAATATTTCCTTATTCGCTATAGTTATTAGCAAAGTTTAATATCAACCCATCAATCTTGACGCAATTCCAGTGCAATGCCTCATCACATTTCTAGGGTCGATTTAAATTTCTTGCAAAGACTAGAAGGCACGACAAATAGGTAACCCTTTGTAGTAGTGCGCTCCACTGTACAATTTCTTAGATGTCATTCTCCAAGACAATATTAATGCTTTCTTGAACGGTTCCTGGGCACATCCGCTGCAAACTTGCATTACTGCTTTGACTTCTGCTTCCGCTGGTTCTCTTTCATCAACCTGAGGTATAATAAAACGGATATTACCAATAGAATTGTAATTTCTCTACAACTGTTATCAATTAACTGTAGCTTATTATATCTAGTATTACCCACTACTTTAACAATAAAAATGGTTTTATCATTTCAGGAGATAAATAAAACTTATTGGTTTATTATAAAACTCCACAATAGTTAATGCATTAAGGCCATAATATTGAATTAAATTATGAGACCACGTAACAAGGAAAGTATTCGTTACTGTAAATTATTGCGTGTAACAATTTAGAACAATAATCCGCATTAATTTTAAAACGCCTGATATATAAAGCTATTAAATTGATATAAGTAGCAATGCTTCTTCATGCAGCTTATCTCTGATACAAAGACCGAGTTTTTTTGTTATAAACTATCAATCAGCTAATGAATCAGTGCCAGGGGCCGGTTCTCTTGACGCAAACACGACACAATTTTTTCAAAGAACGATCGGAACAAACGAGACTGAAAACACTAATGGATATTGTCGATAACCGACTTTTTACAATCTTATATTGATTTAATATGGAAGTTGGGTAGAACGATATAGGTTTTTTTAGAGAGAATATTAGTTTAAAATATTTCATCGACACCAAGGCTATTTAAACGGATCATTAGTATACATACTATTTATATATATGTATATATATATAAAAGATAGTATTTGCAAGATTATAAGCTCAAAATGATTTTTATCACTGATAACTAATTTAAACTACACTCATCAAAAAAGTCTAAGCAACATGTACTAATTTAAATTTTAGGATGGTTCTTCACATTATAACGTTGTATTTTATTTTTAAAATAATATCTTTAGGGTTCTATGATGTAAAAATAACAGCTGTTGTCTTTATAAGTTCTTTTAATAACAGAAATGAACAATATTAGAATATACTGTAGAAACTAAGATACATAAGAAACTAAACTTTTTTCTTACAAAATGAAATTTCTAAAGAAAATGTATTTATTGTGAAAGAATAGAACAATTTAATACAAAGTATGGGCTCCTCTGCTATGCAGAACTTCTCGGCAACGATTATTCATTGAATTAATGAGACTGTTTATGACATCTTGCGTTATTCGCTCCCAATGGAATTGTAGCAAATCCTTCAGCAGTTGGGTTGTTGTCGCTCCGTCCAAGTCCTTCAAAACACGTCTCTGGAGCATGTCCCATGCGTGCTCGATGGGGTTGAGATCTGGCGATTGTGCAGACCAGGGCAATACCCGGATGTTCTCCGTTGCAAAGTATTCACTGGTTCGCCGAGCTGTATGTGAACGCGCATTGTCATGCATTAACGTAAAATCGGAGCCAAAGGTTTGTGCAAATGGGTAGACATAAGGTCTGAGAATATCCTCAATGTAATTTTCAGCATTCATGTTTCCATTTACAAAAACGAGCTCAGTTCGCCTGTTCTTCATAATACCCGCCCATAACATAACTGTTGAGCCGCTGTATGGATGAACTTCCTGAACGCACCTGAGCCTTTCAGTATTTCCGGGCCGACGATACACTCGCACCCTTCTTGTATCAGGCTTAAACCCGAATCGCGACTCATCGGAAAACATAATTTTATCCCATTGTTCCTGGGTCCATGTTATGCGTTCTCTACACCATTCATATCGACGATCGCGATTCCCGTGACGTATCGGTGGGCACCTGATTGGGCGTCGAGCTCGTAGGCCGTACTCATGCAGTCGATTTCGCACAGTTTGAGGACTTACATTAACACCACTTGAAATTTGTAACCTCAAACTTATCTCTCGAGCGGTTAACATCGGCTGGCGTCTTGCAGTCAGTTGTATGTACCGGTCTTGCCGAGTGGTTGTACTCCTTTTACGGCCTGGATGCTGTTCAGCGGGTTCTCCTGTATTATTGTAGCGCTGCCAAAGACGATAAATAACACTTCTATGAATGCCAAAATGTCGAGATACCTGAGATTGATTACTTCCCGCTTGCAACATCCCTAAAGCTCTTTGCATTTCATCTGCCATCAAATGACGTCGCTTCATGACGTAAAGAATATCTAACAATTCAATTTTGTCGCTAACTTTATTTAAATGGTTGGTAAAATTATAAAATCAAGACTAAACGTAGCAATTAAAACGCACTTAAATTGAAACAAATTCGCAGTCATTTGAATTTTATGAAAAAACAAAACATAATCAAATTTTTTTTTTACAACCAGCCAGTATGTCATCAATAACAAAAAAGTTTACTTACCTACGCACTTTGTTTGAGTAAATATTTAGAAATTAATTAATATAAATGGTAAAATTTGTAATATCACGCATGTTGCTTAGACTTTTTTGATGTGTGTATTACTCCAATGAAATAAAGAATACTTGGATTATAAACCTACTCTTATGATATCTATAATACTAAACAAATATTTGGTTGTTAAAATATTTGGGTTTCATTTAAATAAAAAATAAAAAAAAGTGTGTGTGTACTTATGTACACGCGTTAGAAGTTATACTTCTTTGGCATAACAAGATAAAAATCTTTTCTAAAATTTTATCTTTCGCCTTATTCTACGTTTGTAGAAAAAACGACACTAACAATAGAAAAAAGGTATTTAATACATTGAAAGTTTTAATACAAAGAAATACAAACAACAAATAGAAAGAAATACAATGGTGACTATAGCTAACTTCAGGGTGTCGGTTTTTCGTGACGGTGTGCGCGCGCATCGTAAAAATTTACTCTCATCATTTTTCCCTAACGCGCCAAAAGAAGTATAACTTCAAAAAGAAAATCGATTTACAAATATAAGAGAAAAATGTACTAAGCTGTTTTATCTTCACCTATTTATATACAAATTGAGAACAATAGTGTATAAAATACAAGAAAAACTGAATCATTAAAGCGAAAATATTATTATCCTTTTTCTAGAATCGAGGTATATAAACTCAGTGGAGATAAAAATGTAGGTATTAATTAAGTTGAAAGAGAATATAAACTAATGTAATAACATTAATTTCGTTGTAAGTGTGATACAAAATAGAAGAGAAATAAAAAGGAATTTTGGGTGTGAAATCGTTCACACAAGCTCGTAGAGGCGCGAGCATATTTTCAGTTCATTAAAATTTTAAGCAAACAAACATGATAGGTTTTAAAAGATTAGTTTTGTAGTAATAAGGTAGTCAGGCGAACACGTTGTTGATTTTATATTCGTTTAAAAGTCAATTGTGTTTAATTATTTTTAAATGCTCCTTTTGACGTAATTTATGAGTAAAGCCGCCTAAACTGATCGTAGATCAATGGTTTATTTTTATATTAAAAAAATGAATTCTAGAATTCAAGTAATTTATCAAATGTATCATGTACCAGTTGCGCCTGTATAAAATATTAACAGAACTATAATTATTATATTCCTCGCGATTTATATGAAACTAATTTAATATCATTACCTGAACAATTATTCCTGTATGAATTAAAACATATTAGTCATAATCATAAAAAAAACATTTTAACACAATATATTGTATTATTCACAATATACATAATCAAATATTGATGGTATTTGCATGACTCATTGCATAAGGATTACCTACTACTAATGTCACAACATCTGGTTGCCTTATATTGCTCAGCATATTTGCCAACATTAGCGTTTTAAATTTCGTTCAAAAAGTACTTATGTAGAGTAATTGGTACCAGCCGAAGCTCGCAATTTTAAATAAGTTTAGGTTTAAATTGTCATGTGTAAAAATTGTTCTACAAAATAGGAAAATTCATCAATTCATTCGTGAAAAATGTAGAAATCTCGTAATGAATTTTCAATTGAAGAACTATGATCAAAGAAAACGTCGCAGAAACGGAGCGTTGAAATATTATGAAATTCAATGGCTCTGGATAGAAACCGAATTCAAAAGTAAAAATAAAATCTAGTATTGTATTTCTGCAGGATTAAAGGCTTGAAAGCACCTGCGTACCATTCTACAATTCTATTGTAGTTATTGATTAGGAAAAGACGATATTTCTAAATGGTAGACTTATATTTACCTCAATGACTAAGTCCGTGTTGTAATAATAAAATTATAAAAAACTAAGCAGCACGTTTTATAAAACCCTCAGCAAGCCCTTTCTTGGACTAATTACAATCTATAATAGAGCATGTTCGTAACGACGCGGCGGTCGTACCTCGTGATACCGTTCGTAAATGTAAAAATGTCTATACATAAATAAGTGGGGAAACGGATAAGGATTTTCTGCATTCTTTATTTTGTACCTATTGAAGAGCTTTAGTATTATTAATAAAAATTGGATAAGCTTTTTTTATCTATGGTCGAAGTTCGACAACTGGACGAGCACTCGTTATATTAAATAGGCAGAACAATAGATACCAAGCCTAGCGATAATAATGTACCGTGTATGGTTTCTAAAAAACTGCAGTCTTCGAGTGCAAGCCTTTGCAAAACCTTACAATGAATTCATTACTAAACTGGTTTCTTCCGTGCATGGGCACCCTTCGTATTTTTTTCAATAAGCTCCTCTAGGTCGCCTTAAATTTATCTAATCACGCATTTCATGAAGTGTTGGTTGCGACACACCTGTGGTATATGAGATATAATCTGAAAAATAAGATCCTACAAAAACATCTGCTAACGGACAAGCGGCTACTGAACGACGCGACGCAGCGGAAAGTACGTGAAAAACTCGTTGATTTATTTAGAAAAGAGAACATTGAAAATCAGTTGCTACCGCCAACAATTAATGAAATTTGGCTTCCAGTTGCTGAGAAATATCATTTTTTGTTAATGAAGCTATGAAAGAAGTGTATTAGGTTTAAAAATAAATATACTATGCTGTACAAATATATGTAGTCACGATAATCGTGAAAAGCGAGGAAGGACCTAAACTTTGTTACATCTTCGTAGATGCTATGAATTTGGGTTGATATCGACTTCAAATACGTTTAATTAGGTTTTTTTTTAATTTAATTTGCTGAATTTAGTTTGTTTTCGCATTTTACTGCTTTATTGTTTCTTTAGTGTTTTTTTTTTCATATTAAAGTCAATTTAACTATTATTTCTTTTAGACATGCTTCCACTTCTGTTCTGTTTCTGATTACGACATTTTTTATAACAATCAAAACTCCAGATTTAATCCTAGTCAAAACGAAACATGCTCACACACACGAGACAGCTGTTCTAAGACGCTGAAGAGTTTTATTCCATTGTCTGAAATGTCTATCATCAGATTAGGTTTGATGTACCATATTTTTAATTTGTATTGCAACTACAAGTTTTTGTTAAAACTAGTTGACAAAAAAAGAGTGAAATTCATATAAGCGTTGGTCATTAAGATTGCAGTTTATTTTAATTTGAATGAGCCTAGTATCAGCAAATTTAAATTAAATAAAATCATTGAAATCGGTTTAAAGTCGACGATACTACGTAGACTAAATACGCGGACGAAAAGTAGATGAAGATGAAATAAACGATATTTCATCCCCTTAGGGGTTGAATATTTTATTCATATTTAAATTTGATCACCCCTGAGTATAGGTATCCAATTCAAATTAAAAAAGAATCATAAAAATTTGTGCACAAGGACAAAGATACTGATCAACATACATAAAAAAAGCCTGTGTGTACTTATGTACACGCGTTAGAAGTTATACTTCTTTGGCGTAACAAGATAAATATCTTTTCAAAAATTTTATGTTTCGCCTTATTTTACGTTTGTAGAAAAAACGACACTAACAATAGAAAAAAGGTGTTTAATACATTGAAAGTTTGAATACAAAGAAATACAAAGAAACAAAATGTTGACTATAGCTAACTTCAGAGTGCCGGTTTGCAGACAGCTTCATACTGTTAATTTTGTGTCACAGATGCGCGCGCATCTTAAAATTTCACTCTCATCATTTTTTCATAACGCGCCTAAAGAAGTATAACTTCAAAAACTTTTATGAAGTAGTTAATAGTTATAATGTCTATCTAATATTAAGTGATTAAGGCCTACAGCTCTGTATAACCAATGAAGTAATGATAAGTTTCAACTAATTAGGACTTAGTTAACATGGTAGAACATGTCACTGATCACATCCTTCAGACCTCACTTCGTTCTGGTTAGTTATGTTCTTATAAAATAACACGAGTTCCTTTATTAGGGATAGAAATAAATATGGCGGCGGCGTTTCTGCAGTTGAGCTTTGCACAAGTTCTACCAATTACAAATAATGTTATTGTAACTGATTGTAGTTATTTTTGACATTTCCTTCAATCTTAATCAGATATTTCAACTTGAACTTATATTACGTGTGTTGGGTTACTTGGGAGAAAATAGATCGTTGCATAGGATCTCATGCGCGCATTATGTTTGAACGCCATCGTTTGTGTTAAATTACAGTGCATTCTTTATTCTGATGTTCTAAAAGTAGCAAACATAACATTTATTGACTATAACGAGACATAATAGAATGTGTATTATCATATATCACATGTAGTTACTGTTTATTAAACTTTTCGTTATCCTTGTATAGCTATATTCTACCATCCAAAGAAAATCATCAAAATTATATATTGCTTATTATATTATACTCACAGTTTCTTTCTGTAAAGCTTGCACTGGTAAGTTTCCTACAACTCCAGCAAGTCCATTGAGTAGAGACTCTTGGAAAAGGGCATCATCATCATTTCCTACAAAACTTTGACTGAGTAGTGCTTCGTCCACTATGGATCCATCTGATAACTCGACAAGATCCCGTTTGTCTTTCTTGCCTGATAACAAAATTAGTTATTAAAACTATTGTTCTATAGTATAGCAATAGTCAAAATTGTGAAGCGATTATGACTTTGTTGATATCTTCTTTGGACACCGATGGACGTAGAGTTCGAATCATTGCAACTGAGTCGAAGCTTCCTGAGAGAACAACGTCGTGTTCAAGCCATAGCATGGTGCTAGGAATTTTTCTAACCCCGCCTGGCTACCTACTACCCTCAAGTTGAAAAGCGGTCAACAAACACCTGTTAGTGTACCGGCAACTGCACTTAAGAGCCAGATCCCTCTAGGTTTGGCGTATTTACTATCTTACTCCCCTTCATCAATTAACATCAGATTACTAAATAGGGCATTATGTTGGCACTTTACTGCCTAACCAAAATACTTGTGTATGTAATGTATACTTATTAACGTATAATGTATACTTAGACACAAATCTTCATGACATATCTTAGAAAGGTTGTGAGATAATAAAACCATTGGAACATCGCCTGTATTATATTTTGGGGTGTCTTTTGTATTTATCTGTATATGCTAAAGTATGTAGCAAATGGTTATTATGAAAAGATTTACCGTCTTATAATACTAAATATTTTTAAAGGTAATTTCCAGATTAAAGGAAAGTAAGTCTTACTTAGTAAGCAACCAATTATTGTGATTTTTATATAAATCTAAATATACCAAATCAAAATTTAAAAAATAAATAGAGTTGAACACTTACCCGATTTTGTCTCTTCCACCAGCTCCTTCTCAGGATTATCCCTCTTGTCTCTCTTTGAATCTCTTCTGTAAATATTATGTGACGCATCATCTATGTACTGAACATTAGCTGGGTTTAGTAATGAGCCTGTTAATACAACAGTTGTACCCTTAGAAGGTCCGATAGGTCTGGGCCTTGTGAACGATTGACTTGTTGTAACCGGAACTAGAGATATCCGGGTGGGTACTGTACCAGCAATGTGATTTTGAATTTGAACGCTATTTAAAAGTTGTTCTGATACAATCCTATTGCCAAGTTGCCCGTTAACATACTCTTGTTGTAGTTGCAAACCATTTGATAGTTGCGCAGGGATCATTTGTTGTGGTCCAGCGAGATTAAGACTAGGAGCCCTTTGTAATTGACCTCCTATTAGATAATTGCCGTTCCCTAGAGGAGTTGCTTCCGGTGGTGGTGGTTCAGTTTCAGCTTCAGTTGAAGCGTCTATTGGAGTCCCGTCATGTTTGAAGTGATGTACATGGTGATGTTTATGATCCTTGTGGGCTTTACCGGCAGTCAGCGCCACATGATACAGCTGAAGCATAGTTATTTCACCGACCAAGCCGACTTGTCCTGAAGCATCAAAGAGAACTTAGTAAATATTAATTTTTGTAGGTGCTAGAGCCACGCTGAAGCTATTACTGGTTTCAGCATGAATGGGTCGACTCGCCCCCGGTACCACCACCCGACCCACAGAAACTCCCACGTGAAGTAACAGTACTTGCATTGTTGCGTTTCGTTCGGTAATTGAGAGCGCCGGAGGCCCACCTCCCCTAGAGCCCCTTCCCTCCCCTCCCTTCTCCTCTCCCCCTCCTCCAAACACAGGCTGGCAACGCACTTGCGACTCTCTTGGCGTTGCAAGTGTCTATGGACGGTGGTGATCACTTAAAACCAGGTGACACGCCCGCTCGTGTTGCCACCTATGATATAAAAAAAATTGTATGTAACTATATACCATACGAGTATAGTATACTAAGATAATATAGTTATTAACTAATAACTATTATTACTTGTTCTTTGTTGTTTAATTTAGTCGTTCGTTATTCTAACCTAAATCATCATTAGTAAGTTAATCGTTTTATCTTTCTTACTTGGCAATCCTTATTTTGCATTACC
The DNA here is from genome assembly GCA_036509395.1 of Antheraea yamamai. NCBI lineage: Eukaryota > Metazoa > Arthropoda > Insecta > Lepidoptera > Saturniidae > Antheraea > Antheraea yamamai. Next base: position 15,100,058 of record AP028424.1, read on the forward strand.
TCTAGTATTTGTTCGAAAATGTTTTTATAAAAGTATAATTTTATATTTAAACATTACAGATGTTTCAGTATGACAATTGTAGCCCTCCACATAGTCTCTAATAAATATGGTCCCTGTGTTTCTGATATCTCTAAAATATATAGATTTGAAATCTTTAACTTACTTGTGTCTGGCTCCAGGCTGTCTTTAGGATACAATAGGGACTGTTCTTGGCCAGTAATTGCAACACCACCACCCTTGATAATGTGGCCCACGAGCTGAATATACATTTATATATAAATACACGCATTTATTACAAATCTGACTTATCAAGAACATTTTACTTTCCATTATTATGTATTGAACACTTACATTGGTTTACTGAATGTGTTAATTAGATAAACTAATTCATATTAAAAGATTTAAACATAAATTGTTGTTAATATTAATGTTGGTAGTTATTTGCAGATTAAAACTTAATATATATTATATATTAGGTATGTATACATAGTGCGATACTTGAACCTACGATATCTGTTAATAATATGAACATGGTGGATATATAACCTCTCAGCTCTATACATGGGGTTACATTACGACATTATATTTTCAATGAAAAGATACATAAAGAGTCCTTGGTCTCGTAGCAGCGTGTATGCTCCAGTACGTTAATTTATACAAGTGGTGTATCCCGTTCAAGAGTAACATACTGCCTTCAGTCGCTGTCCCTCCTCTCAAAGACTACCCTACATGTTATCATCAAACTTAGAAACGTCCAAGAATTTTTTTATATATTTTTCTTCATTAGATATATAAATAATAAATGTACACAAACGAGTAGAAAATAACGATAGTGAATCAGAGTAGTAAATGTCACTTAAGATTTTATATGTGGTAAATTCTACAATAAAATATGCTTAACATAATATTTAGAGGTATGCTGGTAAACTAAACTATACTCATAAAGCACATGAATAATCATCATATTATATTACATAGTATAAAACAAAGTCCCCTACCGCGTCTGTCTGTCTGTGTGTTTGTGTGATCAGTGATGTCAGAGTGATTTAATAAAGAAAAAAATCCTTAATTGTAAAACTCAAACATCTACATAATTCACGAATCACAAAGTAAATGTTATCGTTGTTTTCATTTTTATTTTTGTTTTTACTTTCTACGATCTCGTAATATACTTATTATTTTTAAGCATAGTTTTAATGATACTCGATATTTATAATCAATTTATACACACCCTATTATGGAATCCTCTACCAACACGCTCAGCGTTAACCCAAATCTGCCACTCACCAGTTTTACCGTTCCAAGATTGACATGCATGATACCAACTGAAATATAAGAATGGTTTATCTTAATTTGAATACAGCTTATAGTAGCGGCACGCTATAATGGCCGTTTTGACGTTTATGCGCCCATCAAGTTTCATATAAATCTATAACTACGTTTGAAACAGCAAATTGCTGTCCTTTATTGTAAATAGTGACGGGTACAGTCCTACAATTTATCGAATTTATAATTTTAGGACACAAAATAAATTTAGCCGATTCTAAATTATATATATGTATAATGTATAACTATATATCTTTCTAACTACTACTATATCTTACTACCTCTCACGTTTTTACTAACAAAAAACGTTGTTTGACAGGAGCGTTAATTAATTATAATTATTAGTGTATTTATTTACAATATATTTAGTATTTTTATTTAATCAGAATTATAAATTTATTTCCTACTAGTCGACCCGACCATGCGTTGCTGTGATTCAGTTGAATTAAAATTACATGTTATTATAAAATACATATTAAAGTACATATTACATTTACATATTACATTAAATATTACATTCACATATTAAAGTTACATGTTGAATTAAAATTATGATAAAATATTTGGTATTATGGGGTAAAGAGTTTGCCTAAAAACTTGATACAGAAAAAGTGAGGTTACGTAGTAAATAGATTAATAAAGCACGTGCACCATAAAAAAAACTGGACTTAAAAAGAAATTCAAAATTAAAACGTAGTACCATCTATAATCATTACATAGTATAAAACAAAGTCACCTACCGCGTATGTCTGTCTGTCTGTTCGCGATAAACTCGAAAACTACTGAATGGATTTTCATGCGGTTTTCGACAGTGGATAAAGTGATTCATGAGGAAGGTTTTGGTATATAAATTGTCACGGATTATTTTATAATTAGGGCGGGACAACGTCTGCCGTGCCCGCTAGAGTCGATCCTATAGTTTTCTGTCAACAAACTAATTTAAAGCGCCATTTGTGCGATATTGATGAAACTTACAATTAATAACAATAATCAACATTGACAATCATTTAATTTGTAATTAAACAATATCGAGGCCATTAATCGAAATATAAACTATCCATCTCTCAAGTTGGACCAAATTATACATAAATGCCAACCTTCATGAAAATTGGTTGAGTATTTTCGAAGTTCATCGTATACACACATCATGATACAGTATTTTTATATATTTAAATATATGATGACATATACAGAATCGCTGGCCAGCACGTCTACCAGCTCCGACAAAATCGCGTCAATGCTTAATGACGATTACAACAAATGTTGCTTATTTGTTTACATTTTTTTCGAAATCGACGTTTCACGTCACTAGTGTAATATGTCAAAACAGTCATTATTGCGTACTGCTATTATGCAATATTATTTTTGTCTATTATGTCAATATGTATAACGTACACATTCATTGTGTTATTAAATTACATCTAATCATTTTACTCAAATATTTGACATATAACGCGAACATATAACATATAACATTTATGCGAAATCCTTGTAGTTTATGAAGGAGTAAAAAGGAGAATTATTATTCTATTAGTCTCTACCCGCGACTTCGTCCGCGTGGAATAGTTACTTTGAGTTAACGATAACACGCAGCGGAAGCTCTCAAGAGGATAAAAAAACCCCGGTTTTTTAACATTCTTCATTAGTACTCCGCTCCTATTGGTCTTAGCGTAATGATATAGTTTATAACCTTTTTCAATAAATGAGTTATATAACACTGAAAGAATTTTTCAAATCGGACAATTTAATTCCTGAGATTACTTCCTACAACGTAACAAACTCACAAACTTTACCTCTTTATAATATTAGTATAGATTACACGAAAACAATAAAGGACAATTTCATACAATCCTTAATAAGAAGAGGGGATAACTAGAAAAATATAATTAACTCAATTTAAATTTCATATGATATATCAAACAGTCGTTAACCATTCAAATAGGAAGATGTGTGTTTCATAAGTAAATTTTCTTACGCAACAGAAAATGTAGACGAAAAAAAAGCTTTTTAATGTATTTACGCAATGGCAATGCAAATAACTTATTTAAAATTCAACGCATTAGTCAAAACCCGATTCTTATGTCATAGTCGTAAGATTTATAACTGCATATTTTGTTTGGTGTAATAAGTAACACGGTTATGCTACGCTGTTTGCTTTGTATTAATTGCGTGACTAAACGTCTAGAACTGGACCGTTGTCGGTGAAAGGATGCAATTTATTTGCTATTTACATTCCTCAAATATACATATAACATGTGAAGTTTATTCCGTAAAATATATTATCATCAACACATCAAACTATGATGATGATAGATATATGGTCGAATTCCGATCGCTCAAAATATTTTAAGATGTCGGGAACTTTTGAACAGCGTATTTCGTATTTAAATTAGTGAATGGTATATTGCACGTGCCACTAATTTTATCGTAAGTGAGTATTACGTTACATTCTCGAATACCGCGATCAGGAACCTATAACCTGTTTTCTGAAAAATGATCTCGCTTAAGTGTGAGTCATTTCTCCCCATTAAATAGATTAATGAGACAATATAACGTTGCATAAAAAGTACTATACGTGAAGTTGATATTTTCTTCGAAACTATTACTGCTAATAATAAATCATATGTTCTTAGTTGTCGTGGTGGCCTAGTGGTTTGACCGGTGGAATATTATTTCGATATCTGCCGGTTTACCAACGAAACGAAAATTAAATTTGTAACACTATCGTCTGACGGTGAAGGAAAACATCGTGAGGAAATCTGAACCTGAGAAATGTTTTTGTAGTACTACTGTATGTACGTGGGAAAAATATAAAACTGGATTTCTCAGAGTTTGAATCCGCCAATATGTCGTAGGCTGGCGTAGTGATTACGCCCATAGCTACCTTCGGGAAGAGGCCGTTGGCACTGTAGTGGGTCTCTTACATGCTGATGATGATGATGATGCTCTTAGTTAATAAAAATTTAAAACTATTATAAATTTTAATATACACTTTTTCAGAATAATTTCTAACAATTTAATCGCTATCATCATTACATAGTATAAAACAAAGTCCCCTACCGCATCTGTCTGTTTATTCGCGATAATCTCAAAAACTACTGAACGGATTTTCAAGCGGTTTTCACCTGTAGATAAAGTGATTTATGAGGAAGGTTTTGGTGTATAATTTGTCAAGGATTTTTTTTAATATTCAGGACGGGACAGCGTCTGCCGGGCTCGTTAGTATTATATAATTTCTCAATATAGTGCACGTTCGTTTGTAGTTATTTTATTTCATATTTTAATATATAACTATTTGATTATTTAAATTATGTTATACGATAATAACATTAGATATGTATGCTGATGTTGCCTGTAAATAGGATAATATCTAACATAAAGTAAATTTTCAAAAAAAAGTATTAACCGACTTCAATATCAATCAAAAACCCATAAGGCACTAAAAAGCGGAAAATAAATAGTTTATCAAATTAACCAAATTAAATAAAACATATGAATATGTGTGCTACCTAGAGATGTATTGGAAGTCGGTGCCAACCGAAATTTCAAACTTGTTCCAGGTAGAAATGTATTACAGAGACGCGAGAGTGGACTTAAACTTTGTACCTATGTAGATGATATGATTTCCGGTTCGCACCGACTTCCAATACATCTCTAGGTAGCACACATATTCATATGTTTTATTTAATTTGGTTAATTTGATAAACTATTTATTTTCCGCTTTTTAGTGCCTTATGGGTTTTTGATTGATATTGAAGTCGGTTAATACTATTTTTGAAAATTTACTTTATTTTTCCATTTTTAGTGTACATAAATATATTTTAATAGCAGTGCCCGCGAACTCCGTTCCGCCTTAAGTATATTAAAATATGCGCATTTTTGCGGTATGGTATCTATCGGTATGGTATGCGATATGGTTTCAATTGGTTGTACAATAAGTAATGTTTGGTACGAACGCAACCTTATCAATAATCCGCGATAGTTTCTACCACCAACTCGGCTACCATCGCTTCACACATAATACACCTTAAGTAATGTAATTACAATGCTTCCGTCATGTTGCAACACAGCAACGAACATAAGCACAATAGGCTCCTAAGAATTGAAGAGTTTTTTTTTATAATATTGGTTGCAAACGAACATACGGGTCACCTGATGGTAAGTGATCACGGCCGCCTATGGACACCTGCGACACCAGAGGAAACACAGATGCGTTGCCGGCCCTTAAGAAAGGAGTAGGCTCGTTTCATGAAAGTTTTCTTACTTTGTCACGGATCCCATGATCAGAACCTAACCAAATTCTCATCAAACTACCCTTGAAGTACATCCTTTCCAATAAAAAATGAATCATCGAAATCGGTTAGCATGATATTGAGTTATTCGTCTATTTGTCGTTTACATAATTAATGCAAATTTAAAACTTATACGGTTTTGCACTGGATGCCGTTGTCGGAACTGGACCACATTGAAATGGGACCACACGGGAAGTACCAGCTTTCAAATAAAAAAAGAATAATCAAAATCGGTTCACCCAGTCCAAAGTTATGAGGTAACAAACATAAAAAAAAAATAAAAAATACAGACGAATTGATAACCTCCTCCTTTTTTTGAAGTCGGTTAAAAAATGTTGAACTGTGTACTTTATTCTAGTAATAATATATTGATGACTAGTTGTACCCGCAGCTCGGCACGCGTTTTTTTTTTTAAATCATATTAAATAATTATAAAATTGTGAGATTATGTACAATTATACAAATGCTCTTTAAAGGCAATTATGAGTACGACACGCACGCCACTTACAGTAACATGTAACGTGTAAATTAGATATATAAATACTAACAGCGTGTCAAATGAGGTTTGTCATCAACAACATATTTGGAACCTTAACCCACAATACAACTACCTCAGTGTTCACTTATACTGTATAAGGAACTAATGAAACAATAACTTAAAATATTATTATATAGATTTACATTAACATTACATTTAATATAAATTGCCATTATAATTAAGATTTTGTGACTATACAAAAAATAAATGCTTGTCTGTTCCGCAAGAAGTTGAATTATGGAGCTCTTTACGGAACACGTTTATAATTATCTTTACGGAAGACCTCTCGCTATATCATTAAAGTTATTAATAATTATAAATTTGAATGGTAAACGATAAGCTGATAATTATTTCTCTTATTGATATAAATTAAATTTCTTGCAGGCAAAGTCGTGGGTAACAGCTAGTCTAAAATAGAATAACCTCAATTACTTTTTATAAGATCAGCTATCTGCCAGTGAAAGTTATATGAAGATCGATCGACCCGTTTTGAAGATAGCACTGCGGGCAAAGCCACGGTTAACAGCCAGTATAAACTAAAATTGGTTTAATTACTTTTTATAAGATCAGCTATCTGTCAGTGAAAGTTATGTGAAGATCGATCGAACCGTTTTGGAGATAGCATTGCGGGCGACGTCACGGTTAACAGCTAGTATAAACTAAAATTGCTTCAATTACTTTTTATAATGTCCGCTATCTGTCAGTAAAAGTCCCATAAAAACGGTCGAACCGTTGTGGAGATAGTACTGCGGGGGAAACCACGGTTAACAGCTAGTATAAATTAAAATTACTTTTTATAAGGTCAGCTATCTGTCAGTGAAAGTGTGTAGACGCAAACGCGGTAAATAAAACAAAATGGCCGCCAAATTGACCAAAAATATGATATAATTCAAATGACATACATTTATTCTTGGAGTCCAGTACAGCGCACGTCTCACGCGCTTGTTTACAGTAAACAAATTATTTTTGATCAATTTCACACGAACGAATAGACAGGTAACGGTTCATCACTACATAGTGTAAAACAAAATCCTCTGGTCTGTCTATCTGTTCGCGATAAAGTTAAAAACTACAACAGAACGGATTTTCATGCCGTTATCACCAGTAGGTAGAACGGTTCATGGGGAAGGTTTAGGTATAATTTGTCAAAGTTTTCTTTTTATTATCAGGGCAAGACAACGATTGCCAAGCCCGCTAGCTTAAAATAAACTAGCTCATTAGTTAGTTATCTGCCAGTGAAAGTCCCGTGAAAATCAGTTCAAGCATTTCGGATATTCCACTGCGGCCGAAGGTGAATAAAAAACCTAAATTACTTTTTATGAGGTCTGCTATCTACCGGTGAATATCCCGTGAAAATCGCTCCAACCATTTTGGAAATAGCAATGCGGACGAGCCGCGGACAAATAAAATAGAATATGCCAACCGCTATAATATCGGCTATCTGCCAGTAAAATTCCCGTTAAAATGGGTCCAACCGTTTTGGAGATTACTAAGAACAAATAAACAAACAGACAAAATATAATAATGTAAAAATATCAACGGAATATAAAAACATTTTATTTTTTGTTACTTGTAGCTATATCCATTCACCAAAAAGTTATTATTTATTTTTACAAACACACACTTTATTTTTATAATACGTAATAAATTTCAAATAAAAAATTGGAAACAAAACTAAAGTAGAATAAACTTTTTGAATAGAAACACAAAATAATCTTTGAAAATGTTTGCGACAGAAACTTACCACGTTACCATGGCAACGTATATAATACTAACGCTAACACGCAGCGTAAGCAATCAAAACGAAAAATATGCCCGATTTTGAAACATTCTTCACTGGCGCTCCACTACTATTGATCTTAGCGTGATGATATATAGCCTAAAGCCTTCCTTGTTAAATGAGCTATCTAAAACCCAGAGATTTTTTCAAATTGGACCATTAGTTCCTGAGATTAGCGCGTTCAACCAAACAAACAAACAAACAAACTCTTCAGCTTTATATATTAAGTATAGATGTAATACTACCACGCATTTTTGTATAAAATCGTCTCAATAAATTTAAACTTTTCGAACCGCTATATGATGTACTTCAGGGGTATTGAAGGTAACTCTAAATCATATTGCAATCTTGTTTAGCGGAAAGTAAGTCACGACAATTTCATTTCGCAAATACACCTTTCCCACTAAACCGGTTAAATTGTTGGCAGATATAGAGCACGGAATTTGAGATTATGAAACTTCTTGTGTTTAGTATTTTACACAGTTTTGTACAGTATTTTAGTATTACATTGAGAAAGCTACTTGTTGACAGTCTAGTTCTATCGAGACTACATTACTGTGATACAGTGTATGGTCCTTGTTTATTATCGCGTACTGATCGTTCCATCCAGCGTGTGCAGAATGCTTGTGCCAGATTTTGCTTCGATGTCCCGCGCCATGGGCATATTACACCATTTTTGAATGACGCAAATGTCTTAAAAATGGCGGCACGACGCGAGTTACACATGGCTACGTTACTTTTTGGGCTGATTAAAACCAAAAACCCAAAATATCTGTATGACAAGTTAGAGTGGAGACAAGATAAGCACACGTATTTTTCATCTTCTCGCACCATGACTAATCCATTATCGATACCTCTCCATAGAACTACCGCTTTCAGAGGGTAATTTAAATATGCCGCCACTCGTTGGAATAACATCTCACCGCCATGTCGATCCAAAAAGAGTAAACTTAGCTTTAAACTCTCATATAAGCATTATCTATTGCAATTTCAAACTCAGTAATTAAAGTAACGTATAATGTATTCACGTAGTTCTATTGTAAGCTCTGTTTATTGGTGTGTATTTTTTTTCTTCTAAATTTATATTTGTTTTGTTTAATCCTAAATTTGTGGTTACAGTAGTTATATCTCTTTAGTATGGCCATCCGTGACGTGTTACGTGTGTCTGTGTTATTTGTTTGTTCGTTTCAAATTTTGTATTAACATTAACGTCCGTTTATCATCATATACTCGTATAGGCTCCCATCGAAAATCAGCGCTGCAGTACTACTTACAGTATTGCAGATTTTTGCTGAATGGGTTCGCCAATTGTTGGACATCTATTTTTCATTTTTAAAATGTATTTTTTTTTTCTGTCTAATTAGTTTGTGTAATTTAATTTAATTGTATGGTTCTTCCAACAATAAAGTATTTCTTTCTTTCTTTCTTTCTAGTAAAAGATTAATGTTATTAATATGGTGAATGATAGTATCTACGAAATCACATTTATAATGGGAACGTGTTTGAAAGGAAACCGCGGGTATTGGCTTATTTTTACAGAGGCATTGAATCAGAAAATAAAGAGGATAAAATGTATTGTTATTTTCCATTCTATGCAATAGGAAATTAGATACTTATCTTTAATTTCTTTAGTTTTTCCATAAATATTTTTAGAAATCAGAAGATTTTGATGACAAAGTAGTCACAAAAGTACAAACAGGTGGAACTGATTCTAGGAATTAATTATTTTATCCAATGAATTTTTTTTTGACAAACTAACCGAATAAGAATAGAGACAGTGGAATCACAACAAGAGAATATCCGATGAGCTGCGGAAGTCGTCCTTGCCTCCCTCTTCAGAGGAGGTGAGTGTACTAATCATGGGACATTGACCTCTACAGTAATGTCTCTGCTACTCATGGAGATGAACCGATCCTCGTGTTCGCTTCATACCATGTCATTTTCCCTTTATTGTGGTGATTGTTGTTGCGTAGGCGGCCCTGTGCGAGTCAGCCGGGATGCTATTCTGACAAGCCTTATGATCTCAAAGCAGGGTGTTAGGCATGTCCTTAGGCATGCCTGTGTGACATCTAGACCTCCTTTGATGTTCGACAAGTATGTTTTAGATAGCTTCGATGGCATTATTCTTGAACATGCTACTGCACTTTGTCGATTTCTGGATTGCCTCTGGGTAGCCGAGTTAGTGCTCGCTGATTGCGAGGGCTTCTTTTTCGGTTTTTTGTAACTCCTCTTGATTTTGCGTCGTTGTCCGATGACACGAGGCTATCCGATGGTCTCCATAATCACGAGGGCCAGAACGAAGTCGCCAGTCTGGCGCCGAGAATCACCGATCTGGGAGACGGTGCCGGCTCGGCGGTTGCACATCTGCGGTGGGGGGCAGGTCAAGAACTCCTGCCGCGGACACCCGCACTAATGCGCAAGGTGTGGCCTCCGGAACATACTGCTGCACCGGTGACATTGTGCTGAGTTATTTTCCTCGCCACGCCCCAGTTCTGACCCCTGATATCAGGAGAACCTCGTTGACGTCGTATATGGCAGGAGTCAGGCCAGGCATTCTTTTAGGAACTCAATGAAAGATACCCGAGTCTTACTCCACGACTTTTTATTGACCGGACGTACTGCGAGATGAATCCCTTTTGTGATGTCATCTGTTATCTGGATTTTTCATCACTGGGAGGCGTTGCGAATAGCGACCGTTATGCGATGACGCATTACGCTCTGCCGTTTATACCTTTGACACAAAATTTGAAAATATTTTCTCCATTACAACAATATTACTTTTACAGTATCAATTTTTTCCCCAAAGAAAGTGGTTACGGTATATTATTAGCATAAACAGGATTACAATGTAATCTTTAAGTTAGAAAATTACCCAAAATAACATTACCCGTTATCCTTAAGTTTTACTAATATTACCTTACACTAAATTTCCATGAGGCGAGGTTTCAAAGTATCGGTGAAGATTATTTACTATAAGTGGATTCATTTGGCATTGTCAGAAAACTTAAGAGGGGATATTTAAAATCATCATTACATAGTATAAAACAAAGTCCCCTACCGCGTCTGTCTGTCTGTCTGTTCGCGATAAACTCAAAAACTACTGATCGGATTTTCAAGCGGTTTTCACCAGTGGATAAAGTGATTCATGAGGAACGTTTTGGTATATAATTTGTCAAGGATTTTTTTATAATCAGGGCAGGACAACGTCTGCCGGGCCTGCTAGTATTATATAAAACTTAACTGTAGTATCAATAAACTTATAACAAACAGTTGTCGAACTTGTAGTTTTAAAAATAGTATTTCGTTAACATTCAGATTATACAAGATATAAAAAAAAACATTATCCGTAAACTGAGTCTACAAAGCTCCTTGGAAATTTCATGAATATATAGGAAACTAGCGGGCCTGGCGGACGTTGTCCTGCCCTGATAATTAAAAAAAATCCTAAAAGTCAACCGCAGCGCCACCTACCGGGTCCAATTGTGAATCTAAACCATTCTCGAATCTCCACGAACACACACAAAAAATTTCATCAAAATCGGTCCAGTCGTTTAGGAGGAGTTCAGTCACATACACACGCACACAAGAAATATATATATTAAGATAAGCTAGTGTAAAAAATACAAAACTATCAAAATTTAACTAATCATATTTTATTTGATTCATTTCTTATTTTCTCTAATTTATTTAAACAGACACCCGCTGACTCACGTCCACGGATTGTTTTTTTTAATTCTTTAAGAGAAATCTTATATATGAATACGTGAAGCCAAAACTTTGAACCCCTTTTTAAGCGAATTGCGCGAACGGATGAACTTGAAATTTGGCATAGTTAAAGTTTATATGGAGGAGAAGTGCAGAAAGCTATTTTTTTAATATAAAATGCATTGCAAGCATATTAAATTAATTAAAATATACATTATTCACACTACTGCTTGAATCTTACACAACAAATACACACATGTAAATGATTAAGACATTTTGACATCCGTCATTTTACTCTTACGTTCCAATTACATTTTCAATATTTTTTACATGACTTACGTTGCGTGCCTTACATGCCCTTTGAAATCTGGTTAAATTGTAGGTTAATTTTATAATAATATAATATGTAAATTCATAATATACTTTAATAATTAATTGATAAATAGTTTATCTTTAGTAAAATGGAACCACTGAAATAATTATTATTCTTTGGTCTTATTGAATGTCAAAATTTTTAGGTGACAAGACTGCTTTCACTTCACGTCACTTTGCTTCATGTTTTCATAAGAGTAAAGCAATATTACCAAAGTCAAAGTCAACATTTTAATGTTTATTATTTTTTATGGTGAACTCACTTCAAATGATAATTCAATAAAAAAATGAGCCAAAAAATACGTTGTAAAATCAAAATAAGAAAATTTGTTTGCTCGTGAAAGTAATCCATGACTTACATAGATTATCTTTGTTTTGGATTCATCCTTTGATTGCAATGCGTATCCATTACTTTTCCAAGCAATGAGACTACATTTAATTCCCAGAAATACCGCCCATGGTGTCGTGTAAAATTAATTGAAAGTTATGTCATGAGTTGCGATAAATTTCTTTATTTTCGTATAGTTAGTTATGTTTACTTACAATTTGAGAGCTTTATCACCTCATGTAACCGCTTGTTTCAAATTTATAATTAATTTCAGTTTTCATTTAGACATAGATTTTTTTGCTTATATAATTTGAAAAAAAAAAGTGAAAAATAACTGAGTAGCCATGATGAAAACCTTTGATTATAGAATCCCTTTGACACAGGAATCCTAATAGAGTTCAAACTTTAAAAATCAATGAACTATGGTCGAATGTCGACCACTGGGCGCTCACTAGTTATATAAAATACACATTATATAATAAATAGTCATAAGAGAATATACGATTTTACAGTAATAGCGAAAGCTACTTTATCATTATGTTTGTCTACGTATGATGACGCATAACAGTGTTTTTTTTTATTTCCACAAGTGGGTGGTCGCATGCGTTGTTAATGCCTAGAACGCTTTCTACGAATCATAAAAATTGGTTTCTTTTTTAGCCTCTTTTTGGTATATTGTGTTTCTAATTTTGCACTTGAACTGTATTTAAATTTATTTAAAGAAGTTATTTTCTATAGACTGTTGAAGGCAACATTTTCATTGACATTTAAAAAATATCAGACTGACCCGGAAGATTTATTTATTTTCTAAGCCGTGCCAGTAATAAAATAAAATAATATATAATAATATTAAACAAGTAAATATATAAATACCATCTCGCTCATTAATTTAAGAACATGACAATTACACACATTTATTTTTGTAATTATCTAGTAACAGACTTTACAGAGTAAATAGTTGTCGATTAACAATAAAGGGTAGGCCACGACATATGCAAACATTATCCAAAATGTATGTAGGTTTTAGAGCATGTAATAAGGGCTGATTTAACATAATATAATGCTTAATCTATCTACCTTGTTACGCACTCAGCCTGACTAGTATAATTTCTACAGCTTTACACTTTTATAAATGACTGGCTTTATGTCGCAGCTATCCTTGCGTCAATGTAGATTAGTCTATCCTTCGGGAACAGTCAATATTTGTTTTGGAGTAAAAAAAACTCTATATACTTATCTATCTGTGCCCTTAACAATGTTTATGCAAAATTTGACGATGGTCGATTAAGTCAGTTAAGTCGTGAAAGCGTAATAAACAAGCTCATTTTCGCATTTATAATATTAGTAAGTATAGTGTCTTGCAAATAATAATTCATATTTAACCAGATAGTTACATTAAAAAAATTCCGTTATATATTGTCTATATACTGCTTGTAATGTTTCTACATTGTAAATCTTTACGTTAGTATGACTTGTAAGTTCTTATAACTCGTATTACTGAATTTAGAATTTAATAATAAATTTCAAGTCTTGTATTTCTATGCAAATATTGTTTATGAAATTATGCACAAGTATTAATTTTACTCTCGTTTTGGTTCTAGTGAAGTTGTGCACCGCTGTTTGTTTTGCTCTTCAAGCTTTGCCCTGGTCAAGTATTAATTAATAAGTGTGCTCTTCCACGATCGATATTACGTCCACTAGCTAATAAATTGTAAATCCTTATTAATTATCTTGTATATATACTAGACTGGGCCAAAAAAATCAACAATTTTTTTTTAAGTATATCGAAAATATTATTTGGGATGACAAAAAAACAATGTTGTGAGAATTTGAGCCCTTAATATTTATATTAAGAGGTCTATCATCGCAACTTTTGATTTTTTTTCCGAAGCGAGTTTTTGTCTTATAACTCCTAAACCATCGAGGTAAATGAAATTGACTAAGAGACATTTTTTTAAGTAAATTTAATTGTCTACAAAAAAAGACTGATTGAATTTTTTTGTCAGATGAACCGTTTTCTCATAACCACGCCTTGAAAATTGGTATGATTTCAGAATTTGATTTTTAACTTTAGGATTTTGTCATTGACTTAAAAATTAGTATCCGGAAAAAAATCAATAGAGATTCTTGAAGGGAATTTAATTTCCTACAAAAAACGTCTCTTAACATTTTTAGCAAAATTCACTCCTTTGAAAGTTATTCAAAGTTATAAAAAAATCATATATACCTAAAGGACAACTAATTTACTCTACTGGAGTGTATTGTCACAAATATAATATAAAATGTTAGCCACCGTAATTGCATCACACGTTGTCTTTGCACGCGCTATCAAATTATATGGATATTCATGAAACGAGAGACTCTAGTCCTCGTTTCTCGAGAGAATCCCACCTTCAAAGTCTATATTATAATATAAACCGGGAAAACATTTTCTCGCCAGAGTATTTATCAGCTTGAAATTGTAGTGATATTGCATTCTTGCGTAGTATCAGAATATATAGTAAATGGACAAATATGAATTCTTTATTTCATTATGAATAAAGTTTTTTTTTTGTAAATAAGAAAATAAATTATATGTAAAATATATATGAGATCGATGCTTCATCGTAATAAGCGTGCTAGTCCGGTATTACGACATCAATATCAAATTAACCAACTCTCAACATCCTTTCAAACATTTGCTGACCAGACTCTACATATATATATATATATATATTATATATATATATATACATTTTCTAAACTTATTCCTTAAAAAGTATACAGATTCTACACACCCATTACTCGTGCTTACGCATCACTGGATGTAACTGGTGGATAATGTTTTAATCATAAAGAATTTAGTTACGTAAGATGTTGTGCCAAGCATTTATTTATTATTTTGTAAACCATAATTCCACGTTATAGTAAATAATGTCACGTGACTAAAACTTGAAAATTAATACACTTATTAATTGTAGAAATTGCCACCTATTTTGAATCATAGTCACCGGAACATACCCATGATGTGACCCTTTCTATGTTAGTAAAATGTTCACTGTTTTATAAATATCATTCCAGTTTTCTGAAATATTAATGTCCTCTCGAATTGAAGAAATGTAAGGGAAACGCTCATATGCATAAACATAGTAGAGGTTTTAATAGCCTTAATGTTATCTGTATCATGTAACACCGATTTTAGCATTCAGAGCACGAATGCTCTAAGTTTCCTGTGATATTCTTTGTTATCGGTCGAATCAGAGCGTAACATTCGACGTGTTTGTTAGCGTATGTCTGTAATGGATATCTGTTAAACGAGGCGACGTTTCGATATTTTTTTATTCTAATTAGCTTGTACCAATTAAAAAGCAGTTGGCGAGGTGGTTACAGTCTTACAAGAAAAGTATTTTGTGTAATAAAACATGAAAGCACCTGATAGCTTAAACTCGATCAGTCTACTTTCGCGTTAACTTTTTTGTGAGTTACACAGTCAATACTGACAATTTTTAAATAAGACAGCTTGCATAAGTTAGTTTTAAATCTTTTTATGTTACGATTATTAATGAGATATAATTAAAAGCAGAATTTAAGATTTTCTAATAATCAAGTAACATTTATAGGTTTTGAAATAAACTCGACTGATTAATTTCCTGAAAGTCGTTCGGTATATTTGCGAGAGCTCGTTTATATTGCGATAGACCGTCGAACAAATATCCTTTTACTTACAGTATTAGTATTTGCATTTCTCGATAGTGGCCGTACACGCTCACCCTGGACTTGGCTAACATTGGTGTTTAAAAAGCGTTTGTAATTAAACATGTAGAGTAGATTTTTACAGTCACAGTGTAACAGTAAATAGACTTTCCAAGTTTATTACTTTTAATGGATTTTATCGAATGGTAGAGCGGACAGACTTTATATTAACTTTGAATTATCCACTAATGTTATCGTCTTCCTTCCGTAGTGCCTGAATGAAAATAAATAAATGAATTAAGAAATTACTTACGTGTTCAATTTTAATGGATAATTTAATCTGAAGAACGTTTGTCCGTGAACTGCCATACTGAAGTAACTGGCTTCTTTTGTATTGGAGATCCAGGCTGAAATCTCCTTAGGGCTGTCGCCGACTGAGAAAAGGAGAAGTATTAATACAATAATAATATGGTTACCCCATAATTAACAAGACGAGTATTTAAATCACAGAAATAGCATTGGAAACCGCTAATTTCAGTAAAGAATTTGCTTATACTATATAAAAAACAATAGATGGAAATTGAAAAAATATAACTGTATAAAATTATAAATAAATTTAAATATCTTGCACACATTTAGTGCCATCTAATTATATACAATACATTAAACCTCCGATTCTATGTAAGCGAAACTGAATCATAATTTGTTACAATATGTCAGTTCGTGAATGTGAGATTTCATCAAATTCATATTCTGGAGTCTGTAGCTCCACGGATACTCACATATTTTATTATCTGGGTTATTATAATTAGCTGATTAATTATTATAATAAACACGTAAATATAAGGAGGAATATATGCGTTTATTATGCAAACAAAACATAAACACAAACGTCAAAATCGTAAACAAGCAAAATTCTCCTTGTTATGCTACCCTTGACGTTAATATTAATTGTGGTATTGATTATTTTAAACTATCCTTATTATATTGGAGTGTTTTGAGTTAGACTTAGGTTAAATAAATTAGATACACTAGGTTTTTTTACATGGTGAAAGCCATTATGGATACGCATTTCACCGGGCAGCTAAGGGTAGGCTATGCCCGTCTCCCGCGGGCTAAAATGTGGTGTTCTTCGTACATCTTTTGGCTGGGGGATGAGTCAGAGGTGACAGGGGATGGGGTCAGAACGGACCTTCTTCAACTCGTCCGTCAGAGAGAGGAGACAGGAATCCTCGGGAGAAAGTCGTCGTGGGAGAAAACCACGTAAAAAAAATACGAAGAGGAGACGCTCGGGTGGAGGGAGATGGAGAAAATCTCGTTAAAATATTACCGTAGGAGGAAATCACGTCAAAAAGTAATAGAAGCAGGCCTTCAGTCGAATTTGAGGGTTGGAGGACGTGTCTCCTTCACCACCAGACCAGACCAAGGAAGGAACAAGCTGGGCAGCTGACATTCCACTTCATTGGTTCGTACGGCACAGGGAGGCAGTTTGACTAGGTTGTCTTGATCGTTGGGCGATCTGTCGTTCGTACTAGGCCTTATCATCAGAGCGTTATGATATTTGCCTTGTTCCATGGTACTCAATTCTCGCGGTAAACGGTACCTCGTGGGTTTTTTTAGTCAGTAAGAGTCTGACACCCGACCGCTCGCCAGTGTGAGTGAGTGTCCAATGTAGGATTACTTCTCACATTAAAAAACGTTAGATTTTGGGTATTTGAAGAAAGCATCAAAATTGTTTCTCACGGCTAAATTCTACTCACGTGTGTCATAGTTAACTGCAAGGTGAATGGCAATGTTGTCTTAATATAATGCCATTGTGTCACGCGTCCTGATATTAGGTATGCAATACAGGTATATAAGCCCCAATACGGTGTAATTATTGAATGGATTGTGGTCAGTGATTGCGCTTCATAGATTAATATAGGTAAACCACAATTGGCCTTTAATTGGGGTTCCTGAGGTTAATTAGCATTAATTTTGAATGCCAAATCATATAAATTAGTTTGGATAATTCTATAATAATCTATTGTTGAGAAAACGCCTACTTTTAGGCATTTATTTCAGAATCCTTTGCAACTATGCTATTCTTATTAAATTTGTAAACGACGACGTTTGGTAAAATTTAGTATAATTATAGGTTATAGGGTATATATATAGGGTATTTATATATATAAATATTATAGGGTTATAATATTTAATAAAATCAATAATTTATTGTGAATGTTTACAAGTGTTCCGTTCCGAATATTATATTATAATTTTCTTTTTTAATATGTATACATTTATACTTTACTTTATGCTGATTGCTGCATTTATAATGAAGCGTGATCTCATTCTTCGTATTTGAATAAGATAGACTTTTTACATATACACATTTAATATAAGAGGATATATAACATATGACGCTAATAGAATAGTAGTCAAACACATAGTCCGATTTCATTTCCTCTCAATTTCACAAAGAGATATTTGATATCAAATATTAAACGGACCGATTATCGGATGACAATTGACATCGGTTCGATATACACGATCTTATAAGAGAAATACTTTCATATACTTTATTGCAATTAAATGAATATATATATATATATATATATATATTAGTTATTTATTAAATTATACATTTGTCTAGTAAATATATGTCGCTGCATATATTACTTCATTATAAAAATGTAGCATACGTACCGTTTATAATATATGCACCTATGCAGCATACGAGATGAAAACTTTTCAAAATAAATTTGCAACATAAAGTAACCTACTGTAGCTCGCCTATTAGCTGCGGTGACGACGCATCATGTCAAATTATAAATTTGAAAGAGCGTCGACCGACGAACCTGACTAATTACGTTAACTGGTGTTGAAGATTCTTATTCAGTCGAATATTAAAATGGAGCCGTATTCTGCGTAGAATCTAATTGAGAGAATTTTTAATGAGAGCATAGCTATCACAGAATATTTCGGAATCATCAAAACGAGATAGATTCACACTATAAAGGGTTTCAAGTCTATTCTTTGTACATTCTAGTAGTAAATAATTAGCATAGGAATTTCTTATTTTCACAAACTCATAACGAGTCCGTTGTCATCACGGATAATTCAGTACCTATTACATTTCGAGACTTTCTAGAAAGATTCGTCACATCAAAGCATAATAAGTTTTTATTTTTTACACATGATTAAGTCACTGTTTGTTTTAGTTCTCATTATATGAAATTGTGATATCTGCAATACGGTTTGTAACCAGTGCAGATACCAATGTTACTGTTAATTATGTACACATTGACTTGGAACATTAAAATATTATTATTATTAATAAAATTGTCGTGTTCGAAAGAAAATATAAGTCAATATAAACGTCTAACACATTCATATTTCATAAATTTATTCTTTTGGGTTAATTGTAGATTCGAATTTCAAAATATTTTGTTTGGAAATTTATAAAATTAATTTTAACGTCTCGGGATTGTTAAACAATTAATATATAGATAGTATAGTATATGGGTACAGTAGTATAGATAATGATAAATAAATCTGAAATAATATTAAAGGCAAATAACGTCGTCGTATACAAAAGGATGGTTTATTATTGAAAGGTTACTTTCGTGGTATGATCTTCTTAGGTAGAAAGTTACTATTGTTGGATATTTATTAGTAAAAGAACCGAGGGCTCAACGCTATCATGGTATAATATTTTTGCAACCGCTTGATATTAAAAAATTCTACTGTTTTCTGTAGTAATCTTTTTGTATACAAAAAATAAGCGACGTAAAATGTTACACTAACGACTCTAAAGTTGCCTTATAACAGAATTTCGTTCGTTAAATTCTAACATTTATTTCCGTTCCGTGGAAATTTGTGGAAATATTCGTTACAGTGGATCCAGAAACCTTATATCGTTTTAGCTCACGTCACTGAACCTGTCACAGACATTCTCGTCGTACGAAATCCTTATGGGAACATACACACCTCTAGATGTGTCAGCGTTTGTAATAGGAATAATGAAACGTGTCCCGTAAGACTTTCTATAGAAAGAGTCTTACGCTGTATATATAAGGGAATTTACTGATATTATTATAATATTTGATATTAGTCATAGTGATAGATATTGAGGAAATAAAGGTCAAGTAAACACCCGTTATTTAGTTATTACAAAACAAATGCAAATAAATTGAACAAAAAGATCATATTTATTGTTCTCTACATAATAAAATAAAATATGTTTTCTGTCTACTTAGTTAAAATATTTTCCAAAGATTTTATTTAATGTACTCTATATCGTGGTAGTTTGGGTGACGTCATCCTATGTTGACGTCATTTTTAGCAGCAGATACAGTAATGCACTACGGAATATGGTCACGAATATATGTAGAGATGTGAACGGTCCGACAATCCATGAGAATGATCCCCGCTCTTTATCAAACTGACTAAACGCTATTGGCCTAACGGGCCTTCACAGCTTCACCAGACTTTTAGGACGCGCGATTAAGGCACTCAGCCGTATTTTTTTTTATATCATAGGAGACAAACGAACAGCTGGTTCACCTGATGTCAAGCGATCACACCAGGGGAGTCGCAAGTGCGTTGCCAGTCTTTGTTTGGATGGGAGGGGGGAAGGAGTGAGGGGGGATGGGGGGAGAGAGGAGGTGGGCCTTTGGCGCTCTCACTGAGCGAACGAAACGCAACATTGCAAGTACTGTTACTTCACGTCGACTTTTTGTGAGATAGTGGTACTACCCCGGGCGAGCCGACCCATTCATGATGATACCAGTAATAGCTTCAGCGTAGCTCTACCACCTATAAAACCGTATGGCAACGAGCACAAGGGCACACGAGCGCGCTTCAATTTGGGTTATTGTTTTGGATGCAATCGATCAAAATTATTTATGCAAGCTAGGCTAACCGTACATGTATGCATTCATGGTACTTATATGCATGCCTTAGGATATGCCTTATGGGCGCGTACACGTGCTAATGCTAAGGCTAACTAGCCAAAAAGAAAAAGAAAAAAAATAAGGAAAAAACAGTAAAAATCCTTCCACGACACGTGTACGTACGTTACACACGTGTGTGGGGTGATCAAAGTCGTGTATGTAAAATAGCGAATGTAGTGTCACTGTATCACACTAAAGTCGTGCTCGAGGCCTTCACTCCGGCGAATCAGAGCTAAATTTGAGACGTTGCTGAGAGGCGCTGCGACGAGTGACTGGGAGCGAAAACGCCAGAACACGGCATGAGCAAGAGCACGCTCTGTTTGAAGAATCGAAGGGGTATAAAAGATCCCCGTTCCTTTTTCGCAACGCCTTTTATAGTCTTGTTTAATATTAGAGGGTAGATAGAACCTTGCTATTTCTGTCGATACACATAGGTATTTTTAACAGTAGACGGGGCCTTTGCATCGTCATGTATATGTAACGACATGTATAAGGATTATGTTATATTGTAAATACCTAGTTGAAGCACTACGTTTCAAGAAACGAATTTCACTATGTATCATACTGTATAACCCTCATTTTTTTACCAAATAGAAAAAACAAATCCAAGCTCTGAAATAAGTTTTAAAAACTATATTGCAAACGTCATGTCAAAGCGCTTGCGGATAAAAGCACTAGCGTAGAGTTTTTGATTACTGTTTAAACTGCATGGTTTCAACAGAAATATGAATGTGTATCAATACATAGATGCTCAAAGGCCACTTATTGAGTTCAACGTAGCTCGATACGGTTTATTCATACAAGGGATATGGGGTGTTTTATACAATTTATGAATATATTCGAATGAAAAATAAATGATGTAAATATTTTAAGTAAATATAAAATTGTAAGTAAATATTATAATATTTCGATGTAATACTATTATTTGTTTAACAGTAATACTAAGCAATATACATAAATATATTATAAAGTGATTAGAAATATATATTTAAAATAAACATACCAGCGTATGAAAATAAAGGATGATCAGCTGAGTGGTTGTGAAATTTCATCCACATACATAGAGTAAATTCCTTTAGATCCGGTAGGTCTTTGTCGTACTCTAAATATTGGAAATATACCTCCTGGTTCATTGAGACCTTATAAATGCTACAGGTGTCTGTCGATGCTGCCGGTGAACTGTTAAGCGGTGCTTTGTTATTCGTTATGTAGTTATTTTGAATTGGTCTTCGGTTGATGATTCTTAGGGAAGGGCTGTAAAGATAATTTTATTTTACCTTTTTATTCTAGATTTATGATGCAAGTAGATATTTAGACAATATTTGATATTAAATTATAACAAGATATATTAGTCTATGCGTCATCAATCACATGTCAAGGTTCGTAATATAGATTGTTTGTGTGTTTTAATGTTCCATTTTTATATTTTCCTTCTATGAAACATTGCTTTCATATTAAGTGGTACGCCGAATAAGGATTATTTATTTTATATATATAGTTTCCACTAAACTATTATATACTCTATATAATTAGTAATCGAAGATTTTAAAAATTGTCTTTAGTGTTCTGGACGTCGATTTCTTTCACACTTACCTAAGTGTAATTTATTTTTTAGAGTAGCTGTGCTAAATGTAAAGGAAGTAATAACTGCTGTACTTTGAAAATATGAGAAGAAAAAAACGTATCAAAGCTTTATTGTAACCCAAGCGCTTAACGCTTTCAAAGCGACGCGACGGAAAAGCGTGCAAAGTAATAAATAAATTCCTTCGTTTAGAATGGACTGCATGAAAAGTTGAACATAAAAATTTAAACCGGGAAATCGTCTCCATGCTAAAAAGGGATCAAAAGAAAAATGTAATATTCCCTTCAGCATACAGCTTTTAAAATCTTGCAATAGCATTTTAATATCCTATTTAAAAGTATAAATCAGTGCTCGCGACTATGCCCGTTACGATTTTGTGGGTAAAAAACGTTAGTTAAAAAAATGACACATATAGTATACGCTTATTGAATCTCATGGTCGGCGATTTACCAATCATTCTATTGTCCAAAGCGCTGCGTAGTACTACGGTTTACTTCCAGTAATACCTCACACTGCGAATGTACATCTCTCACTGTAGAGACACTACGTGGGGCTCAATACTTTTAATCGTGTCTCAGATGCCTCCTTACGTTTATTTGGTCAACATTTAACTTATCTAATCTGATACATAAGTAATTTGCTGTCGACTTTAAAGACCAGGTAAATAGTTGTAAAGGTGTTTTTTGCAGCAAACCTCACCTAATAGTCTTCCTCAGTTTTCAGTAAATGAACTACTTTCGTCCTTTTTTAGATAAGAATACTAATTACTTATCCATTTAGTACCACATATTTAACCTAACAATTAGATAACAAAGCAATACAGGCCGACGGTACATGTTTACAGTCTGACAGTAAGATGTAAGAAAAATCGAATAATATATCGATAAAATAAACCAAATAATAAACATGAAAATAATTTTACACATTACACAGAGTTAATATTATCTATGTTCATCCATGTCATGCCTCAGAACATTTAAAACAATTAAAATCACACGTTTAGCGCCATCTATTAATTGTTAATAGAAGTATATTTTTATTTTAGCGAGTGATCATCTAGTGGCCGAACTTCAACTATAGAGAAAAAAAAAACTTTTCCAATTTTTTATTGAAACACTAAAGCTCTAGTAACAAAATAAAAAAAAAAGAGAAAAATCAGCCGAGTAACCGAGAAGGGAGATATATTCTTAACCGTTTCCTCACTACCTACATATAGACAACATTTATATATATTGTTATATATTATATATACCTATATTCATATGTTAACAATTTGAATAACAATATTATAATGTGGATAGTGTATAAAGCTTACTGCATTAAATTATCTATACACGAGACTCTAATAGGAAGCGTCATTGAATCATTAGAATGAAGCCTAATCCGTAAAAAAAATAATTTGAAATTAACCTGAATAACACACAGATATTTTCATTATTATCTATGTTTTTAACATATCCATGTACACCATATAGTGCAGTCGCAGTAGCTCTATTTTCGATATATAAGTGAGTTATATAAAGGAAATTACATACTTACTTAATATAAAATGTAGTAATATAAAATGTATTACCGTATTATATTATTATTAACTAATAAATGATTTAGTAAGTCATTTTGTTCGTGTAAATTTATTATTGTTAAAAAATCAGTAACATTTTTAGTGAAAATCTTCCACGTTTGTCAACCTGAACAATCTGTTTGACCCATGAATATGCAATGAGTGTACATTGACTTTACGCTCAACTTTGCTCTTTGTGTTTTGCAAAGGCTCGACGACGTAACAAAACAAAACATGTCTATATAAACACAATGTTAAATAACCGAAATAAACTCAAAAATAAGATAATAATAGTATATGACAGGCTAATTAATTAATTAAATACCTAGTTTCCAATGATCTATCGGAGGATTTGTAAGTCTCGTAGGTGAAAGATGATTCAGGCGAAATTGGCTGCCACCCATCTTCTCTCGACATTACCTCGCCAAATAACACACAAAGTAGAAATAATCGCATCGTCTGTAACAAAATGAATATTTCATTTATTAATGATAATTGTATTGGCAGATTTATGCAAAAACAATTATACATTAAGTACACAATATAACTACATATTTGTAAAAATCTGTAATAAGTACATACGAAGAAGAATAAGTTATCGTAAATCAAATTTCTTTTTGAAATTTCTTAAATATAAATGATTAATCGGACTTTCTATTAACAACTGGTATTTTGAGGTTGTACATATGCTATATAACAATAGATATTATATACGTAACATTTCCATTAAATGTCTTGGTGTAAAATGTTCACATATTAACAAATAAAATAAAGTTATTCTTTAAACTTTATCTACCTACGTTTGTATGCTATGACAATAATATCTTAATATTTTATTCTTTATTACCGCAGATATCGAAATCTTATAATTTAAAAAATACATTAACTGTTTTCATTTATTCAAATAATGAATATTTGTTAATTAAAATTTAATCGTTTATATCATAATTGAATCGCGACATTGAATCCAATCTTTTCTTTAGTTTTTATCCAATACAAAACGTTAATTAATGAAATAAATGTATGGATCCATTTTCTGTCCCTGTGGCTAACTAGTGTCCTCAAATTGGAAATCTATCACCAAGCACCTGTAAAGCTGCTAGCACCTAGGTCACCTGATGTTAAGTAATCATCTCCGTCCATAGGCACTAACAACACCAGGGGAGTCGCAAGTACGTTGCCAGCCTATGTTTGGGGGGAAGGAGAGGGAGGGGGAGAGGAGAGAGGAGGGGTAGGGAAATGGGCCTCCGGCGTTCTCACTGACCGAACGAAACGTAACAATGCAAGCACTGTTACTTCATTTCGGTTTTCTGTGAGAGGGTGGTACTACCTCGGACTCTATTACTATTCATGTTGAAACCAGTAATAGCTTCAGAGTGGCTCTACCACCTATAAACATTAAAATCTATAAAAAAGATGAAGCACTTCAACACAATATCTTTATATATAAACTAGCTGACCCGGCAAACGTTGTTTTGCCATATAAATAAAAAAATAAGGGTTGATCGTAGAAGGGTGAAAATTGAGGATTGTATGTATTTTTGTAAGTTGTATCATAAAAAAATAGAAATTAAAAATTTTGTCTAAAAAATAAAATAAAAAATTTAGGGGTGGACTACCCCTAACATTTAGGGGGATGAAAAATAGATGTTGGCCGATTCTCATAGATACCGGATAAGCACAAAAAATTTCATCAAAATCGGTCAAGCCGTTTCGGAGGAGTATAGCAACGAAAACTGTGACACGAGAATTTTATATATATACTAGCTGACCCGTGCAACTTCGTCTGCACCAAATCGGTTATTACCTATGGCTATTAAAAAATAAGGGTTGATCGTAGAAGGGTGAAAATTGAGGATTGTATGTATTTTTGTATGTTGTATCATAAAAAAATAGAAATTAAAAATTTTGTCTAAAAAATAAAAATAAAAATTTAGGGGTGGACTACCCCTAACATTTAGGGGGATGAAAAATAGATGTTGGCCGATTCTCATAGATACCGGATAAGCACAAAAAATTTCATCAAAATCGGTCAAGCCGTTTCGGAGGAGTATAGCAACGAAAACTGTGACACGAGAATTTTATATATTAGAAATAAATAAATAAATTTCTTCTGTACTTTGTGTGTCACTGAACTTCTCCTAAACGGCTGGACCGATTTTGATGAAATTTTGTGTGCGTGTTCCAGTGGATCCGAGAATGGTTTAGATTCACAATTGGACACGGTAGGTGGTGCTGCGGTTGAATTTTAGATTTTTTTTTATTATCAAGGCAGGACAACGTCCGCTCGTCTCGCTTGTCTGGTATAAAACACTACAGAGCGCATTGGCCCGTACGCCATGACTTGCCAACAGTGTTTTAAATAAATCAGTCATTGTTACTACTAACAGAGTACTTTCCGGCCATACGCCTCTCAACAAACTTGTTTTTCATATGAATCACTCGTATTTCTTGTTGATAGAATATGGCCGGAACAAAGCTTGCTAAGGTTAGAGTACTATAGGACTATATAGGAGTATATAGGACTGTATATTTTTTTTTTCGAACTGACTACGCTATTGACCTAGCAAGGTCTTAACAGCTTCACTGGACTACTAAGGCGTTAAGGCACTCAGCCGATTTTACAACTAGCTCAAAGGTGCACGGCACACCTCGGCTTAGGCTGTTGCCTGATACATGCAATTCTCGACCTATCTTTTTTTTAACAAGGGGAAAACCCTTATGGATACCCACCCTCTCGGTGGAGAGGGTGGGTTATATCCGACTCGCACGGACTAAAACCCCACGGTGTACCGACAGACCGTTTTGTGGGGGCGGCAAGGGATTGTTCAAGCTAATCAACCTTGTAGAGCCACCCCCACGGTCCGCCCGGCGGAAGGTGACCGCCGGGCTCCTACCTATAGAGGGACAGACCGGGTACACACCGGCTGCCCCTCCTCGTCCGCCGGACCTGTGCAATGAGGAGATGGGCCCCCCGGGCCATCCCCTCAGGTCCGGCTACGGTGGCAGGAGGAGTTGGGCAAAGCGCCGCCTCCTCCTGCCAATCCTCCGTTGGCGGAGACGGCCACTTAGCGGGTCTGCCTCACGGGCCCTCTCCGCCGCCTCCTTCTGCGAGATGACCTCCTCGCAAAAGGAGGCAATCGCTCGCCACGCCTGTTCGCTGACGAGCATGGCCGAAACCACGCTCGGCAGTGATAAGTCCGCTCCTACCGCCGCCGCCAGAATGCGGCGATGCTCTCCCCACGCAGCACACTCAGACATATATATATATATCCAGAGATTCACTCAAACACACATCTATGTATGCGAAAAATCTTCTGAAATAAGCCTAGAACCCGTTAGCAGCACCACCTACCGGTTCCAATTGAAGTAAAAAGTAACATATATATATATAGGTGATAAATGTCTTCTCAGTAACTCCTGGGTGGCTCTTGCACCACTCACCTCCGCACCCATTTACTATTCTCGTAGGGCCATCGACAGCGACAACACAATAATTATTTATCTTATTTTTACATTATCTTCTGATCAACTTCATCAATTAACATGCTGTAAAGACTAAACATGGAGACGCTAACAAAATGGAGATATACTACATGAAATTTTCATTTGATTTACCCGTTTGTGTTTATAAGAATTTATAAGTTATACGTAAAACATAAATCCAAACTTAACAAATACAGAATGAAATGACAAAATAACGCGACGCTTTACGTGAATGACTTGCGCATGTATGAAAGAAAGTTCGCTGAGGCGGATGTAGGTAGCTATTTTTAATATTGCTTTATGAATCACTCACCGATTAAACGAATTTCGGCTTTTATACCGATGTAGCTGATAAATTTCATTATTATTCAGTTGTACATTATTTATACAATAAATTTTTTAATTTTTCTTCTTATGACTTTATATAATCGTCAAGGTGTTTTTTTATACTTTGGTTTTAGAGTTTTGGCCACTATTTCGTTTGATGATAGCCCCTCGGCTTCCGAATTAGCGACGTTAAGTTTTTATTTTATTTTTAATTTTGTGACATTATACAATAATACATTTATTTATATGACCGATATACATTATATTTGTATATCGGTTTTATCTACACTAATATTATAAAGAGGTAATAAATACCCTTCTTTGTCCTCCACTTACACAGGTGAAGTAGTTGCTGTTTTAAATATGTTTTCTATGGGTTAAATGACGATGATGTGGCCTCAGATGGTGAACACGCTAAACTTAAAGAGGACTAGCTCTCGAGTGTAGCTGCCGGAATACACCAACAGGAGCTTGACGAGAGATATCCAACGTGAGGGTGGCAGGTGAGCTTAGCTCTTATCTCAACTCCGTCTTTGTCCTAAGGGTTCTAAACTACGTCGATCCACTTAGTGTCCGAACAAGCTGTGAACTAAGCCACCGTCACTTTCAAAATTGAATATTGAGCTGTTTTAATTAATTGAGTAACTTCGAAATTTATATTAATTTCTATATACTTTGTTTTACAATGTTACTTCTATTATAGTTTACGAACTAAACGTCCTTGGTTTATTATAAATATTTTTTTGCAAAAAGATATCAACGTATTTAACGGCTACTTAAATCGTATATAATAATAATAAACTCTTTATTGCACACGTTAAAAATATACAAAATTAAACTGCATTTTACAATGTACGTGTACAGTTATAGGCGGCCTCTTACAGGCAAACATTAATATACAAAAACCCAAGATGCACACTTAACGTCTCATAACCGACACACAAAAATGAATGCATAATTTTGGATTATGCAGTCATCTAGTTAGTATCGCGTCGCTTGTGTCCTTGTAAAAACAACTTTAAATCATTCAGGTAAGGTTGAATTTGCAAAATCACAAGTTTACCGCGTAACTATAATCACGTATGTGATATATCGAGGAGTTTTTCGGCCGGTTTTGAGCGCTACTTTTATTCGAGACTGTGCGTCTTGGGTGTTTATATGTCAATGCAGGTAAACCTTAAAAACATTTAAAAGCGGTTCCAAATATATAACATTAATAAAATATATATTTACAGTCTTTATTAAAGATTTATGAAAGCATAAATTGTAATTATTTCACATAAATTAGTCCCAGCGGATTACACTTTTGTATTCGTTACTTGAATAATAAAATAATAAATTAATTAAGGAGACTATAACAAAGCGTAAAAGTGTTTGAAGAACGTTGTACCAGTAAGTAAATAAACAATGCTATACTTAGAATAAAGAAAGATCCTGAGTTAATGGAAGATAAGTTAAAAGTAAATATCTCCAACTCTATTTACAATGTTACATTAATGACGCTTCGTATCGTTGAGGTGAGGTAAAATTTTCGTAACATTTGCATCATTATTAATGAGAGTAATAAAATTTGAATACTGAAATCGAAACAATTTAAATATTTCATTTAGAATAACAGGTCTCGGTCAAGCTAAATAAAACATCGTAATTATTCAGCGATAGATATATACTGTATACTTACCAATATTAGGTATTTATATTTTATCTCTGACTTATTATTTCGTTTGTATCAAAAAATAAAAGGAAGTAATGAAAAAACAACAGTTTGATGACAATATATACATACATATATTTACTTTGTTCAAACAAACCAAACAACATTGTATCCCTATTTATAATCATTTAATACAACCGGTCGAAAATTCTAAATACTTCTAATATTATTGCCGAGGCTATAAAGAAATTATTAATTTATTTATAATTATGCAAAAAATATTTTGGCAATAAATAACCACAATATTGCAATATTTAAAACTTTAATAGTATATCGACATTTTGTCGATTAAAGCTTATAGAGGTCAGCACAGGGTTCACAAGCAGTCATATTGGGCAGAGATCATTTCTACCTTAAGTTTGCACTGTTTTTAATCAAAAGCAATCCGAATAATCATTAAGTATAATTTTATTTTTGTTTTAATCCTTAAGATTTATTCCATTATAAAATATGATAGATATGTCTCAGGTTATAAGAGAGTTCATGGGGGTTGGGGTTTTGGGAATAGAAACAAAGAAGATGAAAACCTTATTAAAGTTGCCGTTGCTTTCGATCTTGCAAAAGCTGGTACTTTTTTCCAAAAAGAGACCAACGCCTAATTACTCTTACATAGAATAGTAGTAATCACACTAGCCGAATTGATTACTTTCTCCTTCGAAGATACAACGTAAAAATAGCACAGGATAGTAAGGTCCGACCTAGAGTGGTATTAGTGGTACTCCAACATTGTTATATGTAGAGATAAATTGAAAACTACCTCGAAATCAGTCGAGATCCCAAACCAGAATGAAGTACTTAAATCAAATGAATATTTAGAAAGACTGATAAATGAAGAAAATGACTGGATCGGAGAGTTAGAGAATGCACTGGTAAATTCAGGCGTTGTCAAAGAGACAAATGAGGATGAAGTAAGAAAAGCTGTGAATATTATGAAAAGCCGCAGGGTCAGATGGTATACCTATTAAAGTGTGGATGTTATTAAAGGTATATGGATGGATGGGTCTGACTTTATTTTTTAATAAAATGTTAGTAGAGTTAGTTACACTTTATTGCATATTTAGATCACGCAGAAAGGAGACCTTATCGCAGAGAACTTTGGTTTAGTTAAAATGAAGTAATATAGAAAACGCAAAGCGCGTAAATAAATGTGTAATGAGAAAATTAATTATTAGATTATAAAAGAAATTGAATTTATAATATAAATTTTTAGAGTTTTTTTGTAAATATGTACAAATCTTTTTATATGTAATTCAATTTCCAAATTGTACACATTTCTCTTGCAATCATTGTCACTATTACCAATGTAGTTGGTTTATCATTCAGCTAGTTTGGCACTCCTACTTTACACAAGGAGATATCAGAAGTGAAAACTAAGTTGGACTTGCATACTGATAAAGTTCTGTCCCCATACATTGAAACCTTGAATAACAAGTTATTGATGCGATGTAAGTTTTAAGAGGTTTATTGTAAAAATAAAGTTAAACACCCGTCCTAAATAAATACATACAAAAAAATACTAATTTCATACGAAAAATTTTGTTACCCACTGTAATGTTTTAACAATTTTTAAACACCACGTTTATGTAGTATATCAAAATATATATATATATATATCTTATTCGTAAATCAAAATATTAAAATTCTTGCATCAAAGTTAATTTAACGCTATCAAGTTTTCGAGAGTTTAGCTCTCGATCGACGCCTCGGAATTAATTTTGCAGTAGAATACTCCTTAACGTCTGCGGAGCGCTATCGTCTCCTAACTAAAAGTAGAGTGACTTGAGCTAGTTCCGAGTTAATCGTGTAATTCTCGAGATTTGGTAGAAATTGAATTCAAAAGGGATTCTTGTCGTATTATATTTATTTATTTAATTAATATCATTGTGTTAAATGATTATGTAAGTTAAATGTTTTATATATTCATGTATA
Organism: Antheraea yamamai; assembly: GCA_036509395.1. Lineage (NCBI taxonomy): Eukaryota > Metazoa > Arthropoda > Insecta > Lepidoptera > Saturniidae > Antheraea > Antheraea yamamai. The sequence goes on from AP028424.1 coordinate 15,131,607, forward strand.
TTCATCGTTTGATTGATTTTCTACTTAGCAAGTAACATAAACTTAGACGAAATGAAACCTCATCAACTCTGTTTGATGCATTACCCTATACAAACAAGCGTGGCACAAATCCTAATGCCCAGTTCCTAATGAAATTTGGAATGAGACTGATGTAGTTTCAATACATATAAGTTTTCCTCAAACACGAATTCCGAATTTTCGATTAATCTGTTTGCATATTCGGTAGGTTCATATTGACCGGATTCATTTCATGATCTGGTATAGATAACTAGAAATTACTCATTATAAATTCAAGATTAAAACTCAACATTACACTTATTCAATATTTATAAGCAGAATTTAAGAAAATATGTATGCAGTTATAACCAGGGCTTTTTTTCTGGGGGCATGCGGGGGCACGCAGTGCCCTTATAGGGAATTTCGAATATATCGAAATATTGCCATGAAAACTGAAAAAAAAATCAATCTTGATATTCTTTACAAAAAGTTTTGGTTTTCCGTTAATACGTACATAAGTTCGAAAATTAGCGTGCTCCCATAAAAGAAGTGACAAAAAAAGGCCTGGTTATAATATTTATATATCCGGTTATAGTTTCAAGGTTTTTATAAAATTATTGTAGATAATTCTGTAGACTAAAATATCTAAAAAGAGTAATAAACAACACTGTAAATAATTGAAATGATTACTTTTGTCAGTTTTAGTCGTGAGTACAACTTAACGTAACACATCACTGTCGGATTATGATAGCTCTATAGGATTAAGTTTGGTCGTGAGTTAAACCAGTACAAGATGAATCTTTTCATATTTATAGTTAGTACCTACTTTTTCTATATAATCGCGCTTCAATTAAATTAAATATAGTTTATGTTAATTATTTAAGTCCTCATGGATATAAGATGCTAGCAGATATAATTTTTGTGCCAACTGAATTCACAATAATCTTGCTGCATAAATTTACAATATTATTGACGAAATATTTATTCTGCATTTTGCATAATTTATTTTGCCTGCACATAAATAACATGCTGAGAAACGATGAGATTATTTGCTCATAAAATTCGGTTTGATTTCATGCAATATTATTGTACGCGTTTTATATTACCACCCACACAAACAAAATATGTTGTCAGAATGATATAACGCCATTTTATTTCTTACCCAAAAACTTATTCGATTGACTGTTTACTTACTTCTCATGAGGTCATGATGCGAACAAAATTGCAGTACAATGTTATTCATTTTCATACCTGATATATCATTATAATTGTGTAATATACGCTCACAGTCTCGTAATTTAATTAAATAAAAACGTTCGTATTTAAATTTCAGTATAACTTACAAAAATAAACAGTATAAGATAAATAAACATCACAATAACTATTATTCATCTGATGTAATTTATGTACGTATAAATTTCAGTGCTTGATACGTTACATCGGTTTCTCAAGCTATCTTAAAATCTTATTCGACTAAATTGACAGCTTTGTTAATATGTAATCAGTGTTTGTACTTTTTATCAGAGATAATTTATATAATTATTTTTTTGCTGACACTCACTTCACCTGTGCTGTTCTTTATCTTAACAATTTATTTGATATATACAGTAAAAACATTGGAAACAAAAATATACTTTATTATTTCAATTCTTAGTAAACAATGTTATCCGTTTACTTCCTCCCTCCTACACATGCCTACCATTCCGCTTGCCCCATTTCTTACATCGCTAAGCGCGTAGTGTTTACAAAGTTCATAGTCTCCTAAAATTTTAATAACTTTAATGAACGAAGGTAGAGATATACAGCGCGACTGGTTAGTCGCTAGCAATATTTTTACTGGATAATCATTAGTTGATTCTCGTTCTAAGTCAGTTTAAAAAATAGATGCTTAATATTTGACCTAGTTATCTCGAGAAACACAGAATAATAATAGAATAAATAATCTGAAGTCAAACCAAAACACACGTTAGGCCCGAAGTTGAAGTTACCGATAATTTCAATGTGGCTGTAGGTTTGCACCAGGGTTCAGCTTTAAACCCTTATTTATTCCTTCTTGTTATGGATGCGTTAACATCAGACATACAGGAGGAGACACCCTGGTGTATGCTGTTTGCTGATGATATTGTTCTTGTCGGCGAAGATGCTACCGAGGCCAGAGTAGGCTGGTAAAATGTCGAGAAAAACTGGAGAATGTTGGTTTGAAAATCAGTAGACTAAAAACTGAACATTTGTTTTGCGACTTCGGTGGTCCATCCAGTTTTTCACCTATAGCTTTAAATGGTTCGGAATCTCGGTTCTCTGATCCAAAACGATGGTTGCATAGACAATGACATGAGGAATATGATAAATGCAGGGTGGATGAAATGGCGAAAGTTGTCTGAACGTGAAGACCCGTAAAGTAATTACGTAATGATTAACCTTGAAAAACGCCCCTTTCAATATTTTCATTGAATCTAGGCGTGATTTTTTTACGTTTAAAAGTATTGTTCCCGTACTTTTAAAAGTTTTAGAACAAACTTTAACTAAGGTTATCTTTGTTATTTATTAGTATTTGTTTTGATATTATTATTTTATATATTAAAAGTGACCATGAACTACCACACAATAGAAGGGTGTTAAACTTCAATCATTCACCTGGTATAAGAATAGAGATATTGATAAATGAAGATATCGAGATAATTAATTATATAGATAAGGGCTATGTGTCTACGGAGTAGAACTAAAAACCTAATCGAAATCTATCCACCAGTTATTGAATGATGCGCGCACAACGACCGACCTCTATCATTTTACTTGTGTAACTTAAGTCTCGTTTAGCTTATTATAGTTCTATAGTGTCTTCCTATCGGAGCTTCCAAGCTACAGCTTAATAAATAATAGGAGACTTATATCAGACAATATTCTAGTTTGTGGTGAAACCGTTTTCATATAATTCTAGGTTGTTCTTCCTCCTGTTGTTACTGTGATCTTACGAGCATTTATAAGTGCACGAAGCATAGATCGTTCCTTTCGCTTCCGATAATAATATTCTGAAAAGCTAAAAACTATTATCAGTAATAAGTTTACTGCAAAATCTTAATTGCTTAATATAAATTAATCTCATTGGAAAAGGCTTGTTCAGCTATTTTTACATTAATATAGCCAACGTTTTAATAAGAAATATTTGAAACAAGTAATATAAAATCAGTCTAAACTAAACTATGAAGTGGTAACCAGTAAATAAGTATTGTGTGATCACCAATACATTACATTAATTTATATCAATCAACTAAAAGTCTGTCTGTATATTAGTAAATTGTCGACGATACGAAAATTCTACCATACAAATTCAAACCGCTACTAAAATGTCGCACTGAAATTCCACGTATAATTGATATTGGATTTCGCAGTCATGCATGATTTAATTTTGTCCGTCCGCTGGTCATGCGTTAATTATAATACTAGGCTGGTATTATCCAGTAATTATGGCCCGTTTAATGAAAATTCTAGGAATATTAAACGTATTTATGGTGACAGTACAAATATAAAATATTTATTACATAAAAAGCTGGGAATCTCTTCTATTATACATAATGAACTATATTAATTTAATATTATGATTTTTTGGTAATCTTTCACATTCTCGGTGATACTATGTTTTGAATATATTGTACAATGTACGTAATAAATCAATATTTTGTCAGTCTGTTTTAATAAAATTAAAATGTGTACAAAATGTTGTAGGTAAATTTTTCTGTTATTGTTTAATATACCATGAACGTAGAATGTGCTATAATTTCGGATACTGTTTTCGTAATGAAAGTAGAAGAGCTTATTCCAATAGACTCACAAACTGCAGCGAGCAAACTTCCTGATGCAAAATATCTACAAAATTTATAAAACAAATTTAAATAGCTTCATAAGATTGCTTTTAAAATACAATTTCATATTTATTGGATAGAATAATGTACAGTAGTTAAATTATTTAGAATTATTACAATATTTCGTGGCTGCTTTTGTCAATTAAAATAGTTTCCTAAGATTACTATTATCATATAGAATACAGATAGCTTACCTGAACTCGTTCTACAATCGAAAAATTCGTGAAAGTCAGCTTCAAATATTTCAACAACGACTTTGAAGCTTCATAAGTTAAAAAAAAATTAAATTAGGTACTTTAGTTGGCATACATTATTTTTAATTTACAAAAACTATAACTTTTCAATTACGTGTTAACATAGCAGGTTTTATTTGACAATATTGTTCACTATATAATGCTTAAGGTTACATAGCAGTTTTATACGAAAATTTGGTTAGTAAACTAGTAATAATAGTCAAAATATCGAGGCCTCCAAAAAGTGCACATAGCTGATATTGGTTTGACAATTAAAACATATTAGAAACTGTGAGCGCCTAGGCTATTATTTGTAATATTCTGGTATACAGGGCTAATTTGACGGATAGCAAGTTGCGCATAGCCCGCCCGAAACTTTGTCTAGATATTGTGAAACAAAGGCCGAATATTCAACTGTATTAAACATTAAAACTCATCCTGTAACTAGAAATATATTACAGAAACAACTCGTTACAGCGGTATTATTGAATTTACTTTCGTAGGTAGCTTCTGTTATACGAAGCGTTATAAATAAAATGTTTTAAACATTAACATTAATGTCATAATGGTAACGTATTATATATAAGCACTAATATACCTACCAAGTGAATGTTTAGACAGTAGCAATATTTATGGAAGGCACTCTGCACTCTATTCTCTTTCTAAATCAATTTAAAAATAGATTCTTAATATCCGACCTAATTATCTAGAAACATACAAAAATTATATGAAATCCTCTAAGCGACTATCTTAAAGCACAGTGTCAATGAAGGTCCGGTGAAGTGAAAGTGAAGCCAACCAACTAACAAAGGATAATTTTTCGGAGTTTGAACAAACAAAAGGATATATTGTCCGTTTTATTATCGAAAGTTATTAACATCGGGTCGCCGCTCGCATGTTTTATCACCGGTCATTCAACCTAGGTTTATTTAAGTTATTATCCACACTTTTGAAATTCTTAGAACAAAATTTACCTAAAGTTCTCTTTGTGTACTTTTTTTTTCAAAAATTTATCAAATGCCAATTTCATATATCTGTAGGAACTTTGTCGGATTTACGTTCTCAAGTAAGAGAAGAGTAATTAGTTTAACTCATTACGATTTACCGAATATATATTGAGTTTCTTTATAATAACTAAGTCCTGTTCGAATTTCAATGTTCTAATTTAAAAACTTATTGGTGAACTTCCGTGAAAAATAATGAGTGCTATTTTTTTACTGTTAACAATAACATGCATTGTGATCAAATAAATCAATTTTTAATTGGTCCATTCACAGTGAGTGTATCATTCGTTACAGAATATTGCCATTACTTTCACACCAATTTGGTTATCGTCTGATTTAATAGACAGCGTAACATTGTAAAAATGCGTAAAAACCGAAGTTTCAGCTATCAAGAGAAATTGTGTTTTATCGCTAACCTATTACATAATTAATAATATCATCGTAGTACGTTTATTTTGTTTGAAAACTTTTACATTCCGGTAAATGTATTTAGTAATAGGCTTTCTAAACGCTTATCTTTACAACCCGTAACGACTTATCATTTGAAGCTGAAAGCCGTAAGTAAATTGACCATAAAACGGCGTGCTTAAATCGATTACATTTTATTTTCTACCATTTTAAATAGTAAATAAATTTATTTTACTAAGGCTCATTTATATTGTATAATTTACATAGTAAGTATGCTCTTCCTAAATATATATTGACACACGTTATATTCACTTATGCCCGGCTTCTGAGGTACTTTAATTGTAGTTTATCTTTTCAATAGCGTTATCGGTACGATAGCTTGTCCAACTGCGTTTCTGAACACACGATCATACAATAAATGTCAGTAAAACGCAACAGGCCACTTGGCAGTTTCTCTTATGGATAACTTTGTTGAATCAATAACTATTGGTAGTTTAACCGAGTATCTCAGAAACCGGGCATTAAAGAGTTTTCTACATACTAACGATATAGGGACCTTTATTAAAACTATTTGATTGCCACATCCCCAAAACATTTGAACGTGATGTAACGTATGATTTGGTTGCGTGTATTATTAGTAATATTAAATATCATTGAAGCATAAATATGTTCATATAACAGGTTTTAAAACGATGTTACTTAACATTATCGAGTTCAGTTACGTGGGTGTTGTTATATATTCGTGTTGTTAATAACTAACTACCATTTATTTAATACAGCGTCTTGAGCTGTTTGTTCGCAAACCGGAGTTAAGTAAATATTTGTCTCTTAGAATACAGGAGTAGATAGATAGATTATTATCTTCCTTACTCGTATACAATTAATAATGAGACTGAAATTTTATTTATAATATTATATAATGAAACCGCCATAATGTTAAAGACATTTTACTTTTGTTGTTGATGTGAATATAAACATTGAGAGTATCGGATGACGATACATTATGTTGAAATAAAAAACGAATATAAGTGTCTCGCTTATAACAGTTTACCGATGTACCGTTACACCGGTTTATTAAAATCGATATTATACTTTATTTGCGTCATTAAGAGAAGAATTATTGTGGACACTTATAAATGTATAGTTTAAAACGTATACTATTCAAGGTTCAAGACTCTAATGAATCTCTGGTTATTCCAGGATTATATTCTGAAGGCGAACGGCTTTGTGTTTTGTATTCTAAGTCTAGTATTTCAACGGTCATTGTCTTTCAACCATTGCTTTCCAAAAGTTGCTACTGTTTTTGGATTGTCTTTAACTGACAATTGGGCACGTGATAATTACAGTATTTTTGTTAAATCATTATAAAAATCAATCTATTAAACAGGTCTGTTATTATAAATTTGAAGACTGCACACGTTCCGTTGTCACGTGGTTAAACTTATTTGAATCACCACCACCTCAGATTGAAGTCAACAGCTCTAACATAATTATTTTAACCTAACGAAAGATATATAATTCGATAGATCTGACTACGTATATAAATAACAAGATCTGCATTTATTTTCTAATGAAAAATATTATATTAGAAAATTGCTTTAGCAATTCCAGTTCAAAGTTTTAATTTTAAAAAGTCTTAGCCACTTCTAAGGCCTCACAGTTTCCCGTCTCCTTTGATTGCTTTTAAATTGAATGACATCTTACAACGGCTTATAAAGGACGCCTTTGAATAGTTTATTCTCATATTTTCACGGCACTTTGCGCTGGTATTCAGGAAGTCTCTCAAAAGTATTTCATTATGAGAGCGTTCGTACATAGTTTCTAACTTTACTTTTGACTATCATCGGTCTTTATTCTATTATATAAACAGAAATTAGTACATTACACAAGGCTATCCCGAATCAATAATAAAGCGAGATTGCTCGAGCAACCTATGCCAGTGTTATAATCATGGTCTACACTCCTCGGATATTTTTATCACGGCTTTTTTCAGTATACATACAGTTCTTGGTCCTTTTCTCATTATCTATTGCCTCGACGGCTAAAGGTTAATACTTATTATTAAACTCACATAAACGATTAATGTGACGTTGAACTAATTTTATATTGTTTATGATTAGTTAAAACTTAACAAACAGAAGTTTTGGATGCCAGATAAAAATCAGAACGCTTTAATGCAGAGTGGCCTTGTAGATGGGATATATTCACTATTTTTTAATTTCAGTGGAAAAAAAAGAAAAGAAGTCATTAATCCATTTTAAGATTTAGTGGGAGATAATTTGGATACTGCGTCGATCAAAAGAAATGTGATTAAATCATTGCATAAAGATAGTACATTTTCTAATACCCAACTATATAATAGCTATCAAAGTATTATCCTATATCACTTAACATTATTTGAGAATAATACAAATTATGAATTAACTTTTTGTTATTACCTGTTCCACATTAAATAGAACTGAAATTTCGTCTTGGTATGAGAGAAATAACATGGCTTTAAAATTATTCAATCTCATTAAATATAACTTATTACGAATAAATTAAAAAACACGAATATATTTATGCTTAATTAATATCTTTATTAATAATTTATCATCATTAATAATCAAAATTTAAATTGTGTAAACAAAATGCGAAACTTGAGTGTAATAGTCAAATATAAATTAAAATACGATTAACACATTTTAAATATTGCTGTAAAAGGATCCAAGGACAACTAACTTTGTTCTTTGTAACTACGAATTCAGTATTTTTGAAAATTTTTTCGTTCTTCAGAAGCCTATACCATAACATACGCGCTATACCTCTAGATATGTGTACCTTGTTGTGACAAGTTTTGATATCACTTATCTTATATACAGGGTTCATTTTATAAAGAAACGATCACAAAGAATAGCACAATAGATTGTCACGAATTAAATATTGGAGCACCTAATCATGTAACATATTTAATACATGATGATAAAAATATAATATTAATTCAGTTTATTATAATAAGAGAGCATACACGTTTCTAAAAACTCATAATTCTTAAATATTACTATGTAATAATTGTATGAAATCAGATTTAATAATTAGTCAAAGATAGATAGAAGATAGATTAAGATTGTGGGCAAGCGATAAGCTATAGAATTGGGTTACAAATGCTAACAATGCGAGGAAAATAAAATATTTTATTATAGTAGGTCGTTTACCCGAGTTTTATATCCTGTCTCTCATATTCATACATATCTCATATAGTTTATTTCACTCACTCTTGATTTTTTTCATTCTGAAGACAAATCACCATAAACACTTTTTAAATTAATCGAAGAAACCAATATCATCTCTCTTATATCCTAGATACATTTTCAAGATGGATCTGTTGTAGGTTTTGATTGATTTCCAATTACGGATCTGACGTGCGTTTTTATTACTACGAAATTTTATGTGACACAACTTCCACAGCGATGGTTCGTCAACTCACCTCGTCGAATTATGACAGCGACGTTAATTATACTCTACATGTTAAGTTACGGTCTAAATGTAAATAAAAATATATTTGCCATGGCCTACTTAAGAAATCATCTCGTGGCGAAATATTTTATCAGTTTTCTACAAAAAACACTTGTAGAATAAAATATTATTAACATTATACCTACATATTTTTTTGGTTTATTGTGCAATTAATTGTTACATTTTATTTATAATATTTGTAATGATTAATTGCCTATTAGAGCTTTAATTGCTTATGAACCTTTACTTGTATGCAATTGGTTTTATATTTTATTTAATTCTGATATTTACTAATAAAGTATTAATAATATATAATTATCTTACCCTGTTACAATCCTGTCAATAACTTTGCTCTCTACTGAACTAACTTCTATTTCACATACATCTTCACTTTTTTATAAGAAGATTTTTTTCAAATCTTTCACTTTCCGTGCGATTTTTCAGTCATTTCCTTTTATACACACCTTGCCCTAGTAATTATAAACACGACAAAATATAAACATATATTATTTATGTATCTTTTTGTAATTCTATTAAATATATTTTAGCAAACCAATCAACAATAATAACTGTACTTCAAAAAGCAATGAGAGCAATAAAAAAAACAATGTGTTAGCTAACGCATACTTCTTAGATAAATCTCGTGCATTTTAATATATCAATAAACGTTGTAATAAGTGCAAAAGTAATACGATTTTACTGAAGATATGGTGCAAAAATTAAAATTCAGAGTGTATAGAGACGCCACACAATAAGAGCTTGATTGCAATCGATATTATACGAGAGTTAAAAAGAATTCAATGAATGCTGTAACTTTATTCCGTGAACGCCTTATCCGGAAGAGGCATGATTATGTAAGTAGACTCGACTTGTGAATAATTTCACTTGATCACGTGGTGCATGTTCATGTGTAACTTAACAATTATGGACAGTATAACTATTGTGACTAGTAATAGAAAACTAAACTTTTCACTATTCCGTAGTTATTATACATATATATATATATATATATATATATATCAGAGGAACGCTAAGAAATATTTCTTGCTCCTAGTTTTTGCTCGCGGCGTCGCTCGCGTTAATGTAGATGACATATCCCTCGGAAGCAGCTTTTTTTCTGGATGAATGGTTCTCTATTTCTGTGTCCTTTTATGTAACTGACAGCAAAATTTTATTATGAATTGGTTAAAGCGTGAAAGTGTAACAAATAAACGTCACATTCATATTTCAGATATTGGTAAGGATTAGTAGAATATTTGGCAATTAAGTTTAAAATATGTATTTACCACTACTGTATTTGTAAACTATTGAACCATAGAAAAAAAAAGGATTACCAGTTAGTAACAGTCCTAAAATTAACTAAAACATTAGTTAAAAATATAATATACATTTAAAGGATTTTTTTATAATTACGTAACTTATATTTATCTTAACACACTATCCATCACGCACGGATATTAATATGAAAATGCTTTATTCCGACCTCGTGCAAGTATTCCGTTGTTTAGAAGTAGGAAAAACGGTTGTTAGTATTTTGAAGCTCAGTTGTAATAACTCTCACTGAATCAAGAATGAGCCGTATTATGTTTCGAAGAGAATAAATCGACAGCAGAATTTGTGATAGGGATTTAATATTCACCACACTCTTCGAATGCTTCATTGAACTGCCACTTTCGGTTTGTGGGACAAGAGTGTTCCTAATAAATCATTTTTAAATGTACCTGCATTTTTGTGTGTCTGTCTAAGGTGAATGGGATGTGAAACTTTTTTATTTACAGATTCGGAGTAATGTTTGATCTATTTTTATGTATACAGATCTATACAAGAGTGACAGTGTATTTAGAAAAAGTAGTTATTAGATTCCGTCCATAAAAGGTTATTTTCTAATGAGCTGTCATAATTAGTAGAACTTAAAAAACTTAAGGGTGTTATTTGGTCGTTAACCATATACAGAGAGTTACGCTCATTAGGACCGAAGACGCGAGTGTATTATTATTTCTATAAGACCATATGGTTTTTGAAAGTTTGAACAGTAAACCAATGGTCCCCAAACTTTCTTGTCTCGTAGACCCCTTAAATATTTTTACGGTACTCGGTAGACCCCCTATGTTTCAAAGTTTTGATTCTAATCACAAAGAGAATCGCTTGCTAAATTAAATTTTATATGTAATTAGGTATTATTATAAATAAAATAATTTACTACTATGGAATTTATATTAATTCAACGCTATCATCAAAGTTAAATTTCAACAAAAGTAGTTATGAAAGTTATGAAATTTTTATGACGTCATCCCATCATCGATCTGGAATTTTCTACTGATTTACGGATGCATATAATCATGAAATTCTCTGATCTAGCTCCATAGCTTCATAATTTACATTTATCGTTTAGAAGAGTTTACTTATATGTGTATTGTAAAAAATAATTATGTGAGTACAAAGGCACTGTCTTGTTTCGTTATTATATTTATGGAAAGTTACAATTCTCGTAGAGTTACTTAAATAGAATTCACTACTATCGACACCCATTTGCAGCTCGTCGATCCTCAGATTTGTTTTTTCTTGACGTGGATCATTTGAAGTTCGAAATCGATCCCTATGGGTTCACATGAACCACTTTGGGGGCGGGCACACGCAGTAAACTAACAAACTGGTGAAATAGAAATTATATATATTAGGGTGGAGTGAAAAAAACAAAATTTTTTTTTTCTTAGCCTGGGGGTCAAATTTGTAGCTTATAAAAAACAAAAATTTTTGAAAAAAAAAAAAAAAAATTTTACTCAACATCTTGAGCCAGCCCACTCATTTTTAAAATTAATTACGAGTAAAAATATTTGGTTGCAAAAAAAAAATTTTTTTTTTCTTTGAATCTCTTAAAACATCTAAGAACTGGCAATTATGATCATTTCCAACTCAAATTTTATTCTAGTGCCCTAAAGAGGAATGGTACTTTTTGGGATTTTTTTTTAAAATTAAAACAATAGTCACAAAATTTTTTTTTAACTTGTGATTTTTAATTGGCATAAAAGAGGATACTCTGAAGTTTCTAGAACGCCTTCAAAAATTTTTTTTTTGCAACCAAATATTTTTACTCGTAATTAGTTTTAAAAATGAGTGGGCTGGCTCAAGATGTTGAGTAAAATTTTTTTTTTTTTTTTAAAAAGTTTTTGTTTTTTATAAGCTACAAATTTGACCCCCAGGCTAAGAAAAAAAAAAATTGTTTTTTTCACTCCACCCTAATATATATATATATATATCATAATTATTACATAGTATAAAAGAAAGTCCCCTACCGCGTCTGTCTGTTCACGATAAATTCAAAAAATACAAAAGATAAAGTGATTCATGAGGAAGGTTTTAGTATATAATTTGTCATGGATTTTTTTATAATCAGGCCGGGACAACGTCTGCCGGGCCCACTAGTATATATATGTATATATATATAAAGCATTGAATTAATATAAATTCGATAGAATATTCTCATTCAAATAAAATAAGTTATATTTTAACTTCTTAATGTTTACCTTACTTCAAAACAACTTGGGGGGAAAAAATGTTATAATCCAGACCTTTTTATTATGTTTACCAAAATATTCAGCTTATTCCGTCTGGAGCTATGTATCTCATACTTTGATCTTTCGCGAATAAACAACTACATGTTTTTAGTTGTTTACTTAAGAGATACATGAAAAATAAATATTTCTTCGAAATTATAAACGCATATTTTATAGGCATTTTTTAAATTAATCACATTTAAAAAACATGGTCAATAATAATCTTAATGTTATATTCACTATTTAACTTAATAATTATCTCTATATAACAAAAACTAATGAACTAGTTTCAATATATTTATCAGGTTAATGTAGGACTGAACTTTAAAAAAATGTAGGAAATATTATTACGCTGATACATATTCTGTGTGGCTAAGAAAATGAAGTGTATATACCCACAGTGAACGCAGGACTGAGTAAAAAGAAGAGACTTCCCATTTTTAATCTATACAAATTATATACTTAATAAACCATGTGGCGATACATTAAAAAGATCATGTGTTTTTTGAAACGCATAGTAGGATAAACTAGATTTGGAGAAGAATTATGTCTAAAAACTCAAATTAACCAAATGGGGCGATTTTCCGAGCTAGATTAAACAAACATTATTCAAATGCGGGTATTTTAATTGGAGCCAGTCTTGGCCACACCTAGTAAATGCCGATTTCAATAGGTAGAGAAATCGCGACTTCTACTCGTTTACGGTCATTCAATTCGTAAAGGCTGATAAACGATGAGCCTTATTTAGACTTAATACCACATAATTATGAACAAGAAAATGCTACCTGATCCTGCGTTCTTTATCTATTTATATATTTAAAAAGTCCATTTAACATAATACAAATTGTACCCAACAATAAAATAACTACGATTAAATAAACATGTTACGTTAGCATGTCCATATTGATTTGATAACTGTTTTAATTACATGTTGGTAGTGAAATGGTATCATATAACCGGTATAATAATCGAGAAATTTCCAAGTCCTGTGTGAGATTCGTTCATTCGTTGTTATGAATTACCAGGAATAAAAAGCGAACGCACCTTTGTTCCTAATGTGGCTATGTTATTTTTCGCATATAAATAAAAGTTTGCATAATTTTTATTATACTACTAGCGGGCCCGGCGGACGTTGTCCCGCCCTGATTATAAAAAAATCCTTATCAAAATATATACCAAAACGTTTCTCATGAATCACTTTATCCACTGGTGAAAACCGCTTGAAAATCCTTTGAGTAGTTTTTGAGTATATCGCGAACAGGCAGACAGACAGACGCGGTAGGGGACTTTGTTTTATACTATGTAATGATATACATTTATAATATAATACTATATTGTATGTCACTAAATTACCCTCTAATTTTCTAATAATTTTTTAGCCTAATATTCATTTGATGCCATAAAATCCGACCATTCGTTGGCATGCATGGAGCTACGTCACATTTTTTAACCGATATATATTTATTCTATGTTCTGTTACCGTTAATTATTATTACCATAGAAAGTTTTAGCATTGATATCATTGTAAATAACGAGTTACCGTGTCAATATAAATTCAATATTTGTTAAATTATTTGGTAGCTCGAGGCATTCTTAAAAACATTCAATGTAATCAAATATGATTCAAAAATGGTTTAAAATTGGAAAATGTACAATAACACGTGTACTTGGGAGTGCGTTTATATTTCTGTGTCGTCATAACACCATTGACATTCGTTTAGTCCAAATGTAAGTCATAATAACGGTATCATTTTAAGAGATGCAAAAATTACCGAATGTAACGTTTGTTAACTGTTGTTCGAACAACTCGAAATCTACAACTTGTTAATATTTTATCGAGTCGCTTATTCTATCCTAAAATTTAAATATTATGTATTTTGTTGCGAGTTTCGTCGACCGTGATCAATGAACTATGACTTACATAACAGAAAAGGTACAAAAGTATTCGTAATTATTTGGTTTCTCAATATAAATTTCGCTCATAGTATATCTCCGAAAGTTTTATGAATATGTACATATAAGTAGTTTTTGGTTTTAATCAAGTCTTGACTATAATTTATTGGTTAAAAGTATCAAAGATAATATACAAAAAAGGGAAACAATAGTTAGGACTCCTTACAGCAACAGGATGGAAGACAGAATTTTCTTAGAAAAATGTTCCTTCATTTAATATACGACATGTGCCCCAAAAGGATCATATTCCATTTGATGTTATAATGTTATTTTTATTATCATGCTTTTATTAGCTCTACCTGTATGTATGTAACCGACCCTTTTGAGCTCGATTTTGTCCTACTTTGAACGATCAGATTTAATTCAAACTTTGCACACCTGTCAAAGGTCGATGACAAAACAATAATCCGAAAAAAAAAAATTTAAGTAAAAAATGAAAAATAAATAATAGTTTAAAAAAACTAAAAAAACACGCTTCCATAAAAAATCCACCTAAAAAACAGAAAATAAAATTTAATAAATTTGGATTAAGAATAGTGTAAATTAGAAATAAATGTATATTTTTGTAAAAAGTGACAAAAAAATGATAAAAATACTGATATCTGGAGGCGCTGATATTAACATGCGATGCGTCACTGTTTTTTTAGTTTTTTAAAACTATTATTTATATGAATTAAAATTAATGAAATCTGATTTCTACTAATATTGCAACAATTCTATTTTTTGTTTTAAAATTATAACAGCTTTAGTTTTATCTTGTACTATTTAAAAACATAGATGTTTTTGAAAAATGCATGGCTGTATTTATTTTTGACACCATTATAAAAATACGTAATTACCTCGATTTATTAGAAGGGACACTCTGAAATCTTATAAATAAATTAGGGAGTGTTGTTCCCATATTTTCCTTTAGTAAAATTTAACTTTAAATGATGCCTTAATAAAGCAGAGATTCATTAAAATATGTATTTGAAACTCATTAAGGCTACTTGTCATGACATAATTTTATTACGATCATTTGAGTTCGATCAGAGGTAAGAAAAAGCTGCTGCAAAAGTAATTTTATAAGACGAACAATCACTTCTGTATCAAAATACAAACTGAAGAGTAATAATGGTAAAAGGTTTCACAATGTCTCTGTTCAACCAACTTGACTTATGCAAATTGTTGCAATGTAAGTAAAAAAAAAATCGTAGACATTGACTTTCAAAGGTCGATACAGCGGTCACGGTAAGTCAGAGTTGTATTGTAACCTCCACCATTATCATTGTCGTTTTAATAATCCATCATCGATTATACCGAGTTAACCCACAAATATCATTCAGCTTTTTATTATATGGATTATCTGTTACTTTATTTGTATACATACTATGTCATAAATAAACACTTAGGAACTCGGTAACTCGAGGATTTCTTATTATTGTAGTAAATCTAATAATACTAACTCTTACCACGTACACATTTGCTGCGATTAGGAAGGCTTCTGATTTTGTTATTACCACGTTAGAATCTTAATTTTAAAATTCTATCAGAATCGTAATAGAAGCATCTGAGGACTAGAATTATATAAGAATTATCAACCACCCATTTCATAGGCTTTTATTAAAATATTTAACTTAATAATATTACCTCTGGCCTATAACGAAACGTACCTTACTATTAACAAAAGTATTCTTATTTTTATGTTACTACTATTTTTAAAAGCATATTCAAAAACTACACTTCCTTTTAATAATAATGTACATATTATTGAAAATACTTGACATTTGTATTTCGCTGGTTATACTTTATTTCAAAATACAAGATTTATGTATTTTACATTTTATTGTTTATTTTTTTGTTAATAATTTAATAAGAATGTACCAGAAAACGAATCCAAGACAATTTTAAAATAGTGCTTATTTAGAGGTTACATAGGTGCTCTCAGATTATTTTTTTCATACAAATTGTTTCACAAGTCATAAACTTATAACATTAATTAACTGATGTTTTTTTTTAATAATTAATAGTATTACAAGACGCTGAGAGATTTCAACGACATCGTATCTTTCACTATTTTACTATTAGGTACATTTTTCAGTGGGTTTTAGTGTCAAAATTTTTCCATCTTAATTGAAATAAATTAGCACAATAATTCCCGATTGACTATTAATAAAAATTATAAACAAACTTTGAATGAAATCAATTTTTATCGATAAATCGTCTTTTACAAAATATGTAGAAGACAGTATGTTAATAATGTGAAATTAAATTAGTATTAGATATTTGTTTATTATTATATTATACTAGCGGACCGGGCGGACGTTGTCCTGCCTTGATAATAAAAAAAATCCTAAAAGTCAACTGCAGCGCCACCTACCGAGTCCAATTGTCAATCTAAACCATTCTCGAATCTCCACGAACACACACAAAAAATTTCATCAAAATCGGTCCAGTCGTTTAGGAGGAGTTCAGTCACATACACACGCACACAAGAAATATATATATTAAGATATAGAAATCCTGGATAATACAGTAATGAAATTACAAGATTATTCACAAATAAAATGCAGAGTGGAATCCTTTCAAATTTAAATAACAAAACTTCGTAATCATCTATCATTAATCCTAAACATAATTCGCAAAAGCGTGGAAGAGAAATATCGCAAAGCGTTATCGGTTATAATCAACGTATGTTCAAAAGTCCGTCATTGAAAGTGATTGTTTGATAGTCACTTACGCTGTTATCAGGAGGATTCCGTAGACCGCGTGCGCACGCGTCACTCAAGCCTCACACACTAACCACGAGGCACGAGATACTAATTGACGTTCCCCACCTTAAGGCTTTCTTCCGAAACCAGTAGACCATTTTTAGAGATCAGTATCTGACAGAAGTTGCGTAACTGTTGGGAACGAGTTCGCGGTGCTGGTGTTCGTCGTTTGCAACGTTTATTGGCCAAATAATGCTAAATACAATTTCTGCATACGTGCATATCTTACGTTTATTTCATAAAGAGTATTGGGATGTAAAGCCGTTATTGAAAACAAAATATTCATGAAATAAGGTAGATATAGCTGGCAAGTGTAACCGTCAGTTACGCCTAGACGGGGATTTAGTTAGTTAATATTCAACTTTTATTTTAAGTGCAATATTACACAAAAGTTTTATTTAAAATGCCTTCAAGATAACGTCATAAATGTAAAAGTAGCGGAATACAAAAGTAATGTAACACAATAAATACAAATTTATTCCTTAGCAACTTTATTACAATATTTTTGAAAATTATTTTAAATTCTAAAACCCTATTGCCAATGTCAAAGACTCTTTCCACACAGAAAGAGATTTGATTTAAAATTATAGAAATATATATTATTATGTTCTGTAGCAATACAATGCAACTGAAATAAACCGTTCTATAATTTTATTCTTAGCTTCATATATTTCTCATTATTTAGGAAACTCCTTTTTATTGTAGTAACTAAACGCTTCTAAGTTAACACCAGACTGATAATAATCTCTACTAATATCTTATGTACGTACATAAATGTTAATGCATTTGTTACAAGATAGGCTTATGTAAGTTGCAAACATTAATTCAACATTCCCTATTCAACTGGTTCTACTCGTTCTTATCTACATATGACAAAATTTCAGTTAATGTTGTAAATGTGAATATCAAGCCTTGAACTGATTTTATCATGTTTAACTAAATGATAATTGATTACTAATAGGCTGTCACATGTGAGAAATAATGAAAGATTTTCTGTTTAGACTAACAAATCTTGAGTTCATAGACTAGTCCAGAATAATTTGACTTTTATTACTTATTAGTTCTATTAAAAATCTATAATTTAGATTATTTCATTTAATCGCCACACCTTATTCAACCGCTTAAGCGTTGCCTAAATCAACGTCGAACTAACTTTATAAGTAAAAAGAGTTTTTAGTAATTTTTATTAGTAATTTGTAAAAGCTCCTGTTAATATAAGAATGCGCATCGTATATCGTAACGAAAGTTCTGTTTCTAACTTCAAAGTTCTTGCCAATTACCGTGATTCTAAATTTAGTTTCCATTTGCCTATGGTATACTTATGAAAGTAGATAGTAAAAAAAAATTAAGCATATGACACAAGCAAATATGTAATACAACAATATTTTACAGGTTTACTATAACTTAACATAACCTAATATCCTAACATAGGATATTTAATTTAAAAGAATCCACATAGATCCGTAGTAGTTCTTGGATAAGCCCCTCCAAATAACCTTACAGGTGTTTTGCTCCAATTTATATACAGTATGTCACTCTTTTCCAGCAACGATTCAGTTAAAGAACATTTCTTATAATTCTGGATTATAAATTCTATACCGATATTTTTCACTCTAATCGGAGAAAGTATATGGGTCATGTCGATGCTTTCATCGGGTTGGACATAAAGAACTCGATCGTACAATTCCACATTTTTACATACTCTAGGACCTAAAGATGCAGGTATATTAGCACCTTCATTGTCAAATTCAGATCTATATCTATTAATATCAGGTATAGTGTCGTCGCCACCCACAAAACTTACTTTCTTTTGTTCATCGTTCACTCCAATAACTAATCGTTCATTCAAAGCGTTACCTATTTTTATATATTTGTTAAAATTGTTTGTAGTCTTTATTATTTGTTTATTACTTGGCAATACATCATTAATTTTATCATGTATTTTACCTTTTCTTTGTTGAGTGGGTAGAAAACCGTGATTATATTTTAAAATGGATATCGTGTCTGTATTAGAATTAGACAGGTTTGATACTTCCGTTGCCAAATCTCGAGCTTTTAAAATATTTTCATCTTCAACTTTTCCTAGTTTATAATTATCGTACTTATAATTTAACCTTATCGAAGGTATATTTTTATTAGAATCAGATATGTGCTGGTCTATTTCAGTTTTAACATTCATGTTTATGTGACGAGGTGTATAATCATTGTTGTACGATTTGACATTATGCCACTTATTACCTTTTGATAAACTTTTTGAATACATGTCTTGGCTATTTTCCAATATTTTAGTTTCGGTATTTGTTAAATCATCTAAAATATTAGAATATTTCTTTGATTTTAAAAATGATAATACTGATAACAGATTATTGTTATACAAGATCATTTCAGATGAATTTTTCTTTTTGTTTTCTGATGAAGATATTTTAGGTTTAAATGTAGCTTCAACACTATCGACGTTTTCATTACTGGCTTGATCAATACTTCTATAGAATCGTTGCTGATGATCCGTTGTTTCACCTCTGTTGAATATTTCTACTTGTTTAGGTCTCGTCTGTGCATGCGATTTAATAATATTACTCCTTAAATCATCTTGCAATATTTGAACATTGATTTGTGGACTTAATTTTGTGATATCATATCGTCTTTCTATCAAATTTTTTCTCTGAAATGCTGAAGGAGGGCGAACTTTCATTAATTTGAAATCAGAGGCGTAAGGAAAACTGTCTGATACTTTAAAAAGCGGTATTGTTGGAGGCGGTTTCTTGTACTCTTTTTTATGAAAATTGATGCTTTTTAAATAATTTAACACACTTCCCGCAAATTTTGAGCTAGTCCATTGACCATAAACTCTTGTATTTTTCTGTTGGGGTGGAGGAGTTTCAATGTCGGTTATTTTATAGTTATATATTTTACTTTTGGAAATTTTTTCTGTAATTTTTTCATCGTCATCTATTTTATAAATTGACAATGGAGACGTAGGTTGACTATTTGTTTCGAATTTTTGTATTGTATATTTTTGATTCAATGACGGAGGAGGTGGTGGTGTTTCATATTCTGATATTATTGGAAGATCTACAGTGCTCGATAGTGCTGGTTCAACTTTTTTTACACCAGTAATAGGTTTGAGTCGAGCACTGTGTTCGTTATTAGGACTCCAGAAATTTAGATGGTCATTATTTATGCTAGGTGTTTTATAAGTGACTAGAATATCCAAAGCCTCTTTTTGTTTATTTTCTACATTCGACCTCATCGGTATCAATTCTACACCTACATCATGTTCTATGTAATTGTAAGGTGTCCTGAATTTAATGTAACTTTTATTTAAATTTGCGTTATGTAAGAGAGATGGCGGCAGCTCTGTTTTTTCAAAATTATTATGTATTTCTTCAGTTTGCAGGTCACTCAGAACAATGTATCTATGTATATCATTATTTTTTATTTTATTCTTAGTAAAAGGCTTTTGTTCTTGTAATGGATCATTTCTTGCCGTGTAATTTCTTTCTATCGTTGATGCTAATATCATGTTCACGCCAAATATTTCACCCTCGAATCCGTTTTGAGAACCTGTAATTAGAATTCATAAAGTGTAATATGTATATTATACTAGTATTATAAATATATATTAGGATTAAAATCATATTTATAATGATAAATATGAATTTACAAAAAATAACTACCAAAAAAATATAAGGCTTATAATATTAATACTTTTATATTATATGCTTATTGTTATTTTGTTTTTTTTTTTGTTTTTTCTGCTTCTTACGTTAATAATTTATTTTAATTATCTTTATATATAAATTTCTTCTGTACGTGTGTATGTCACTGAACTCCTCCTAAACGGTTGGACCGATTTTGATGAAATTTTGTGTGCGTGGTCATGTAGATCCGAGAATGGTTTAGATTCACAATTGGACTCGGTAGGTGGTGCTGCGGTTGAATTTTAGATTTTTTTGTTTTTATTATTATCAAGGCAACACAACGTCCGCCAGGACCGCTAGTTTCATTACAGAAGCTTTATTGGTATTTGAAAAAAAAATAGTATGCTTTAACGCTTTTCCCACAAAATAAATTATATAAAAAAATAATACCATTGTCTGCAGTACCGTATCCTATTATGACGCTACCGTCACCGGGTAATGTGTATCCGCGTAGCTGAAATAGGATTAATTATATGTTAAATCGTGCACTTTGATATATTAAACAAATCCTTAAGTTGCAAATTAATAAATGCAAGGATTTAAAAATTATTGCTTCATGTCTTTCGTCAAGGCGGTGTTCAATTGTAGGTGATCGTGATACTTAAGGCCTATATCTTTATAGTTCCACATACAACAGCCTTGTAGTAGATATAGTTTCGAAATTATTGTCTATATTAATTTATCACATGATAATCTGTAATAAACTCGTGGTCAATATGACCTTAGCCTGCCAAATTATATGACGTAATTAAATTATATTTGAATATTATTCGATGATCTAGCTTTTGGTGTATTTCGCTTATCGGTCTATGTGGGTGACAGCACAAGATTACATTAGATTGTACTAACAATATATTATGAGTCTACAATCTCTTAGAAAGAAGCATAAGTTACAGTAAATATTCTTGCTAGTTTATTCTTTTAACCTTCACATAATTTTTTTTTTAATTTTTACAAGTTGTATTGTATGATTTGACAAGTCTTGAACGCATTAAAAACTTGCTTTGAATGCTCGACATTTCGGCCAGCTTATGGCCGCTACCTAAGCCAAAATGTCGAGTTAACAAAGTAAATGTTTAACGCATTCTAAACTCATCAAATCATACATAATAACTGTTAATATGTTACTTATATTTTAAACAAAATGATTAGTTAATACATCACCATTTGAAGCGTAATATTCTCTCACTATTATATTACAACTAGCCGGCCCGGCAGACGTTGTCCTGCCATAATTATATAAAAAAATCCTTGACAAATCATATACCTAAACCTTCCTTATGAATCCTTTTATCCACTGATGATAAACCGAAATGACGAAAATCCGTTCAGTAGTTTTTGAGTTTATCGTGAACAGACAGACAGACAGACGCGGTAGGGGACTTTGTTTTATAATATGTAGTGATTTTATACTATGTAACGATAAAGCACTCACAAGACGGAAAATTAAAATTTTCAGTTATTTGCAGGAAAATTATATAGCACAGTTGTCTCACAAAATGTATTTATGAAAGATTGTCATTTGGGATTCTGCTAGAAACACACTACCATGCCTTGGAGTGATGTGGCGCGTCATAAGCGTAGTCTCCTACATTATTACGTTATGTCACATTACGACGCCTTGGTTCGTGCCGCAGATCGCTTGGCTTTGATGTGTTCAAAGCAGTGTTATAAATTATGTGTTTACACTAAATTTGTTTCTAGACTCGAAGCGTATTACTTGTGTGAATATGCTAACGGATACTGGGTAGCGGAAGCATTTATGAAGTGAAAACTTCCTTAACCGTGTTAGGCGATTTGAAAAAAACTTATGGGCTCACTCACCGATCACCACTACATACTCGTGACGTATTGTGCTTATGCAAGACATTGTGTGCTCGTATACTTAGCTGTATCATATGCGTGTTTGAATTTTAGGTTAGGTAAAATCTTGTGTATATGTAATATTGATATTTTATATAGAGCTTGTGCAGCCCATCATATGTTTTGATTATTTAATAAACCGTATAAAAATGTTTTTATAATGTACTAACGGACCTGGCGGACGTTGTCCCGCGCTGATAATTAAAAAAAACTTTACAAATTATATACCTGAACCTTCCTCATGCATCACTTTATTTACTGGTGAAAACCGCATGAAAACTCGCTCAGTACTTTTTGAGTTTAACGCGAACAGACAGGCAGACGTTGCAGAAGACTTTGTTTTATAATGTGTAATCATAATTATTGCTCCGAGTGCATGATTCTGTAAGTGCTCGCCGACATACTGTTAATCTAATTTTGCTATGATCTATAAACTACAAGCCGAAATCCCAATCTTATCGATTTGCAATAATATTGATGCACGAAAACCTTTTCTATGGAGAAATACTAAGTATACCAACTATTGACATTTTGTAACCAAGCGTGATACTAAGATCGCAGAGGCTTGATAAGAAGTAACGAAAGGAAATTTAAAATTTTCCACCTATTATGATATATCTGATAGTTGTACTGCACTGTTGCACTGAACTGCAATAGTTTCCACATACACCGTTAAAAGTTTCACATTAAAAGCATATCCAACTTCATTATGTGAGTTTGGTGAAAACGTTGCTCCTATGTTTGAACGGTAGCACAAAGGCTTTACTAATACTGTGCAGGCAATAAATTCAGAGAGCTCCACGGCGCGACACGCATGTGTACACAATCGCTGTCATGTCAAAGCGGGTCGTGTCAAAGCACGTCACAGTTTCTACCTTTATTTAAAAACTTTTGATTTCGAGGTGATATATAATATGGTGAATGAGCAATATATAATATGGGAATATGCGAATCATAAAAAACGAAGTTCCAGGAATTCGGTATCCTAACTCTACCCTCCCAATACATTCATGATAATTTAATGTATGTCCGTAAAAACTTTGAAAACCTGCATTTTGTAAAAGACCCGCATAATCTAAATACTAGATACTATAACAAACTGGTCGTCCCATGTTTCAGACTTAGCAAAACCAATAATAGTTTTTTAGGTAATAGTGTTAGGTATTACAATAAAGTCCCAAAACATATTACCGATTTGCCGGATTGTAAATTTAAGCGCCGTGTCAAGCGGGTTTTAGCGTCGTAGGGCTATTATAGAGTGAATCAATATGTGAACGATGGAGATGTCTAGAATTGACTCCTCTCTGTGCATCCACTAAAAACGGTATTGTAACGTATAATATATTCGAAATATATATATATGTTAAAAAGATGTACCCGATCGAATTTCTTGCCGGTTCTTCTCGATGACTGAGTTGTTTTCCGAACCGGCGGTAGATTTGACGTTCATAAGCGCCTAAACTGAATAAAGTATTTTTTATTTGATTTGATAGAATGCCTCGCTATACTTCACCCAAACAAAATTTACTGCATTATAAACTGATTTATACTATATATGTCTGCATACTATATAAAATTTACGTTTGTAGGTAAGTATTTATTTAACTTTCTACGTAACTAGAATATTAATTATCAGATTTATAACACAAAAAGATTATCGTTCAGTAGGAATAGCACGTTCGATAACCGTATTGAATGACGTGGGTCGAATCGTACGATGAATTTGAACTTTCTATGATACATATATTATAGAGCGATGTCTAATGTTCACATAGTTATATTAAATAGATTCATTACATGAAATAATGAATTTGTAGTCAAAAAAGAGTACCACTTAGCGATTATGACTCGGCGGTAAGCGGGTTCGGACAACACGTCGATCGACTTAGGTTCCGTTACTTTAGTGATGGAAAACATCACGATGAAGCCATAGTAACATGATGGTGGGTTTTTTTAAACATGGTTAACTATCACCCTCGAATTGAACATTTGTCCGGCAGCTGCACTTAAGGGCAAAAATCCTCTCAATATAAGCTTAGCATGTTTACAACTTTGGACCAACATCATCATTTAAACGCTAAAACCCATAGAGTATAAGAAACCTTCATGCTCTAAGCTCTATGTTCCTTTTTTCGGCTATTTTATAACTTATAGTCTATTAATATATACATATATATGTTTTTTTATATAATAGGACGTAAACGAACAGGTGGGTCACCTGACGTTAAGTGATCATCACCGTCCATAGACACTTGCAACACTAGGAGAGTCGCATGTGCGTTGCCATCCTGTGTTTGGGGGAGGGAGAGTGGGGAAGGGGGGAGGTGGAAGGGAGGTGGGTTATCCGGCGCTCCCACTGACCGAACGAAACGCAACAGTGCAAGCACTCTTACTTCACGTCGGTTTCCTATGAGGGGGTGGTACTACCCCGGGCGAGCCGACCCATTCATGCTGAAACCAGTAATAGCTTCAGCGTGGCTCTGCCACCTATAGAATAATATATATATATATATAACCATACACTAGTTAGTAACACAATTTCTAATTGTACAATTGAAAAATAAACGAAAGTTCTTACACTTTGAGCTGCCTCGCATGATACAAGACGTGCGTCAATATACAGTGCCCATGCTCCAAAATCTGATTGGTATGATAAACACAGATGGCGCCAGACGTCTGTCATTATATCGACTGTAGATGTAGACGTCACTCTCCCGTTGATAGATACCTTAATGTTACCCCCTCCGGATTCTAACCACAGTCTGGCTACACGACTACTGCCGTTTGCTATTAATAAAAATAAATGATGTAATATGACTACCTATATAAAAATTAACAAAGACAAAGTCTATAGATACAAATGAACTGTGTACGGATCTATAACGAATGATTTTTTTTCCAAACAAGTATTTGATGTAGTTAATATTATATAGGTTTCGAAATCATTGTATAATTTGGTTATAGCAAGGACTATATCCTACCTATATATTATTTGTTGGCCTGTTTCTGACTGAAGATACATAAATATATAAATTCATATTTAAAATTCTTTAATTGTGAATAATTTCAATTAATATTAATTATGGCATGATCAGTATAATTTTAAACTAATTATAGTAACAAATTCAACAAAGTTTCTATAATAATAATGTCCAATATAATTATCAATGTAAAATTCATAGAGACAAAAAAATTGTTCGCAAATAACGCTGCTCGATTGTCATTTCGTGTATTGTATCCTGACTTTACTAATAAATTTTACGTTTCTGAATGGATCAGTCACATTAGCTTTGATAAATTAATTCCATTGATGCAAATCAATCCCACTTGATAGTGAAAACACCTTACGAAACGTTACATGGCATTAATTCTCGAAGAGGGCTATTTGTTAACGTTTACTGCCTTTAAAAATTCCTATAATATTTTATTTGACATTTAAATAGTCATAAATTATACTAATATAAAAAAAGAAACTAGTGTATTTTGTTCCATTAAAATTAAGAAAAAAAATTAATAACAGATTATATCTTAAAATAAATCTTGAACTAAAATATGTTTATACTTAATCAGATGACATCGTTTCAAAAATATTTTTATGAAACATTTCACCTGATGAAACTCTCATTACATATACAAGATTTGTTTCCTATGAAATTTAATAATTTTACATGAATTTAGGCTATACGTTTTATATTTACAAGCTATACTTTTTATGAGAATATAAAAAAATGCTAACATAAAATATAAGACCAATAATCATTCAAGAATATTCATATTATACCAATTTCGGTTTTTATTGCAAAAACGAAGCAAATCTTTCAGTTGAGCAATTTTGAACCGGCACTGAATAAGTACAGATTTTTAAGCGGGTCGAATAACATTTTTACTGCGCAATATCATTTCGCGCAATATATTTGGTTTAATGTGTTCAGTTCCGAAATTAATACACATTGTAACACGTTTGCATCTACCAGACCTGCATTAAAATATTTGGATTGTATCGGTATTACAATAAATATTAAACTTTAAGTATTTCACCACTGAACTGACATCCCCTTCACGAAAAGGCAGCCATCGATCTCCGAGCTAGTAGACTTAGTGGCGACATGGTCGATCGAAATATATTTTACTTTCTCTACTTTCCCACATGTCAGTGCACTACAGGTACATTTCTCGTACGTTCAAGTTGAGCCACGTTGTATTTCTTCACCGTTTACCCCGGTATTGTTAAATGATTCTAACATATAATAATAGAATATCATTTCGATGTCCACCAACGAATTTTTCGGAATTCGCGTACATATACTAATTTAAATTGGTAACACTATCGGCTGATGGTGAAGGAAAACATCGTGAAGAAACCTGAACCTGAGAAATGTTCTTGTAGTACTACTATATGTGGGAAAACATAGAACTGTGGATTTCTCAGAGTTTGCAATCACCAATACGTCGTGGGCTGACGTGGTGATTATGCCCATACCTTCCTTCGGGAAACGGCCTATGGGCCCTCAAGGGTTTTCTTACAGGCTGATGATGATGAGGATGATATAATAAAATACCAATCACGGGCAAACCCTCCATTAACACATGTAAAAAACGGTTAACAAACTAAAAGTATAATAGTAAACATTTGATCCAATATAAAAAAACGAACAGATTTTTTAATCTTAAGATAAGAAAATATTAATTGATTTGAACCTGAAATTGATAACTAATGCTGCGATTACATTAACTGAATATTTTTCTTTTATTTAACTAGCGGGCCCGGCAGACGTTGTCCCGCCCTGATTATGAAAAAAATCTTGACAAACTATATACTAAAACGTTCCTCATCAGTCACTCTATCCACCGGTGAAAACCGCATGAAAATCCGTTCGGTAGTTTTTGAGTTTATCGCGAACAGACAGACAGACAGACGCGGTAGAGGACTTTGTTTTATACTAAGTAATGATAGTAATAACATGGTGTCAAAGACGAACTTCGTAATCAATAGCACGTCAAAACATTTTCCAAACATTCTTATATATATATACATATATATATAGTAATGTCTACCAAAAAAATGTTAAACATATTAACATATAATTAGGTTAATCTTGCCAAATTAGAATAATTCATTCGTTATAATTTTGTTCATGATACTACGAAGTCTTATGATACTTATTATGATCTCATGATACTTATATTGCTGTAATAAAATGATTACGAAATAATTTGCAGCATATCATTGTAAAATTCTTACTACTTTTATGTAACTACTCTGTTTTATTACATCAGCATATATTCAAACTTTATTACTATGAAGTAAATGTTCAACCTTATCGTGCGTCAGAACACAACATAATCACGAATTAAAGCACCCAATTATCCTTAATTTTTCTCACCACATTATTACTATGAAAATGCTTCTCAAGGGTTCAGATATCCTTTTGATGCTTCCATTTGAGATCAGCGAATATTTTTAAAGATCGGTAGTACTAACGGACACTTAAACATTTTAAACATATTATATAGATATTTAACTGCCATCAATCAACATAACCATTAATTATACTATAAATATCATCTTTGTTTCTTCTTTCTTCTATCATGAATATATGTATAATATACCAGGTGAAAGGTTAAACACTTGCTGTATTCTAGTATATAATACTTCATGGTCACATTTAACATATAAAAATAATACATATAAACATACAAAAAACAAATATTAATAAACAACAAAGAAAGTTAAAGTTTACTCTAAGATTTTCAAAAGTAAAAAACACTATCGTTATAAACCTAGGTTCAATGACCGGTGCCCAAAGCTGTAAGGGGCGACCCAATGTAATGTAAAAACTTTCGATAATAAAATGGACAATACATCCTTTTGTTTTGTTCATACTATTCGCACGTTTACTTTCAAGTGAAAGTGATATCACCTGACATTCATTGCCACTGTGCTTTAACATAGAAGCGTAGTGGATTGCGTATAATTTTCATATTTTTCTAGATAATTAGATCAAATATTAAGCACCTATTTTTTTAATTGATATAGGACGAGAATCGAGTGCAGACTATCCTCCATAAATATTGCTACTGTCTAAACTTTCAGCCTATATATTAATATAAAAGAATTTTGATATTAATTCTGCTTGTAATATGTAACGAATAAATATGTACGGAAAGTTATGACTGTAATATCCTAACTGGTATTTATTATAACTGTGAAGGCGAGGTTGATTGTTTGTTACGCTTTCACACGTCAACTACTCAACCGATCATAATTACATTTTGCATACACGTTACTATACGTATAAAATAGGTATAAAGGTATAGATATAAGGGTATACGTATATAAGGAAGGAATAACGTATAGAAGGGTATAGTAAACGAAATAGGATATGTTTCATCCAAAAAAATGTATATTAAGGTATCTCACGGATAGATCAAATTTAGAGCGAAGCCGCGAACAAAAACTAACATTATATTACTCGTACATTATAGAGTTTGAACTTTTTGTTTCTTTTTTTATGTATTTGGCTATTCTGCTCACTGTTAAAATATCTGTATTTTTTACACATTTTATATGGTGCATATGACTCCACAAACCACAACTTTACAAGTCTAGTTCAAAAATAGTAATAGTTCTGCAACCTGACTCAGAGAAGTAAAGAATGTCGTGAAAGGGACTAGTGCCCTATTATGAGTTAAAAAGAGCTGCCTATGAGGATGATAATGATGGTACTATTTAAGTACAGAACAAATTATTTTTTGCTATATAGAATAAAAAAGAGTTGGTGTGATATTAAATATTACGATACTAACATATAGATATTACCAAATATTCATTAATAACAAACAAACGTTCAGGTAGGTGGTAGAGCCACGCTGAAGCTATTACTGGTTTCAGTATGAATGGGTCGGCTCGCCCGGGGTAGTACCACCCTCTCACAGAAAACCGACGTGAAGTAACAGTGCTTGCATTGTTGCGTTTCGTTCGATCTGTGAGAGCGCCGGAGACCCACCTCCTCTCCCCTTCTACTTTCCCCTTCCCCCTTCCCCTTCGCTTCCTCCCCCCCAACACAGGCTGGCAATGCACTTGCGACTCCCCTGGTGTTGCAAGTGTCTATGGACGATGGTGATCACTTAACATCAGGTGTCACATCTGTTCGTTTGCCTCCTATGAAAAAAAAAAACGTTTAATAAGAAAGATTGTTAATCTATGTTTAAGTTTAAAATATATCTATTTATATTTTGTAAATTACTAACCGATATAAGTAAAGATGCTCTGATCGTGTCCGAGATCGTAAACTCGAATCCATGTACAGATTGTAAATTCACGTAAAGGCGGTGTTTCTATATCGTATTGAAGAAACTACAATCATATTAGAGTATACTATAGTACATTCATAATATAATATAAATATATCTATCTATATTATTTACTACAAGCGAGTGTTTCGTTCCGTTGGAAATGATTTTGTTACCTGATTGGAATGGAAGTACGTGTTTTCCTGCTATAATTGTGGACTGCCTTTTTCTTTTTATATTGTAATTTTTATTACAAATTATAATTATTCATTACGACCCAATTTCTATAATTGATTTACCGATTTTAAGTTACTTCTACTAAATTTTATCATTACTGCATAACCTGTTTTGGAAAAATTATCGATATGTGAATTATGTAGTTCTTTGAAAAATACTCTAACTGCTAGTAAAAATCTTGTTATTTCGAGATTAGCTTATACAAATAACAGCCACTTTAATTCTATTATATGTATAGGTGTTTATTACATTTCATTCACAATTATTAACAATATCATTCCTATTAAAAGGTAATATATAATACAATTTTGTGCTATATATGTTATTTTCTTTCCCAAATTCATACTTCAGTATAGTTTTAATTCCCAATATAATCTTAACATTGTAGGCATTAATAATGTTGACCTTGTGATATTTAATACAGTTATGCCTAAGGATACGTTAGGATTTCAAAATAACATTGCGTAGTATGTTTCTGATCGAGTTATGTTTTTTTTTTAACAATTTTATCCTTTTCATAATAACTCCAATAAGAATTAACCACGTTAATATCTTATATGTAAATAGTAAAAAAATCCGAACTACACAGCTTACTAGATAGATGCCATATGAATATTATGCAAATACAGTCGGCTATATAGTTTTTAAATATCTGTATAATTTCCATCAAAGATATATATAAGATACATAAGGTATCGTTTTCATTAGATATCTCTACAATAAACCCAATCAATATATATATAAGTATGTACCACTAAAGAAATCATAAATAGCAATAGCGTAGTTTCTGTAGATCGCACATATACAAACATACCAGAAAAATAGAGGATCTTCTTCCGTCTTTGCATTCGGTTAAATATACTCATATAATCATTTTGAAAATTCTTCTTAATATTACGTAAGTATATAACTTACTTGTGCATATCCTTTCTGTGTCAGAACTACTTTGTAAACCGGTCTGTTGATCATATCCCCCGCTGTCAGCATACATAAAAGCACAAACATATTTAACCATGTCATGCTGTATTAACCTTAAAAAAACGAATAAAGTATAATTAAATACACTGAAGAAGTTAAAATAACATACCATAATATCAATAACTAATATCTTTACTACAAAACAAGTCTAGCTTTTAAAAAAATTAAGCGTTATCATGTAATAAAATAATATTTTTATCAAAAATTTAATAATTTATAACGCCCGTCGGTATTCTTTAAAAAATTACAATATAGCGTATTATTTTTAAATGATAATGATTGTCAATATTACTATCGCAATAGAATAATGTAACACATCTCAATAGTATAATTAATTAGAACATATAAACAAGACACAAGTGAATCTGTAGCATCGTGCCACGAAATTTCTAACTAAAAACCAAAAATAGTTATTATAATACATTTTCCTCAATTAAATTCAGAAATAATCAACTTACCTATGTATTGATTAACATCAATTTAAACTTATTAAAGGACTAAAATTTTCCTATATTTTCTATAAATATTTCCATGAAAGCATTAATTGACACAATTAAATATTTATAATCTTATACTCCAATGTATTCAGTTTCTGTGAATAACTAGTATAAATAAAACCAGCTATTTGTAACTCAGTGCTTTCTATATAAAAACAAGGCACAGACTGACAATACTTTCCTGTTGTTTGAATTATAACGAATGTTATGATTGAATGTTTGTAAACCGCTGTGCCATTATCTCACATTGTTTTCATCTGACTGTAGAACATTTATTACTCTTGAATATTGTTGCTAAGTTGTACTCATCTATTATTACAAAGAAATATTTCTCAGCCACTCTATAAGATATTCGAATTTCGCTTTTGGATAAATACAATCAATGTACGTATTATATATAATGAGTTTCGCTTGCACTATACTTTTTTATGAAATTACCATCGGACCCGGCGGACGTTGTTCCTCCCTGATGATAAAAAGAGAGATAAATTATATACCTAAACCTTCCTTGTGAATCACTCTATCTACTGGTGAAAACCGCATAAAAATCCGTTAAGTAGTCTTTGAGTTTATCACGAGCAGATAGACAGACGTGACAGTGGACTTTATTTTTATAACATGTAATGATAATTCATATCGAATGCCCTAAAATCTATTAATAAACTCAAAATCTACATCAGTAAAATTTTATAATATTTACCATACAAAAATGACTTACCTTTAGTACCTGTAGTTACCTGTATTACACAAATTGAAAAATCAGTATATCGTAATGATTTACTTTATTATATCAAAATAATTGTAAATTAAAAATGCTTACTTTATACAGTTGATTTCAATCGCACAGCTTGATTTATGAATGTTCATGCTGAAACGCTTAAGGTTTCTTTTTTTTACAGTCCAAGGCTCCGGCTTATTATATGGGTACCCAGAATTCTAGCACTTTGCCACGAGGTGGCCCAATGCTGCGTGCTTTTTCTCCCGCGACACCACCAGTTCCCGCTGACAGAGTCAAGCATGTCCCTGGTTCAGGTGAGATATATACATATGGATATACCATTTATCATTACCATATTAGCAAATTTTTATTGTTATAGGAAAAATACTTATTTCTTTATTTGACAAGTTAATGAAGATAAGCAAGTTTTAAGGCTTATGATATAAAAAGTATGTGTGTAGGTGGTCCCACTCCGGTCAAACCTTTGCGCACATACATCCCCGGGAGTGGGTCTGAAAGATGTTTTCCCTTCGCTGCACCCAATTGTTCACGTGGCCCAGACCAACTGTACACAATCCCCGGTAAACGGTGCCTCCTGTAAAAAATAATATTGCTTCATATAACGATAATTAATTTGCAATCGCTTCTTTGCTAATTATATGGTGTTTGAAACGTACGTTTTGTAAAAATAGGCTTTAATATCCTTTTCAAGATGGGAATATTGAATGTAATTAAATTAATATATGTATAATGTTTTGAATTTCTAAATTATCGTAACCTGGTGGCAATTTAAAATCTTCATTGTTTATTAATATTTTTAAGAAGACGAAATTTTTTTATGTATTTTATGTAACTTATATGCTTTATATTACTAGCTTACTTAATTAACCCCTGGTCTGTCCAAAACCATAAGGTTTAACCTCTATACAAACTAATGTACACCTTATGAAGGACTGGTGAACGGACTTGTTGGCAATATAAGTTTTATAAAAATACTGTATTTATTTAAAAATGAGTATAACCAATTCAAATAAAAAAAGAATCATTAAAATCGGTCCACAATTGACGAAAATATCGATTAACATACGTAAAGAAAAAAGAAACACAACCGAACATAGTAACCTCCTCCTTTTTCGAATTCGGTTAAAAATGATAAACTTGAATAATAATAAATTATATATTGTAAAATTATAATTAAAAAAAATTAGCTATATATTTAATGCATTCATCCGCCATTTTGGGATCTTAAAAAATCGGCCGAGCGGTTAAGTATCTTAATGTGTAAATTTTTATGATATTACTATTAATTTAAATAGAATAAACATTTTTTCACCCAGGTTTTTGTAATCCAAATAAAATCTCAATAAACATACATAATTATATTTATTGTCTTTATATATTACCATATGGTTAAACACATTAGAAATGGAGAATAAAGTTTAAATCTCAAATTACCATTTCTATAGAAATACCGAGCATTTAACAGTACAGTGAACACAAGTCTCGTACTCCCGCTTTCGCGACGTTCCATTCTCATTTCATATGTTGGATGAAAGAGTTTTATAAAATACGTGGGCGCTTTGAAATATGAAAAATTATTTTCACTTCCGTAACAATGACAGCGGAAACTTGTACCTATTTATTGGTTGATAATCAGCAACGATACCTATTTTTAAAATAATTTTTGTACGACCATTAGAAAACAAATTATTTGTAGGCTATTTTTTAAATATTAAACAAATCTCATTAAAATAATTTCATTCTATATGACATTTTTTATGCTCGCTAGCTTTTTAGGTTCACTCATAATTATTATGCTGAAAAATATTATTTATTAATTATACATCGGTTTTTTTATTTCTAGGCCATTCTGGCGATGGATATATGTCATCTCCTGAGCGAGTCACTAATAGGGCCGCGTACGAAGATCCGTATTACGCTCAATTCCTTGAGCAAGCTGCGGCTAGGCCTTCTATCACTCCTGTAATCGACGAAGAGGCCGTGTAAGTATTAATTTACACCTATATCTATATTGATAATAAATATGTGCAAGTCAACGACCGAGTATCAAACATTTATTCATCCTTACAAACTATCTCGTTATAATATGAGGATTACTTGCGTGGATGTGTGTACTTAACAAGTCTGTTACATCTGTTGTCACCTTTGAAGTAATATTTACAAGAGCTTGAGTCGATGACGCAACTATAGCAGTGTGTGTAGAATGCGCCTTATAACCCGTGGGCTGCAATTCGCGCGTTCGTAATAGAAGCCTGACAGAACGGGCATATTTCAATAACTTTTAGCTTTGTTTATGCTTTCATATTCTATTCAAATTATTAGCAATTTCATATAAAAACCGATCAGAGATTTATCAACGTTAAGTAATTACGTTTAAAGAATTTAAATTTAACGTCATTAATTATTGTAGTCGACATGTACACTCACGGTCAAAAATCATAATGTAGGTACCTAATAGTGAGTGACACTACCGATTTTATACCATTGTACATAATTGACGGACAAATTAATATCATTTATATGAACATTTTACATGAAGAGAGAAGAAATACGTTTTTATGTAATTACAGATACAATTTGTAACTGTGCATAACGAGATTATGGGAAAAGTGAAACTTCGAGTATTAAATAAAAACTAGTTTCTATATATACTTTAAGAATTGCTTTGTGTACGTACCAAAGTAATATGTAATTTTTGTGAAAATGATAAATTGCATTTTTTAATACTCTATTACTTCGTTTGATATTCTAATGATTTGTGTAACATTATTTCCTTTAATGTCGAGGCTTAATGACATAACTTTTTTTATTGACTATCAGTACAAATATTTTTAAGTTTAGCGTTTTTGCTCGTTACTACTTCTTTTTTTATTTTAGCTCACGGCAAATACAGTGCAATCGGAAAACAACGACGCCGACTGAAACACAGGATTCCAGCTTTTTAACCGTCGTGTCGCTGTCATTTTGATAACTACATAACTCTTTTTGCTCTTGCTAAAGAATTATATGTTTAGTACACTTTGAATTTATTATTTCGAACTAGTTTTTGCCCACGACTTCGCTCGCGTTCATGAAGATTTCATATATACCTCGGAAGCAATATATTTTCGGAATGGGGCCTGTCTGTACTCCTGACAACGTCTATTTCAAATTTCATGAGAATCAGTTGAGGAGTTAAGGCATGAAAGCGTAACAAACAAACTCACCTTCATATTTATAATTCTAGTTAGGTTAGGATTATTACTTTTTTATACAACTACTCTGAACCGTTAATTCCTTAAAAGATAACCGTGAAGACTGAAGTCGGATCTGTAAAAGGATTTTAAAAAACCAAAATCAAAAACAGGGTCTGTTGTAAGGACGATAGAAGTGAAACATTTGTATGGAAAGGATATATTTTAATTTTAAAAATACGAAAAAATCTAACGTCACACGATGGTCCAGGTGGTCACCCATCCAAATACTCGTTAAGCATTGACACGTTAGGCTGGGGCTGGGGTTAGTGATAGTCTCAATGTCGCTGAAGGTTTGCAGCAGGGTTTGGCTTTGAGTCTTTATTTATTTCTTCTTGTTATGTATATTATTCTTGTTAGAGAAAATGTTACTGAGGTCTAGAGTAAACTAAGTAAATAACGAGAAAAACTAGAGAATGTTGGTTTAAACATTTATTAGTAAAATAAAACCTAAGCATTTGTTCTGTGACTTCAGAGGGCTATCTAGTTTTTGTCATGTAAACTTAAAAAGTGTACCCATACCAGCCAGCTTCAATTTTCGGTACTTCAGTTCATTGATTCAAAACTAGGGTAGTATAGACAACGACATAAGGAATAGAATAAATCCAGGGTGGATAAAATGGCGAAAGGTATCTGGGGTAGGTCACACTACGAATGTTCTTGAAACTCAAAGGGAATGCGTATAAGACTTATATGACCAGTCATGTTGTATGGATCTGACTGCTAGGCTACGAAAGAGACGGGTAACATGACATAACATGAGAGATATACGAATGTTAAGATGAATGTGTGTTGTAACAAGAATGGATAAGATTAAGAATGAGTATATCAGAAAAAGTATAAAAATAACCCCAACTATAGAGAAGTTGAGGAGTAATAGGTTAGCTTGCAAAGTCACGAGAACAGATGAAAGTCATTGAAATAGAAAAGTTTTAATTAGGAAGATGGATGTCTATAGAAGTACAAGAACACCGAAAGAGGTAAAGATAGATTGTGTCAAAGACGGTGTATGTATAACAGGTGTTAATACTGGGATGACATCTGATAAGGGTACTATTCTATTCTACTTAGGTGGGATAACGGAGAAAATTATTTGTATGTAAAATTCAATTTATTTCCTTCCAGTGACCCGATAATGATAGACGATTCGTATCAGTTGTATGGAGTGGCTCCAATCACTGCTGCACCTCGCCCGATGCCTCGGCCACCTTACGATACCAGGTATGTTTTATCATATTTACATGATTGTATTATAATGTATGTATTCTTATTCTTCACTTCTAGTAATAATTAAATAATCTACGTATACGAGTTAATAAAATATTTACCAAAAATATTTTTGCACTTTTGTGTGCCTTACAAAGAATAATCAACATATTTTAAATACATAGTTATTTTTTCGAGTTACACAACTGAACGACGCACTAGGTGTAATAATATGTTATTTGTGCACTTCATGTGGTTTTATATTTTATGATTGTGACATCAATGTATGTGCGTCAGTTTGCTATCAACCATAACTCAACACCACCACTCACTATAGATCAACCAAGGCCATGTTTTTAACGATTTATTTTGTCATACAGAAATGGTATCTCCTATAAAACCCAAGCACAGTGATTATAGCCAATTAGTTTAAAGACTACATAACACACAAATATATATACATGTGTCGTTATGCCACTATGAATTCTAACACAAAAATAAAAAGTTATAGTTGATTATAATTTTAATAGACTGCAAAAATAAAAATGCTAATAAAGTATTGCGTAAGTTTATTATGTTAATAAAGATTAGTGAATTTTAACATAATAAAAAATTAGGGGTTAGTTAAACCTGGAGACACTTGCTCTCAAAATCAATATGTATTGTGTGCGGGAACGCACCTATATGTGATTGGTAACACAATTTTCACTTGAAAATGGTAGTTAACTGAACGGACATCGTTTCATTGTGATGTAAATTAAATAAATATTTATATTGAAAAATTTTACTGACAGCTTTCCTTAAAAATTCAATTTAATTATTATTGTTTCGTGATTTATGACATAATATCTTTTTGCTGTGCGAAACTGTGAGTTTAATAGTTAACCAAGCGATCATCATGCTGATAGCGATTTGTGTATTTCATCTGAATAAAAATAATACGCGTAACAATTGTTATAGGGCCCACAGTTAGTAAATTATAGTTTGTCGATTGTTAAAAAACCGTATCTTACATTCTTTTACAAGTCCGTATAACATTATTATTTTCAAGTGTACGGTAAATGTGTCTGGTCTTAACTGGCTAAACTGCCACAAAGACACGATTTCATGTTTCTGTCATTAAGCAAGTCAACGTGTACCTGCGGTTTCGAACCCGGGTGGCGCGGTTAACAAAAGAGGCTCCAATAATCTATAAATATAATAAGAATGTAAATCTAACGTGTCTGTAGTTTTTTAATTTTCGTGAAAAAAATTGTTGCAGGTGTTTGTATACATTTCAATCATTTTTGAAAATGTCTATCTGTCTGTCTGTCTGTTTGTATGAACACGCATCACTGCTAAAGTACAGGGTTCACAATAAAACTTCAATCATAAAGCATATCTTCAGGGGTAACTTAGTATTTGTTTTATTAAAATCGGTCAACTATATCAAAAGTTGTTATAATTTGAATGACGGCTCGAGGTAAGTACGAGAGGAGAGTAGTATCTATACTAATATTATAAAGCTTACTAGCGGACCGGGCGGACGTTGTCCTGCCTTGAAAACAAAAAAAATCCTAAAAGTCGATCGCAGCGCCACCTGCCGGGTCCAATTGTGAATCTAAACCATTCTCGAATCTCCACGAACACACACAAAAAATTTCATCAAAATCGGTCCAGTCGTTTAGGAGGAGTTCAGTCACATACACACGCACACAAGAAATATATATATTAAGATTTGTTTGGTTGAACGCACTAATCTTAGGAACTACTGGTCCTTGAGCGCCTCCTCAACCGGCGAAGAGCGCCCGGCCCTGATGGGGTCCCGGGTCGGGTGCTCGGCCTCGCCTTGGGCCAATTAGGGGGGTGGCTTCGGGAGCTGTTCGATCGGTGTCTTTCGGTCGGGCAGTTCCCGAAGCCCTGGAAGCTTGGGCGGCTCTGCCTCATGGCAAAGGCAGGCCGCCCTCCGGACTGCGCGTCCGCGTATCGGCCCCTCGTCCTGCTGGACGACGCCGGGAAGGTGTTGGAGAGGATTATCTCCTCCCGGGTCGTCCAGCACCTAGAGGGCGTGGGGCCGAATCTGGCGGACGCGCAATATGGCTTCCGGACAGGGCGTTCCACAGTGGACGCGCTGTGCCTCCTAAAGTCGCTGTCGACAGAGGCGACCTCCCAGGGGGACAGGATTTTGGCGGTGTCACTCGACATCGCCAACGCCTTCAATACCCTGCCGCATGGTGTCATACGGGAGGCGCTCCGATATTTCGGAGTGCCCCCGTACCTGCGGCGGGTGTTGGAGGCGTACCTCGAGGGTAGTGAGGTCGCCTACGTCGACGGCGACGGCCGTATGGTCAAGCGGGCCACAAGGCGGGGCGTTCCACAGGGGTCGGCCTTGGGGCCGCTCCTGTGGAACATAGGCTACGACTGGGTGCTCCGCGGCGTGCTCCCATATGGGGCACGCCTCATATGTTACGCGGATGACACCCTAGTCGTAGCCCGGGGGGGGGGAGTGGAGGGAGGTGGAGCGCCTGGCCACGATGGCCACAACCCTCGTGGTCAGGTGCATCAGGAGGTTGGGCCTCAGGGTGGCCCTCGAGAAGACCGAGGCCCTACTCTTTCATGGGCCTCGGCGAGGGCCACCACCGGGGGCCCACATAGTGGTGGAGGGCGCCCGGATCAGGGTGGGGACCCAGATGAAATATCTGGGCCTCACCCTGGACGGGCGCTGGCGGTTCGAGCCCCATTTCGCGGGGCTCGGACCGCGAATTGCTGGGGCGGCGGCGGCACTCGGCCGGTTGCTCCCGAACATAGGGGGGCCGGGCGCCGGGTACCGCCGACTCTACATGGGAGTCGTGCGGGCGATGGCCGCCTACGGGGACCGGTGTGGGCCAACGCCCTCGGTGCCGCCAACGTGCGTGCGCTCCGCAATGCGCAGCGCACGGTGGCACTGAGGGCGATCCGGGCGTACCGCACGGTGTCCTCGGTGGCGGCCTTTACGCTCGCCGGCTCCCTGCCCTGGGAGCTGGAGGCAGGAGTTCTCGCCGCCGTGTACGAGTTCACGGCGGCGAGGAAACGAAGGGGGGAGCCTCCGGCTCCCAGGGAGGTAGAAGCGGAGAGACGGCGTCTAAGGGAGGACGCCGTCGAAAGGTGGCAGCAGGACCTGATGGACGAGCGGTTCGGGCGGTTCACTGTGAACGCCGTCCGCCCGGTCCTGCGGGCGTGGAAAGAGAGGGAGTGGGGCTCCCTGACGTTCCGACTGGTGCAGGTACTCACCGGACACGGTTGTTTCGGGTGGT
The DNA here is from genome assembly GCA_036509395.1 of Antheraea yamamai. Taxonomy (NCBI): domain Eukaryota; kingdom Metazoa; phylum Arthropoda; class Insecta; order Lepidoptera; family Saturniidae; genus Antheraea; species Antheraea yamamai. Next base: position 15,171,880 of record AP028424.1, read on the forward strand.
ACCTGCACCGGATCGCACGCAGGGAGCCGACCGCCGCCTGCCACGAGTGCGGCGCTGTCGAAGATACCGCGCAGCACACTCTGTCTGAGTGTGCTGCATGGGGGGAGCAGCGCCGCATTCTGGCGGCGGCGGTAGGACCAGACTTATCGCTGCCGAGCGTGGTCTCAGCCATGCTCGGCAGCGAACAGGCGTGGCGAGCGATGTCCTCCTTCTGCGAGGACGTCATCTCGCAGAAGGAAGAGGCGGAGAGGGCCCGCGAGGCAGATCCTCAAAGTGGCCCTCTACGCCAAAGGAGGACAGGCGGGAGGAGGCGGCGCTTCGCCCAACTCCTCCCGCCACCGTAGCCGGACCTGAGGGGGTGGGCCGGGGGGCCCATCTCCTCATTGCACAGGTCCGGCGGACGAGGGGGGCAGCGGTGTGTCCGGCTGTCCTTATAGGTAGGAGCCCGGCGGTCACCTTCCGCCGGGCGAACCGTGGGGGCGGCTCTACAAGGTGATTAGCTTGAACGATCCCTTGCCGCCCCCACACAACGGTCCGTCGGTACACCGTGGGGTTTTAGTCCGTGCGAATCGGACATAACCCACTCTCTCCCCCGGGAGGGTGGGTATCAATAAGGGATTTCCCCACGTTAAAAAAAAAAAAAAAAAGGAACTACTGGTCCGATTTGAAAAATTTTTTCAGTGTTAGGTAGATCATTTATCGAGAAAGGCTATATATATATATTATTACGCTAAGACCAATATGAGCGGAGCACCAATGAAGAATGTTTCAAAATCGGGGTTTTTTTCCTATTGAGATTCCGTTACGTGTTAGCGTTAGCCCAAAGTAACTATTCCACGCGGACAAAGTCGCGGACAGAAGCTAGTATTTCATAAAAATAATAGCCAAAAATAAATCATAGTATTTCGTTTATTATTTTACTATTATTATTTTATTATTTTCGTAATAAACGTTTTATTGCTTAAATAAGTCGATATTATCATATCTATTTATAGATATAGAGGTGGGAGAAAATATTTTTAGCAAGTGTCCATACCATAAATTTTTCTACCTTATTTGTACGTCGCATCGCGCTTGTAATATAACTGCTTAGAATCGATTTAGTTCACCGATATCATTTAGATCCAATGTTGGCGAATAAACTCATTTTTATTATATAGTTACGCAATTTTCTTAATATATCAATTTGTGGCCTGCCGATGTTTTAAATAAATCAAAGAAATCAAAATAGTTTTCTCGTACAAGAAGCATTAACATAAAAGCTTGAAACTGCTGACGACGTTTTTTAGTAGGTATTTTCAAAAAAATGTTTTGCCATGCTTATCCAGAAAAAAGTTTTCAGTGCTATAAAGTAATGGCATAATGCAATTTTTAAGAACTCCAAAATACTTTTCTGTAAATACGTTAAATGCTAATATAATGTAATTCATATTGTCCTTTGTTCACGGGAGAGTTTCCTTGTATGTGTTTTTTCAGGATGCCGCCTCAAGTGGATGAGATACAGCGTCTTCGCGTAGAGAAAATGGAGAGGCAGCTGGCCAATCTGACTGGCCTGGTCCAAAAGGCTCTCCAAGTACCCGGACCTTCAGGTGCTCCCGCTGTTGCACCACGTCAAGAATTTCCACCTTACCAAGGACGGGCGGCTGCGCAAGGTAATATAATAATTTAACTGATTTGGTGTTTTAGATAGCATCTAACACTGAACAAATCCAATGCCAACTGTATATCCAATACGCAGTAGAAAATTACTGAACTACGATTATCGTTATGGTAGACTTCAACAACAACTTTCTTGTACTTAAAGTTAGTGTCTCATGAATAATGAAGATAAAGTCCATTAGACTTTGAAAATAAATTTTCAGGACTTTGCTATGTTATTTTTGTAATAATTATGCAAATTAGATATAACCCTAAAATGTCAAAACCTTTTAGTTTTCTTTAATGTACCCAATTTCCTTTGTGATAGTCTAGAAGTGTATATCGCTTAATAAGTTAGTTTATTTATATCTATCCTTAGGTTTATATCTATCCTTTCGAAGTTATGTTATAATTTTTTAATGAAAAAAATGTGTTGTAATCTTTGCTACACATCTGTGTTTCAATGTCCCTTCAATAGGCTTAATAGCTTGTAATGTGCAGAGACAGCCTTTAAACAACTGAATGATTTATTATTATTAAGAACTATAGTCTCCAATTTTAAGTAAATCGAATTGTTTATTCATTTCAAACAAATTAAATTTATATATATTCTATGTGTATTTACGTGTAAGGATTTAATACATAATTTTAATATTGAAATTGAATTCATGTAATCTTAATTGTATTTACATATAGAACAAGTTTTTAGTTACAATATAAAAGAATGATAGTTACTATCGTGATATTTATTCCACATTAATTTCACAATATGATTATTAGATTTATAAGAATAAAACTAAGGCAGTCTCTGAATAACTGAAAGGCTTAGTTGTTTAACCTTCCTCGCCTTTTCCTGCACTCAGATGCCGTACGATTTCCCAGCAACGAGAGACCCCCCAAATTAGGGAGAGATAAATTTCGTAAGTGTGATTGAAAGCGGCCCAAATTCGAACTGATACATTGCTAATGAATTTTAAAATAGTATAGTGTATAAATAGCAATAACATAAAATAAATACAAAAAGTAATTTAGTTGTAAATTTCACCGACTCTTTAGGCCTATAAGCCTGTCGATTTGACGATACGAACGAAGGGTCTTAACAACAGAGAAAGACAAAACCGCAAATTGTGTGTTTTACCACACTTCATTTCCTAGCGAGTAAAATCATTTAGATACTCGTATTTAACTTGTATCTTAGAACGAGAAAGTATTACTTTCACCATCAACAAACTACTGAACGTCATTAGGCTTGAATTTACTTGATTCTTTAATTGTAATGTACCTTTATTAAGATGTAAGAGAATATTCTTTTGCTTGATTCGTTATATTTCGATATAAAACTCAAATAGTATTTCACAAAAAAAAATACAATGTAATAACGGTAACATTCGCAATGTATCGGTCTTCATTGATAATGATTGTAATTGCTTGCTGAAGTTACTATTATTTTTAGCTTCATACGAACGAAATTAATTAGACCTTGTTTGTTTCATTTTAAATTATTATCTTTATACATACTATAAAGCTTCGAATTCATTATTCAGTTACAATTTATTTGTTAATGTAAATAGTTCATATACAAGGGTGAATTAAGACATAGAATTTACAGTACTGTTTTTTGTTTTAATTGCTCGTAAAACTTTAAGGCGTTCTTCACGTTTCAATTGAGTTTTCTCTTGCTTTGATGATAACAGATATAAAGAAGATTAAGAGTTGTAGAAAACAATATTAACCAAAACTATACTAAACAAATTCCGTGTCAAAATTCATATGCACTAATAACTAATAATGTTTTCCTAACTCATTAGATAAGTGGTACTTGATGTAGGCTTATTGTCGTGTTATTCGAAGAGCATCGCATCATTGCGACATCAACTGTATTCGTTTAAGCTACACTATCATTCTTGAAGTTATGTTTGCCATTAGATATTTAAATATTTTATACTTAAAAGTCAACATTTTGTGTTTTTTTAATTTTTGTTTTGAATGTACTATTTTGGGTGTATAGATACATTAAATAAATTAATAAACGCCACGTTAGAGAAAAACCACACAGCTTTCATACAATACATGATATATATTTTAGTTCAGATATGAATATTTTTAAATTTGAAATGATATATAAGTATAACCTTCCTCTGAGTTGATTTTGTATTAAAATTATTAACTTAATCGTTATTTGCACCGAATGTTGAATTTGCAAATATTCGCATCCAACAAAAAAAAACACAGCTATTTAAAATAATTCCATCACTTATAACTATCATTGGCACTGGACGTAAATTCAGTATGTTTCACATATTTGTTTTATTTAAAAAAAAATCCACGTATTAAAAGATTACACTGACCGTGTAAAATTTTACCATTTCAGAAAAGTCTGTGTCATTTGAGAAGTCGGTATCATTTAGCGATGATCCACCTGACATGAATTCACCTAAACAACATTCGCCCCAGCACTCAGGTATGGTCTTATCTAATTATTTTTAAGTTCAATCCTGTTAGAACGACGAAAAATAGTAGTGTCAAATGTAGATGCGTAAAGATTACGTAACGAAAACTATACTTCTCGGTGATGGCATTTGTAGTTTGCTGCACCGTAACGTGTAGAAATTCCTAAATTAAAAATACAACATAACAGAAAAGAAATATTGCGTCAGCTAATCGTATGAAATGTTGGTTTTTGTTTGTCAGTGTTCGTTTATTTATTAGTGATGTTGTTTTACATTATTGTTTGTTTGAAATAGTCGTCGTTGATGTTGTTTACAATTACAATTTCTCATTTCAAAAACACTCGACATCAATGTAACATACAAAATCATATAACATAATACATATCTACGTTACACATCTATCACCTTAAGTTTGATTACAAGAAAAATAGTAAATGAATTATATTTACAATTGGCATCATTCTTTCCATAAAAAATTATACAGAGTGTTTTTCGAGCTTTCGTATCGGGAATTTGAAACTAAAGGAGATACAGGGTAACGGTAACTACCCTGAACTCATTAGTCCTTATTCGTGAAAACAATTTTGACACCGTTCAAACAAACTGAGTACAGTGTTTAAGCTGATCGACTCAGATTCATATATACATTGTTTTATTGCATCGGAAGACGCAGAAGATAATCAAATTTACTAAAATGTTTTTCATACTCGGAGATGCACATAATTGAAGAATGCTATATCCTAAATCGTATCGTTGTACAGTTCGTATCAAATTTTTTGACCGCTCTGAAGTAGATGCGTAGAACGCAAATTTAGGTATCACAGGCACGCGGAAGAGGTAAAGCAGGAAAAGATTCTCTTTTGCACCCACCACGATTCTTGTGCCAGTGTGAGTGCTGGTTATTTTTTCTTTTTTTTCTCAAACTGTCTATGCTATTAGCCTTGCGGCCTTTACAGCTTCACCGAACTTTGTGAGTGCTGGTTGCAATACAATCACATTCGGAATAATTTCGTTATCAGTTACAAGTTATTGCAATTTTAATCTTATTTTTCCAGTAAATTTTTTGTTATTTTCGTTATTTATTATTACTTGTTATTATTAGAAGACACACCTACTTCGAAAAATGATGTTTTTGCGAAGGGGGTTGCGCCACCTATACTAATATTGTATGTATGGTATGTATGTGTGGTATGTTTGTTCGTTTGGTTGAACGCGCTAATCTCAGGAACTACTGGTCTGATTTGAAAAATTCTTTCATTGTTAGATAGCTAGTTTATCGAGAGAGGTTATATATTATATATATATATAGGCTATCATATCATCATATCATCACGCTAAGATCAATAGGAGCGGAAAACCAATGAAGAATGTTTCAAAATCGTTTTTTTTTTCGTTTTGAGATCTTCCGCTGCATGTTAGCGTTAGCCCGATGTAACTATTCCACGCAGAGGAAGCCGCGGGCAGAAGCTTTTTATAAATAAATGTTTATTATGAATGATTTATAAAAGTATTTCATTTAAAATAATATTATATGTAGCGACATATACCTACACAGTATACGCTACAAGACATACCGTACAGATAGAAATAAAATACTGTATAAGGCGGATTCAGTCAATGTACGACATCACCTAAAACTCATCAACCAGATGATTATCAAATGTTATCTGGAGTTTATTATAACTGTTAAATATACAATGTGGCGAATTGTAATTATTCTAGATACTTTATTATTAACTAGCTGTCCCCCGCGGCTCCGCACGCGTTTTTTTAAATGTATTAAATAACTATGGTGTCATAGTTACAAATGTTTTTGAAAAAGCATTTCTGTAATGTACACACCTACTTACAATTTTACATTACGCCATCTACTGTAACATGTAACGTGTACATTAGATATGTGAATACGAATAATATATCGAATGGGATGGGATTTACCATCAGCAACATACCTGGAACTTTAACCTACTATGTACCACCCTCAGTGCTCATTAACACTATATAAGAAAGCAATGAAAATTTTAAACTATACATTATCGAACAATATGTGTTAAATTGTTTATTATATAGACATAACATGCCCATATTGTCGATATAATTGTATTATTCTTATACATTGCTATAATCACTGAGTTATGTAGATGCAAACGCAGTAAATAAAACAAAATGGCCGCCGAATTGACCAAAATGATAATATAATTCAAATTACATACATTTATTCTTAGAGTCCAGTACAGCGCATGTCTCACGCGCTTGTTAACAGTAAACAAACTATTTTTATTAAATTCACACGAATGAATGTACATGTGTTCATCAGTTCATAGTGTAAAACAAAGTCCTCTGGTCTGTCTGTTTGTCTGGTCGCGATGAAGTCAAAAACTACAGAACGGATTTTCATGCTGTTTCCACCAATAGGTAGAACGGTTCATGGGGAAGGTTTAGGTATAATTTGTCAAGGTTTTCTTTTTATTATCAGGGCGGGACAACGTCTGCCGAGCCCGCTAGCTTAAAATAAAATAGCTCATTAGCTAGTTATCTGCCAGTAAAAGTCCCGTGAAAATCAGTTCAAGCCCTTCGGTTATTCTACTGCTCCCGAAGCCGAATAAAAAACCAAAATTACTTTTTATCAGGTCTACTATCTACCAGCGAATATGCCGTGATAATCAGTCCAACCATTTTAGAAACAGCAATGCGGACGAAGCCGCGGACACATAAAATAGAATATGCCAACCGCTATAATTTCAGCTATCTGCCACTAAAATTCCCGTTAAAATAAGTCCAGCCGTTTTGGAGATTACCTGGAACTCACAAACAAACAAACAGGCAAAATATAATAATATAAAAATATCAAAACCTTTTTTTTGTTATTTGTAGTTATATACATTCATCAAAAATTATTATTTATTTTTATATACACACACTTTATTTTTATAATACGTAATAGAATGCAAATAAAAAATTGGAAACAAAACTAACATAGAATAAACTTTTTGAATAGGAACACAAAATAATCTTGGAAAACGTTTGCGATAGAAACTTACCACGTTACCATGACAACGTATATAATACTAACGCTAACACGAAGCAATCAAAACGAAAAAAGTGCCTGATTTTGAAACCACACTTTATTTTTATAATACGTAATAGAAAACAAATAAAAAATTGGAAATAAAAGTAGAATAAACTTTTTGCATAAGAAAACAAAATAAACTTTGAAATTGTTTGCGATAGAAACTTACCACGTTACCATGGCAACGTATATAATACTAACGTTAACGACATCTCTCAAAAGAAAAAAAAGTGCCCGATTTTGAAACATTCTTCATTGGAGCTCCGCTCCTATTGGTCTTAACGTGATGATATATAGCCTAAAGCCTTCCTCGATAAATGAGCTATTTAAAACCGAAGGATTTTCTCAAATCGGACTCTTAGTTCTGGAGATCATAGCGTTCAACCAAACAAACTCTTCAGCTTTATATATTAGTATAGATTTCTAGTTTTTACTTTTATTTAGTTACTCCAGTAAGTCATTTTATTTTTATCGTCCATTCATTTTTATATACTATCCTTTATGTATATGTCCACTCTATTCAAACAAACAGGTCTTCACAAATTAGCTGTCAAAGCGTTTACAAGACTACAAAATCAGAGTCATTTTCATTTTATATACAAATTCTTCTGAAAGCTACAACATGGTGGTTATACTGCCACATCCCTATTATCGCTATTACTTAATATAATAAGTAAATGAAGGACTAAAGAGAAAAACTGGCTGTCACATTTACAAAATTTTACAAGAGGAGATAGCTTATATTTTGAAAGCAATTTTTGTTGGACTTGAATACATTAGAACAATAATTTTGAAAATAAATTTTGTATGTTATTTTTTAATTATTCTCTGTATAAAATATGTCTAACAATAATAATAACCGACGTGGTATAGCCACGGACTATTACTGACTTATTCACGATTAAAGAAGAAATACAACAACAATAACAAAAAATGTGACACAACGCGTTTTTTACTTGTTTTAGATAGTCATATTACAAAACTAGTATTTTTGTGGCCATAAACCACAAAAAATTTGATATAGTCAGTTTTCCCTTTAGCCCTTCATATATCTACTTGAATTATAATTGATCAAAAACGTGTTATATTGTTCGTATAAATATCGAGACAATTCAAGGATTAATAAATGCCAATTTAATAAAATTATATTATGACTTGGTTTTGTATTAACCTCTTGACTGTACTATGCGCAAGGCCGAATTAGAAGCTATATTCATAGCGGCCAAAGAATAATACGCGGACTTTACTTATTGATAAGTTATTTAATACGTGTTCCGTAATTGATTCGCATAGCACAGTGCGTACTGCACAAAATCAGGATATAGAATACTTTTGTGACAGTTATATATTTTCATTAATTTCGCATAGACTATTTATTACAAATTGTTTTTTTTTCTTTTTAAATCAGGTTATATGGACGATAGAATGCAAATTCTCTAATAGTAATATGTACAGCAGGAAAAATAACGATTACTAGCAACGTATCAATTCACTTAAAATTACAAAGGCGAATAATCAAGTTTATGTTTCCTCTAATTGTTTGTATGCGTTAGTAAATGATAAAATATTCGATATTAACATTTATCACGGAGTATCAAATAGTATAAAATATCAAACAATATTCGATTTCGTAGATGATACTATTTCCTTAAATAATGTTACCTACAAAGTGTAGCTACACCACAATGCAACAACGTATAAACAGTTCTTAGATGTTTTTTGTCTTTGGGTCATTGAATGCGTTCGTTTTGTAGTTTTACTGAATGCCTATGACGCGACGGTCATGCAATGTGACGCCAATGATTTTTTCATAGAAAATTTATGATTTATATATCAAAGATATACTGTAATAAAATTTGGTTGTTCTAGCGTTTTTCTTCTGATATCATGTAATAATCTTAAAATGAAACTAAACCGATCAGCATGAAAATAAAATTCTTATTTTTATTCATTTTACGAACAGCTCAAGACCTTGATAAGAATAATACTATTCTATAATTGTTTTCACAAAGAAGGTCTAATGATTCCTAAAACAGTTTCTTTCTATATCATATGTTTTATGAAATATTGTCCTTGTTAAAATAAAAACACATTGTATAGATATTGTTAAATATCTACTTAACGAAAAAAAAACCGTAAATTTATTTTGATTATAAAAATAAAATTCGCAGCTGTTTTGTTCCCGTCTGTCTATTGTCTGCCACTGTCGTAGTTAATATCATAATCATGTTCATAATTCTTGTATTTGATTTCTTTCCGCTTACTTCTTTGCCATAACCAGCTGATTCAAAACCAACAAAACCAGCAATCAAATCTTCAACATTACCAAGGACGTCATCGCAAGGTAATATAAGTTTGAAATCAATTGGTATTGATGTTTTATTGATGCGATTATATAATTTACGCAAAACAGCTTGATCACACCTTTGAGACATAATTATGGTAAATCAGAAACAATCTAATACTTCACCAAGCTTTACCACAGCTTTGAATATAACTAACTCTAAACAAAAATAAAATTGCTGCAAACACAATTCCCGTCGACTAAAAAGATGACTTTTACAGTTGGCTTTCCACGGAGCTTAAAAAAATAAAGTTGAAATTTACACAATTATCGTCATTGTATTACAGAGCGTGACCGCTTGAAGCCGGCACCGCCACCGAAACCGGCAGGCTTAGTCAGCCAGCAAATGGCTCAAGTCCCACAAAGGAACTATACTATCAGTGTCACTCCGGACTTCTTTAACCACCTGCGTATATTGCAAAATCAATGCCGTGACCTTAGGATTGAGGTAAGATTTTATTGGAAATGCAAATTTGCCTTAATGCGAATTATTTCAGCCTGCAAATGCGAGAACATTTTCAAATTAAACATTATTCAAAAGTTTGTTTTATAAAAATCATACAAATGAACGATTTTGTATACAGACCCGCAATCTCCGTCGTTCTACTTTGGCCCACTCTATACAGATGAGGCAACTGATGGCGGACACTATCGTGAAAATCGGAGCCCTGGCCGCAACATTTTGCGAACAGGATCCAGATTCGGTATGTAATAGGATACTACTTATATTTCATTAATACTATAATAAATAAATAAACCTTTTATTATTTCTCATTTCCAGGAAATTTTACAATGTCTATTTACAAATTATAACAGTTATTTATCTTATAATATAATAATTTAATACATTTTTTATTCTTCTATACATTTTTTTTTGTTATTATTACATTAGATATTTATAATGTTTTTATTACATTTTATTTTGTTTACTATATAATTGATTAATTAGCAATTTTTGTCATTTACATATAATTCATTTTTAATTAATTGATTTTTTAATTAATTGGATTGAGAACCCCTCTGAAGGGTAAAGGCCTCCTCCATTTTTGCCCATTGTTTTCTGTCTGTTGCCTTTATTTGCCATTTGTCTCCTGCTATTTCTTTGATGACTTCAGACCATCTTTTATGTGGCCTGCCTCTTTTTCTTTTTCCCTTTGGTCCTCTCCATAGTACGATGACTCGTTTGTCCATCAAGCATCCTTTGTTCTGACTATATGACCTGTCTATTTCCACTTTAGTTTCATAGCGTGTTGTAAGAAATCTATTTGTTTTGTTCTTTCTCTTATCTTGGTGTGGCGCACTATATCACTCCTTCGTATTCCTAATACGTATTCCTAATTCCTAAACGTTCCATGGCGGCTTGACATCTCCTAATTTTGTCTTTCGCTAGATTCGTGTATGTCCAGGTGTGTGAGCTGTATGTTAGACGAGGCAGGTTGCTATTATCTATTACTTTCTTTTTCAATGAAAGTGACATGTCTCCCTTCATTATTTCTCTGTGAGCCCAGTATTTTCGCCACGTTATGTTTATCCATCTAGTTATTTTTTTTTTTTTTTTTTTTTTTATTGTAGCTCGGCAAAGTGACTGTACTGTGCCTGCTGGTAAGCACAGTACAATCCAAAAACAATGGCGACCACCGAAAGACATACTATCTATCGCCGGTCGTCGCTGTCATGCCGGCCTGAAAGCGACCCAGTCAGGGACAGACCCCCCCCCGGTTGCTGGATATACACCGGCTGATCCCGGAACGCGACACGCCCAAACGTGTCACTATGGCGAGTGTTCCACCTGGTGTACGGTGGTCGCGATCCAGTCGGGTACAGACACCCTACCACCCCGCAACCCCTACCACCCCGCATTTCTTCTAAGTTATTGTTGCGGTGGAATGAAACTTGTTTACCTAAGTATATATAGGTATCTACATATTCTAGGTTTTCGATACCTATCTTTGTTGGTGATTTTGAGGAGTTGGTCATCAATTTAGTTTTTTGCAGGTTCATCTCTAATCCCACTCGTGCGCTTTCTTCCTGTAAATGTTGTATCGTGTTTTCTAGTTGTGAAATTGATTCTGAAAATAAGATTATGCCATCGGCGAAGCGCAGATGACTAAAATATTCGTTATTTATTAGGATACCAAGGTTTTTCCTTTCCAGTTTTTTAATAACCATCCCTAATAGACTCTCTAATAGACAATGGGTCGCCTTGTCGTGCCTCTTTTGATTTTATTTCGGAGCCTCTGGTTTCCAGGCTGACTCTATTTGTACTTCTCTCATTAATTAATACTATAGCCCGCACGAAACTGCCGTTAATAGTATTTAATAAAAGAAGAGTGTCAGGAATATTAAAATAAGTATCTTGTTCTTATGTCAACATACAATACATGAAAGCTTATAATACATAAAGACATTTAATCACCGTTAATTTTGTATATGAATTCGTAAACTCAACTTATCGCAAAACTTATTCACAGTAATTATAAGTAGAATATAATATTATTTTGACAAGTAGGTTTAACAGGGCCAAATATTATGTAATGCATAAAAAATATTAATTACGTATTTAATTAAACTGTCTAAGGGTATGCAATTCGTTACAGCATAATTAAGTATCAATTAAATGTTTGCAGCTATACATTATTTGCTTTATACATTATTCTTTTTTCGTTATATCCCGGACAGATTATCTTGTCATTTCTGTTTTTTCTTATAGCATTCCACTAATTTATACCGATAATATTATGTATTTTCAATAACACAAATATAGAAAATAAATTATGTTTCCAGCAACTTACGCGCGAAGAAGAGATTTATCGTCAAGATATGTTGCTCCTGGAAAATGATCTATACGAATTGGAGGCTACTGTTGAACGCCTTCGCGGGCAAGCTGCCAATAGGTATATTTAAGAAAATCCTTTTAAATTTTATGGTGACACTCTACACCGAAAAACATACATTTTCCATTTAACGGAAAGCCGGAAGATCTGGCAGAACTGTAGTTTTTGTAAATAATTAGATCTTTAGTACGAAGGGCATTTGTTAGGCCCATAATGAGATTGCCGCTGAGTATGTAGCCAATCCGTCACAAAAAAGAATGGTCACGGCTATCGGTCGAATCTGACTTTCTTAAGTACTTTGTTAAGGTCTAATTCTAATAACGAATTGTTAGTATTGAGTATCCAATTTATTACTACACATACACGGTCTTCAGGGAGACACGTGTAAATATGGCAGACATCGAGCGTATTGCTATGGTGCTGTCAAAGAGCAGCAAGACCGTCGCTGACTGGAAGTTGAAGTTCCCAATTCTGCAGGACACAATGAAGGTGAAATTAGCTTCTGATATGGAGAAAGTAAGCATATTTTTACGATAATTTACCCACATGATTCTCCTATAAGTTCACTATAAACTAAACAGAGTATTTAAACTAAAGTATAGATCGTTCTTACATTTGTACAGTTATACTGGCAATACGTATTTCTACCAGAGTTTCTTTGCACATAGTTCATTCTGTGCATTAGTTCAATGCACATAGTTATTGTGAAATAAACTTCAATATTATCAAAAAAGCACAAAAGCATTATATTCAACATATAAGGAATAAAATTTTGACTTTTCATTTTTATTGAAATCATTACATAGTATAAAACAAAGTCCCCTACCGCGTCTGTCTGTCTGTCTGTTCGCGATAAACTCAAAAACTACTGAACGGATTTTCATGCGGTTTTCGCCAGTGGATAAAGTGATTCATGAGGAAGGTTTTGGTATATAATTTGTCAAGGATTTTTTTTTATATTCAGGGCGGGACAGCGTCTGCCGGACCCGCTAGTTTAATAATATAAAAACCTCTACAGAAATTAAAAATTGTGAGAAATTTGGTTACTATAAATATTCTAGAAAATTTTAGCAGAAACAGCAGTAACGGTTCTGAAACTATTACTTGTATTACATTAATTACCTCAACCTGAATTTAATTACAATACAATTTACAAAAAGGTGGTGCGCAAAGAGAAACTGCTCGAGGAAGAGCCAGAAAGGCTGGAACTAGCTCTGCGCCGCTGCAAGAAGTTAACAGGAACATTGGTCACTCTGAAGAGGTAATTAACATTTACTAACCGTTCTATAACAGTCGCGGTTACTCAATTGTATAGCAACTGAAAAGCTGCCTTCCGAAAGATATGTACAGGACCTTATATCGTAAGTCAAATGCGACAGTGCACTTTGTTTAAAAATGTAAAGATATTACTAATTTCGCCGCATTCAAAAAAGTTATATATCAGGTGAATGTTTAGACAGTAGCAATATCTATGGAGGACATTCTACACTCGATTCTCGTTCTAAACTCAACTAAAAAATAGATGCTTAATATTTAACCTAATTATCCAGAAACATACAACAATTATACTCAATCCTCTAAGCGTCTATGTTAAAGCACACTGTCAATGACCGTAGGGTCTAACTAACAAAGGATAATTTTTCGAAGTTTTAACAGACAAAAGGGTTTATTGTCCGTTTTATTATCGAAAGTTATTAACTCCGGGTCTCTGCTCGCAGGTTATATCACCGGTCATTAAACCTAGGTTTATTTAAATTATTATCAATACTTTTGAAATTCTAAGAACAAACATTACCTAAGGTTCTCTTTGTTGTGTATTAATATTTGTTTTGATATTATTATTTTATGTGTTAAATGTGACCATGAAGTGTCATATACTAGACAGAGAATACTACGAGTGTCTAATCTTTCACCTGGTATATGTCAGCGCAAAGTCCCATTCTACTACCAAAAAGTGTTTGTACTGACATAAATATTACGCTCTATCGTTTGATACGAAAAAACCCTATAAAGGTCGAAATGAAAAAGGAGCAGGCATCATTCTCGCGCGGATCGTCGAACTGTTCACATTTCCACACATATTTGTAATTAAATACAGTAATGGATTGTCTACTAAAGATGACGTCTACATAGGATGACGTCATACTTTTATAATTGCTACGTCATCGTCCGACATATTATAATGTAATAAGACTGTTTCATTTTATGAATCCTAGAAACAACGCTTTCAATGTTTCTACTTTTATATAACCTTTGAAAACTTACTGACTCTCACATTTTTCATTATAATCTTACTATCGAATTGTATAAGATCTTAGGCCATAAACGTATTACCTTAAGAGTTCCGTAATACAATTTCTTTCGAAACAGAAAAGCGATTATTTTTGTATAATCACAAAAAATTGATTATATTGACAATATGGGCATATTATAACTTTATAATAACAATTATAAGACATTGTTTCATAGTTCCTTATACAGTGTAAGTGACCACTAAGGTGGTAGTTATAAGTCCAAATATGTTGTTGATGGTAAACCTCATTCGAAACACTTTTAGTATTTATATATCTAATGTACACGTTATATGTTACAGTAAGTGGCGTGCGTGTCATACCTACAAATCTTTTTTAAAGAGCATTTCTGTAATTGTACATATTCTCACAATTTTACATTTCTTTAATACAATTTTAAAAAGCTCGTGCGGATCTGCGGGTACTGGTAGTTTTATAATATCTATAGATGTTTGATTTGGAATAGAACTTCAATATTACACCTTATGACATTTGCTTACAGGCTTGCTTGCGTTCAAGAGCAGCGTTTACCTCTAAATGACGGTCGCGTATCTCCTGGTTCATCGCAGAGTTCCTCCTTTACTGCCTGCCCATCTTCTGAGGAATTAAACTCGGAGAGTACTTGCCCAGCAGCTGCTACTCAAAATAATAAGGTATAAATACAAAGATAAATGCTATTTATACATATGTAACATTTAATTCAATTGTGTAACAGACAAAGAACAAATCATTTATTTTGTTATTGCAAATTATAATCAATTCATTAAAGTCATGCTACCTGGATGTTTATTAAACTAATTATATCCTCCAGTAAGTAATACAATTATTTAACTTTTTTAGTACATACTTTAGACTACTTAGTTATAATAATATAGAGTTTAACCATTCTTACTAAAGGTGACAAATCGCATTGCCAGAATTTCGATTAAACAAGCCAGTTCAATAAATGTTCAAAAATCCAATATAACCCAATATAATTTGTATGTTTATTACATAATATACATTAACATTGTTTTAAAGTCGTAACCTGTTTATTACAGATAGATAACGCAGACATCTTCATTTTAGGATTTTAAAGTTTCAAATATTCGTTTACATGACAATAAACCATGCGCTTAACAATTGCAGGTTTGCCAAAAGTTATAAAATTTGCATTTTTTTCCAACACTTCGGATCGTTTACGAGGTGTTCATATATTTCATTTGCTCCCTTGTCACACTTCAGCTTTAGTAGTGTTATGCCCTTATATATAGCATCGAATCTATTATCTTATCAAAGCATGTGGCTATCCTATCGTTTTATGAATATCATAATAGCACACTTATAGAGATTCACTTTTTTTTACGATAACATCATTAGCTGTTATTAATTCTTTTTTTTTCATATTTCAATCTCAACTTTAAAATGTTTCATACACAACTTTTAATTATGAAGCATTGTGAAACTAACCTGTCCATTTTCGTTTATTGAATATGTATTCTGGGTGATTAACAAAATTGACATCAAAATTTAGTTGCGATCACGAAGTGCACCAGCATTTCCTTTAAAATATTGTTATAATCTTCAAATGAAATTGGCATACAAAAAGAAATCTACATTCTTATATTTAAATGACATCACGCACTGTCGTTTCTGAAAAAAAAATTGCACAAAACTAATTGAAAGACCATCAGACCAAGTTTATTAAAATAAAATAGTATTGTATCTTCAGAATTACATATCACAATACGTTTATTTAAATTTTGGTTTGTTATTCAAAAAATATACTTGTTCAACGTTATGTTTGTTTAGTCTTTACTAGCGGGACCGGCAGACGTTGTCCCGCCCTGATTATGAAAAAAATATTGATAAATTATATACTAAAACGTTCCTCATTAATCACTCTATCCACCGATGAAAACCGCGTAACAATCCATTCGGTAGTTTTTGAGTTTATCGTGAACAGACAGACAGACAGACGCGGTAAGGGACTTTGTTTTATACTATGTAATGATATACAATTCTTAATTTAACATTTGAAATACATACGTTTCTTATACTAGCTTTGACGTTAACTGGTAAAGCTGGTAGCTTTGACGTTCATGAGCGCCTTCTCAGGACCTAAATTGAATAAAGGATATTTTGATTGATTTGAGTAATGTGAACGTTGTAAGAAAAAAACAAACAGAACATTGTTGCTGGAAACAGCGAACTGTATACTATAACAAAATTAAATCATGACCATTTACAGACAGAGCGTGATGGTAAATATAACAGAATACAATTAATATTTTTTTGCACATATCCTTGCAACCAGAGCACCATCCGTAACGTTGCATTTTATAACCCTTGCTTCCGGAAAATAATGCCAATTTTAATAACATTGCAACCTTCAGTCTTATGTCGAACAAATTTAGACCGACCAGGTACTCGTAGTCTTAACTTGTTGGATCTGAGACTACTGGTTGTTTTATCGCTACTGCAATATATATCAAGTTATATATTGCTACAGTCCTATGGTAATAATTATAAACACAAATGTTTATTACTTACTATATCGTATGACAGTTCAATAATAATTCATAAATATAGAGCCATCAAATGAAATATTATTGCACATTTCAAGGACATGTGATTATCGCTCATTATTTAAGGAAATGACACTGAGTGTATGCAAACTTCATATGGATTAAATTGTTTTATCTTTTTACCATTTACTAAGTCATCTGTGACTTTAATATAACCTTTTTCTTTTAATCTTGTGAATTATTTTGCGTTATGCCTTATAATCAAATTGATTTAACAATGGATTTCATGGTCTTTTTCCTATGATGGTACCCGTCAGTTCGCCTGGAGACAGAGCCAATACTTCAGAGAAGCTATTGTTATTAACGAGTAATACTTCTATTAGTAATATAAACATTATTATATTTCATTACAATACGTTTCAATAATTTATTTCAATATTTTATACCACTTCCGAATTTTTCTTTATAAATTAAAATATATTTATTATTTGAATATAATATATAATAATTCTAATTTTCTTTGTTTTGTTTTTCTTAATTATAAATTACCACTGATTTTTGCTATTTCATGTAGGCATGTTGGAGCACTGAATAGTACAATATGCTTCTTTTTAATATCAAATGAGCTTGGACCAAACTACAACAATGGAGAGATTCATAGATTTTTTGAATATTTTTTACAGTTCAATCAATATTGAAAGGGTACGCATGCGTTTTAGGTATAATATACACTTTAATTAATATTAATAAATACTTTGATGTTAATAATAATACGGAAAGCATATTTGAAAACGGTTGATAGAGTTCTGTGCTTTATGTATTAGAATAACGAATTGCATTTTATGCACTGTCGCCGTTTACCTTTATCAAACTCTATGGATCTATGATTTTCTCATTATCGGTTAAAGCCACGACGAACTCTCAGGCTTGCTAACAAACATGCAACTTTCAACTGTTATTATGAAAATTTATAATAGGTACAACATATCTGTTCGTATTATTTCATTTATTTATTAACCCTCCTTCCTTTTTTCAAAGTCCGTGGTTGAAAGTTGGTGTTGAGCCTCGTTTGAAATTTATTAATAAATACTTTAATAATACATGACAATTGGCTGAACTGAAAAGTATATATTTTGAAAGTCGTGTTTAAAACCAGGTCAGGTATATTGCACGTTGCATGACGTATTGTTGGAGGGTATTTATGTTAGAATAATTGATAGAAACTTTGTATATCATATGAGATACCTAATTGACGTACAATTGGAACATTTTCAGTAAACAATCAGATGTAAACCAAAATTATAATTCGTCAAAAGTGTCTTAAATTTACTTAAAATATATTTCTTGTGAGAGTTGCACTTAACAAGTATATAGTTAGTTGTTTGCATATTTTGAAATGATATAGTTAATCTCACGTTGCAGTTTAATTATGATATCGAAATAACTACTTACGCTACATTAATTGCAAATATTTTGAAAAAAAAAATGATTTTCTTTGTTTTTTATATTAATGTAATAATTTGTTGAATTATACAATATGTGTTACATGTAAGTGTTTGTTAAAATTTAAGAGTCAGCGTGCTTCATTTGTACTTATCCGTTAGTGCATTTGAGTAAAGTTAAAAAAATCTATACCATGTATGTAATAAACTAATTTGCATAGGAAGTAATATTTATATTAGGTAATATATATATATTTTATAAAAAAATGCTATTTCAAAATAAAGAAGCAGTTAATGACAAAACTTGTTTCTACACGTTTCAAAATATGTAAATAAGTTTGTAACTAGCATGTGACATAGTTGCTTTGCGTAAATAGATTGTGCATCTTGCTGTTTTTTTGTTTCTGTTGCAGTACACGCATGCCAGAAGCAGAGTTCACAGCCCAGACCTGGAAATTAATGACATTATTTAAAACTCCGTACCTTTTCCTATTAAGCACTGCTTATCTATCTTTTAAGCAATACCAACATGTTACTTTTTGAAGTTTATTCATAACCTTTTTTTAAACACCACGTCACAGTTCCTATCTACTTTATTTTTCACGTAACCATTTACCTGTTGGCGTCTCGGTCCCTTACAGTCAATCATCTTTGGTTAAATAAATATAGTACATTAACTAACCCACGCATCCGGAGCACAGGTAATATATTCTAAAATAATTTAAACACGCTTTCCACTAATATATTGTACATTTATTAAACATTTCAAAACTTGCACATGTTAATAAAGTTATTTAGTAGATAAAGGCAAAAATTCACTTGAGCTTTAATTAGATTAGTTTTGGATCCAAACCACTTCGATATTAGCTTCCTTTTGGTAGATAATTGTTAAGAGCAATCTAATTTAATATTTATATAATACACGTAACACACGCGTATTTTAAAATTTTTGACTAATGGCAAAATCAACACAATTGTTAAGAGATAAATCCTTAAATATTTTCTTTTCTATGTTTTATATAAATAATGAAATGTCATTTTCTTGTATGTTCCTCACTTGATTCTCTTTTACTCACTTTATCACTGTACGCCAGCTTCGATGCATATCATTATTATCGGCCTGACATTCCAATTAACAGGCCACTGAAACACAACTTTTTTTTTATGTTGTAGTATTAATATTCCTTTCACCTATTTATTATTAATCATCCAATCAAATTCACCTTTAATGAAACTTAATTTCATCTGCTATATTTGGTGATAATAAAAAGGCAATCGCCTTTTGTGTATATTTTATTATTTTTGAATGATTGTGGTCGCATTAAGAAGTTTAGCTCTATAAATAATTGTGAATACTGAGTGTCAGTTAATATAAAATAATTGAATGATTGTTTATAAATGTTTATTTCAAATCGATGTTATTGTCTTAAAAGCGCGTTTGCAATCAAAGATTTGAAAATGATCGATTGCAACCACGCTTTTGAAATATTTCTGAAGTGCTGTCAAAACAAATCTAGAAGTAGGGGATCGGTGTACAGGTCTCCGTCGGAGGATACGTCGGACGAAGCGCAGCAAGTAGAGGAGGAACAGACGTGCGACCAGAGAACGCACTCGATGCGCTATTAGACGAACTCCAGACCTTCGCGAAACCGACGGAGCGTGGCGGCCGCGGCGAGGGCTCATTGCGGCGACTGCATTCATATCCGAGCGGCAGCGACACCGATGCCTCACCGCCGGTGCGCGCCCGCGGGCAACACCCACCGAAACCTCCAGTCCCTGAACGACATCCTGAGCTCCTTGCCATGGCGGCACGCCGCGCTCCCCCTCCTCCGCCGCCACGTACCACATCTCGCTCCCCGTTAGCCTCGCCGACATCGCCATCCTCTCCACCACGCGTCGACCCCGACACTTCCGATTCCAACGACGACAAGGTCACACCCCGTCAAACTGTACTAGAACAACGCCACCAGGAATTACTGAAAAAACAAAAAGCGTTGCAGGAGCAGTACGCACGCTTGCAAATGATACAGCGTAGCGGGCAGACGCTCCCGCTTAACGCCCAGCCAGACTTGAAAAAAACTGGCAGCGAGTCTAACTTGCTCACCAAAATGAATCTAAACCTTGCTCCTGCAACTCTTTCTGGCAGTATGACGCACTTAGCCGGTGACTGTATAAGTAACATGGAAAATTTGGTTGATAAACAGTTTTCGCAGAACCCACCGAAAAGCGAAAAGGTAGCAACCACGAACAAAGTCTACCAGACTGATATACTGTGACCCTGTAGTCGTTGCTTTATCATATCTGTTTAATTTATTAATAAAGATAATTTCCGTGTGTTTAAGGAATACACATAAATCATATTTTATAATTAACGATGGTGTTAATTTCAGTGTACAATATAATTGTAACAATATTTAAGTTTCATTATATTTATTATTTCCAACTAAAATGGCGCTTACTGTTCTTTAATCAAACGTTTCATTAACTATTCATAAGAATTTTAATCAAGATATTTAAATCAGAACAATATCTAAATAAAAACCATTAACATTAACAAACGACTATGGCGCGTACAATGGTATAACAGATGCACGTATAATAAATAAAAAATTGATGTCCGTACTGTTGCAATCCTAGATGTTTAGAAAATCAGTAAAATAATAAATTTAGAATATACAACAATTAAATTTTGCTCATAAATTTGCGGGCTACAGTTAATCAAAGTGTTATCCCAATCGTAAAATTTAGTGAGCGTGAGAACTTAATGAATAATTAAATTATCTTCACTTACGTGTATATAAGTCACTAAAATAGACATTTAATTACCACTACTCTAGTTCTTAATATACTATGATGTTATACGTATATATTCGTAATAATTTGTGCCAAACCCTCTTTACTGTAGCAAAAATATACCTATTAATCCTTTTAAAACTAAGCAACGATTTCTTGTATTAAAAAATACAATAAAACATGAAAGAGATTAATACGAGTACAACGAACTGTATGTTGTATTTTTAAAAGTTACTATCAAAATTTCTACGTATATTTATTATAATATATAAATAAATACAAAACTATTTAATATTTTTGACGGAACAGTTAACTCGAATTATTTGATAATAGAATGAAATCGTCTGTGATTAGAAAGTTACCTATGTACTAAAATTGCGTTAGAATTGAATTTGCTCCTACTACATATCACAATCGTGGCTTTATTGAATGTTTGCCGTTTCGTATGAGTACGTAGAGGAAAGCTAATACGCGGTGAAGAATATAATTGAAATTGTATTCTTTTCTCTATTACTTACTATTGTTTAATCTATTACTTAAAAATTGTTTGACGGTGTTTTGATTTCCCCGAGTACGGATCCTATTCGACCATTTGCGAGCACGTAAAGGGCAGAGAAACAGGATCGTTAAAATTAAGTTTA
Organism: Antheraea yamamai; assembly: GCA_036509395.1. Lineage (NCBI taxonomy): Eukaryota > Metazoa > Arthropoda > Insecta > Lepidoptera > Saturniidae > Antheraea > Antheraea yamamai. The sequence continues at coordinate 15,193,890 of AP028424.1, forward strand.
ATTTCAACATAATAAGTTATATTAATCAACAAATAGCTATTTTAATCAGGAACATTCCACTGGTAGTTTCTGATATCATTTTATTGGTATTGATATAACAAACTGTGTACTATTTCTTTTTAATCTTACCATTTCATTAAAGTAAACTAAAGCTTGGATCTTTAATCGCGTAAGTAATCCTCCACACTACTATACAACTCTTTAATATAAAAACAACATTTTTTTTAAATTAGTATACAAATATTTACTATTTTCCTCACGAATACTCGCAATATAACCGTCATTAATATTAGCATAGTTAATATTTATCACTAAAGTAGTGTAGATGTGGTAAAAAAAGTTTAAAGAAATAAACTAAAGCGATGTTCTTGTAAAAACTTTATCCATATATATACATCTTATTTTTAGAGTCAGTGTATATCCTGCTTTAGAAAATTTACTGTGTAGATAAATAGAACTATGTAGAAGTAAATTTTGAAAGCACTCATTTATCTATCCCAAATTTTGCGAATTCATTACGAAAACATGAAAGTGACGCTAAATACCAATATAAGGGGTGATTAATAATAATGTTTTAATGAATTTTAAATGAGTGATCTCAACTTTATGTTACGCCAACACGTTGACGCTTGCCGGTTTAAGTTGCAATAACAAAGAACCTTACAAACAGAAAACAAACACTTAGAAGTTGGTTTTCTGATGGATTGGATGAAATAAATAAAAGAAAATGGTTATTTTACCTTGCTATGTATTTTAGAATTTTCGATGTCTTAAGCTACAAGTGGATAGTTATTATATATATTACATAGAAATAAAGGTGTTAGAAATATATTTTAACAATGACATTAATTAATACATGTTGTAACAAACATATTAATAACCAATTTGTCCGTAAAAATCAATACTAAATTTATCTGAGGAATTGCAATATTACTTTTGATGTAGCGTTTTAGAATTATTTATTACTTAATCATACGGTTGAAAGACTCTATTTCATTCGTTTGTAATGCGATTCTAGAGAAAATTCACGAGATCCAAAAAAAGTTTTTCAATCATACGGATAAGATTATCAATAGTTTGAATTCATACTAACAAGTAGTAACCGTATTTGTTATTATTACGTTATTTTTTTATAAATTTACTGCAAATTTTTTATATAGCTTAAAGCTTCAATTTGTTATTTATCTAGTTTATTTAAGATTATTTTGTGAACTTTGTTTCGTTTTATAAGTGAAACGTTAATTATGTACGTTGATTAAATACTAAATAGATAAAATGTTTCAATGTGGAATTAAATATATACATGTAAAGTTGAATTCAGTGTTTTATTTTTAATAGGGGACTTTCTCGAGAATTATATACTTGTCTATTTATCTGGATCTTCATCGATTGTCTTATATTTGATCCTTTATTTTTACTACTAAGAATTTGTATGTAAAAGCATAACTATATATAACTAATATTCAAAAACATTTGATATTAATATAACATAAATTCGTGTGTCGTAAGATTTGTGATTATTGATTGAAATCAACTAGTAAAATGATAACTTAAAAGATGATTGGTAATTCATAGAAATATTTTCTCATAACTCTTATATAAAGTTTTTCTGTATAAAAACTTTTAATTATTAGCAACAAGTAAATTGTTTAGTCCTGATAGTCAAATGTTGTGATCAGTTCAATGTCAATTTAATGCCCGCTGATGAGAGCCTCAGTTTTTTTGTGTATCGACGATGACTTGATTTATTATGACGAAACACGAGTATCTTCATAAATGATCTTATAATTACACGTTACATTGTAATAGACCCACTACAGGGTCATAGGCTTCCCCCCGAAGAAAGGTATGGGCATAATCACCACGCGAGCCCACAACGTATTGGCGATTTGAAACTCCGAGAACTCACAGTTCTGTTTTCTCAGAGACGTCGGACCACAAAAGCATGTCTCAGGTTCATCTTTTCCTTCATCGTCAGCCGATAGTGTTTTCAGTGTAAATTAGTATATATATGTACGCGAATTCCGGAGAATCTTTTAGTAACAACCTGTGTACATCAGATTGATATTTCAACGATCAAATCGCCCAACAACCACAACTTCATATACAGCACGACTTACACAGTATGGTGGAGAAATATATAACTATACATTAACTGTTGACAGTTGAAATTATAACCACGGTAATTAAGGGTTCTGTGAGACAAATCTGAATTATGTACCTAATACTAAAATCCCTTTGATAGTTACGATAGTATTGTCAGAAAGTTTTTATGCTGGTTCAACAGTGCCAAATTAATGTTATTGATATTTTTATCCTTATCAGCGTTTTATAAACACTTTTACATATTTTAATACACGGTATTAGCTAAATTAGTGTGCCCAAAATCAGTTTTGGTTTTGTTAAAATGAACAAGACCAATACTGGCCAGTGCAAAATTTGAGGAAGATTGAGCCTGCGAGACTCTTACGATCTTGGGATTTGAACATTATTCAAAATTTGGTTTCAATACAGATATTGATGGATTTTCTCTAATATCGGTATCAAAATCACGATTCTTTCCAACTAACAATAAATAATTTTAACAAATAAATCGATATAGACGAATGTATTTATTCATTAACGTATTGGTCGGTCGGTGATTATGATTGCTTATTTGATAATTAATTGAAAAAGAATGACGCTTTATTGAAACACCGTTTGAGTGTATCACAGCATTGACTATTATTTTTTATTGTGGTCGCTGTAATATCAAAGTTCGTCTTCGTTCCAAAGTATAAAATAAGATTCCAGGTGCTCAAAACAGATAGAGTTGTCCTCACGAGGGATATTATTGTCGTAAGGATAGTTAGATGATACAATAATATAATTCATTGATGATATCCTAACTAATATGCGAATATGAGTTTATTACGCTTTCACGCCGTAATTACGTAACCGACCATCATGAAATTTTATATACACGTTGTCAAGAGTACTAAAACCGACATAATGTACAGGAAATATGTACTGTTCTCGAGGGATAAATGAAACCTACATTAACGCGAGCAATGCCGCGAGTAAAAGCTAGTAATAGTACCCACTATTACTATGACTTTTTATTGAATTGTACAAACGTTTACTCTGTATATCTACCACTCTATTTTAGTGGGTACGTAAATACAGCAAGCAACGTGCCTAGGTACTTAAGTTTAATTTAATAATTAATTTGGATTTATTCCATCAATAGAGGAATGCAATACCCAAACGTAGTTATATTTTATTGTCGTACCCACAGACTAGCTGTTGATACTTCTGTTTTAAAATCTTTCGAAGAATCATCACATTTATCAAAAAATACTCAACATTTTTATCCGTCTTTCGGTGTGTGCATACAAATAGGAGTTTCATGTTTGAATTTCCTTTATACCCACCCCTATCTCGCTTGGAGTTTAGAGAATAATAATTGTTCTCGGATTAATAAGTTTACAATGTGACATGAGTGAAGAATATTTAAATTCTAATCAAAGTAATGAGAGTTGTAGAAATCGATCGATCGAACCATAGACTTGTGAAAAAGGATAACACGAACTTGCCTCGGGCGAGCGCGGTGCATTTATTAGGAAACTTTTTTAAACCAAGTATTTAATACGTATTTAACTTTTTTGTAATAACACGGTTAAGATCTAAAAGTAAAACTGATGAGTTTTTCGAAATAATTTCTGAGTCCCAAATGCGCCAACATAAAAAAGTTATCTATCTATACTATAATAAAACTGTAGCAAGGTCAAATCTGTACATTAAATATTTTTTGAAAATTTTTATCGGGGTAGACTTTGTTATCGATATAGAAGCCAAAAATAATCTTTTTACAATTTTTGTCTGTCTGTCTGTCTGTCTGTCCCTGTGAACACGCATCACTCTGAAACTACTGAATCGATTTTGACGAAACTTGGCACAGTGATAACTAATATTACAAGGTTACATCTAGAATACTTTTATCTCATAAAACGCAAGGGATTCTCCAGGATAACGGACGAAATTCAAAAATTTGTAGTTAATGAAATTTTTGACGGATTTTGGTAAATTTTCATTGTGCTATATATAGCAGACAGATTAGCTAAGAAGATAAGCTATATTTCCCTAAACTACTTTAAAAAAATACCAAAAAAAACATCGCCGGGATTCGAACCGTCGGCTCCGGCGGACCACATAATGTCCAGTAAGTTATAACTGAGCTACGGCTATATGACATTTCTATGCGTAATTATCAACCTCATATGAAAAAAATATGTGTAAACGAAACTGTCACTTATAATGTTGTTACATTTATTTTATTGTATAAAAAATGTTTGCTAAACAAAGGTGACAAGATTTTTTCCTAAAACATAAACCTAGATAATAGTTACATTGCATTGTAGAAGATGAATCTCAACTAGAGTTCTATCAGTACGTGTGTTGTTTCGATATTTGATAAAATTAGTTTTCTAAATGTTGTTGAGTCTTGAAGTAGTTGGGTTCAGGTTTGTGAATCTAAGATTAAAATAAATCAGTTGAGGTGTATGCAGTTATTTTTTTTTTCTCGAACTGACCACGCTATTGACCTAGCAAGGTCTTAACAGCTTCACCGGACTACTGTTTGCAGTTACTATGTTGTATTTATACTAATATTATAATGAGTGGTAAAGTTTTGTTTTCGAGGAATGCTTGGTACCTACTACTGGTCCGATTTCAAAAATTCTTTCACTGTTAGAAAGGTATATTATCCCAAGTTCAGTATCTCAGTAAAAAAGGTGGTTTGTTGTCAAAAGTAAAATAAATGTGACCAAATTAAAATTGAATGCAGATTTCACGTATACTTTACAAATTCTTATAAAACAAACAACTAAAACAAAATGGAAATTTAATGTAGATAAAGTTCAACTTTTACAGTATGTTACGTGATGAAGTTACAAGGGGTACTGGGAAGACATTTATCGGCAATATATGTAAGTTAGTTTTGATCTTCACTTTGATGACACTACTTTAGGTAATGCTACGAACAGATTCTAGGCTTATTTTAAAAGATTTCTCACATACCAACTGGGTATATGTTTGAGTGAGTCCCTGGATAGTTTGGATTCACGATTGAAGTGCTGGATAACGCTGCAATAGGGTTTTAGGTTTTTTAAGATTATTTGCGTTTAAAAATACAATTGAAACCGGTAATAACCGATTTGGTGCAGACGAAGTTGCACAGGTCAGCTATTATAAAAAATAAACCCACTTAAGGCTTAAAAAAGCATGTGCTATATTTCCTCGTGATTGAAATCGCAAATATTTATTCTTGTAAATATATCTTTAAATTCCTGTAAATACGGTTCATGATGAATTTCATTAATCTGATTGGACTTTATTATATTTAAGTCAATATAATATCAAATTGTACCTATCTGTTGCATTGTTCAAAGGTCTAACCTAACATGTTTAATAAATAATAAGAGGCCAATAGTCAAAACTTACAAGAGTGTTACAAGTTCCTTGGTTTGATGAAGACGAAGAACGCAATAGCAAGACCAATACCAAGACTGAGCCAAGTCTCTTCTTAGTCTTGCATTTGAGTAACTTAAAGCTAAATATAAAGCTGGTATTTTATTATCTCTTCCTGCGATTCTAATTAATTTTAGATATCGTAAAAACAATAACGCGGTTTCGTTCAATGTAAAATTGGCGTCTTGTTTAAGCCCCCGTCCTTGAAAAAACCTTAGTTAGCACTATTTAACTAGGTTTACGACAGAAAATGTAAACTGAAAATACTGCTTTTATGTGGTCTTATTTTCACTACATAGTAGTAAATTATAATAATTGTGTCAATAAAAAATAGCGCTCCATTTAAACCTTACTTGGAAATGTATGAATTATATCACAGCATTATAGGGCTCCGTCATTTAGCCTTTAAAAAAAATTGACACCTCGAAATTACTCCAGTAAATTATTCGGAACACTAACTAAAGCATGTTATTGTAATACTATGTAATAAATGAATAATACTTTAGATAAAACAAAACGACTGATCTTGACACAACTTTATTGAATTAAAATATCTTACAGTTTGAAACTAATCACTGTACATCAACTCGTATATTATATTAGCTACATAGTTTTACATTGATATTATAAAACAATAGAAATACGATGAATTGTTTTCTTAAGTGAAAGGGATACACCTATATAACCACATTTATTTGACTGTACTAGATTGAATATTTAGATCAAAAAAGTACTATTAGAAGCAACTATGATTCCTACTAGATATTATGCCGATTCATTTTCGACGATTTAAATATATTAAGTAATTACATATTACTGTAAATGTAATAATTACGAACAATTTCCAGAGTATTTATGTTATGGGAAACATCGATTCTTTGAACATTTAAAAATAATTGTATTGATAAACTTAGACACTCAGTTTATATATTAATTTTAGATTAATAATAATATCGTAAATGACCAAGTTAGGGCCACATTTTGTCCCGTCGTTTGCTGCCTAATCACTTTTCTAGGTCTATTTAGTAACAAGAATGCCTACATCATTTATATTTGATATATACACGAACAACGTAAATAAGCTACTTATATTTTCACTACAATATTTAGGTATAATATAATATTGGAGACTATTACCGCCCAAATGTTTTTGGTAATTCATGCTGACCATATTCTCGCAACAGCGGATAACGTGATAACGTACGTCATTTCCCTTATATTTCATTAAATAATTATAGGTAATAATAACTGTTTTCTTCGCATCAACTAATTATAAATAAAGTTCAGTCCAATTTGAATGAAAACAGCTGAGACAAAAGCCACTATGTACAAGCCTTAATTACCACCATGTAATTCAAACACTAAACACGCCAAAGGTAATCACAGCGGACAGCTTTTCACCATGTGTCTATTAAACTTGTCCTTGAGCGAAGTAGGTTATTTATTCTTTAGTAGCCCGCGTAGTAGTAGTATCGACATTATTGTAGTTGAAAAAAAATAATGAAATATATTCAAATAACTGTAATTGAAAACTTGTGTTTTGTTATTACTGTGTCCTGTAAAAAGTGTTTAGGCAGCAAATTACAATCGCTGAGACAGTACCTACATTAATATGTACACAATCATACACAACATATTCGCTTTAGCTAAATATGTAAAACATCGAGAGATTAACATTTAATATGATAATTTATGTATGTATTTTAATTTCACAATTATATGAAGAATCCGGGAACTGGTTAACTTGCTCGTTTTCATGCCAAGAAGTAGCTATACTGGATATCCTGAAAACACCAGATTTGTAAATGAGATCATATTTGTAACCTGTAACATTTTTATAGAAGTAACTAATCTATATTCGATAACAAAAAAGTATTCGCCGCAAGCATATATATTTAAGAAAATGGTACCGGTATTGATAATAATTGCAATATTTATAGTATATATGAAAGAAGTCTTGTTTTTTAATCATATTTAAGAAGAAATTTATTGTACTCACCATTCTAATCAGTTCTAAACAGCAATATGCGCAAATCCTGGATCGTAATTACACCGAAATAATTCATTAATATCAGTGAAGATGACCAAAGTGCGCTTCCTCCAACAGATGTCACCATTTCGATCGCCACCGAAATAAATTCTCACAACTGTTACTTTAGCAGGCATCCTCATAGATTTTTTTGCTGCACCGAAGATTTGGCACTCCCTTTAGGCTCTTTTGCTGGGAATAGTTCCTTTTAGTTGAATTTCGTATATTTCTTTTCCTTTGGTTTCTAATTTTCGCGAATTAACTGCCTAATTATTACCCCTATTACCCATACCCATTGTTTATATGTTATTTAACCCCGAGACCGTAATTTATCAGGCTTTATCGATCGCCGTACCTTTATTTCGATTGTGGAACGTTTAATATGGATCATTATCCTTTGTAATCCTTCCGATAAAAATAGAAGAATTATTGGTCGGTTCCCGAAACGCTTCCTTGGTTTTAATTTAACACAACAAAGAGTGTTTTTAGTGTTAAGAAGCCGAATTACTTTCATATTGTTTTTACATAAACGGAACACACAATCTAATCGTCTATACACGTCCAGCGCCTCTGAAGACTGCCGTGTAGAATCGCTGTATTGATTTCTGCGCTACCACAGACAGAGCAAACTTATTTTGCATATGGCTAGTATATTTAGATGTATATCTTTATTGCATTTATTATCTATGGTGTAATATATTGTTTATATGATCTTATGTTTATACTCTATGTACAGTACTAATGGTGTTAGTTTTCATTGATGTAAACAAAATTACAAAGCATCTGTTTATTACTTATTAAATTGTCAAATAGTGGCACCAATAAAATGTATATTCTTGACTGTATGAGTATATTATTTTTATCTAATACATATAACAAAAACGAAATGTCTGTATGTAATATTAAAATAACAACTTTTTAATGACTGGATACGAAATTATAGACTGATAAAAACATACAATTTTTTAAAAATTTGTCGGTCTATCTATTTGCTCCGGGTAATCTCCAAAACGGCTGAACCAACCTTCCTCCCTCCTCCACCCCCTTCCTCCCTCACCCCTAATACAGGCTGGCAACGCACTTGCGACTCCCCTGGTGTTGCCAGTATCTGTGGACGGTGGTGATCATTTAACATCAGGTGACCAACCTGTTCGTTTGCCTCCTATGATATAAAAATAAATCCCATTCAACAAACTGTTAGTATTTACATACTTAATGTAAACGTTTCATGTTACAGTAAGTTGCGAGCGCGTCGTACTTACAAACGTTTTTGTAAGATCATTTCTGTAATTGTACATCTTCTCATAATTTTACATTTTTTTAATAGAATGTAAAAAAAGTGCGGGTCCGCGGGTACTGCTAGTATAATAATATCATTTAAATATGCGGGTACAGGTTAAAATATACCAACTTATTTTTCCACCAAATATGTAATACTAGCTTCTGCCTGCGACTTCGTCCGCGTGGAATAGTTTCTTTGGGCTAATGCTAACTTTAACTCGCGACTTGGTAGCAGGTGAAAATATTTTTAAATTATACGTACGTTAGCCCCGATTTTGAAACATTTTTCATTGGTGCTCCGCTCCTATTGATCTTAACGTGATGTTATATAGCCTTCCTCGATAAATGAGCTATTTTCAAATTGTTCCTAAAATTACCGCGTTCAAGCAAACAAACTCTTCAGGATTATAATTATAAGTATAGATTTAAGCACTCAATACGTACTTAAGGGTATCATATTACTTATTTATTCGACTGATAAAACTCATTAATTTAAGTAGTTGTATAAAACATATCTTTAAAATTTATAACTTTTGTTTTTCGAACCGTTTTAATAAATTTTAAGTAAATTAAAAAATGCCCTAACATTTTTTTTTACTTTTTTGTACGAAAAAATAGAAATAGGATCGTGGAATTTACCACACTTATCAAAAACTTTTTACGGTAAAATACTATAGTCATCATGAGTTTCTAGCTGTGTATAAGTTTGTTTATGGTTGTTCATTATTTGTTTTGTGTGATGATTGTGTTTATTTTCTCCTAAATTTAGGTCCGGCAATGTTTGCGTACGTTATAGTTGACTTTGCCATAAAATATTTTGGCTAAGTTCGGTCTTAAATTGCACTTACAATATTAATATTTTACAGTATCTAAATTCTCTACAAAACTTACTATGGTTTTAGTTGAGTTTGTTTATATATCTTAATATAATTTTGTGCAATAAATCCGATTTAAACATTGTTGTGCGGAATAAAGTAGTAATATTGCCTTGTTTTACGGTACCTATTATGACTGTTTATTTGGGCATCCAGATAATTATGCAAAACAATATTAAAGGTGTAGTTACATAACAAAAATAGTATTAATAATATTTAATGATGATAGATATTGTACTTTGCTACTTAATTTTTATTCGTAAGTAATAAATATAATGTATAATATATAAAATAACTCAATAACTTGTTTTTTATTGTGACACGACAAAGTAAGGCCTGTGTACCTGATGGTAATTTCAGTGCAATCGAAAACCATGAGAACTACCAAGCAATCTAAAAGTCACTGACAGTCGATGCGATCATACTGCCCTTCAAGCTTCACTGCAAATGAATATACACTAACTGATTCCCAAACTCTACATACTACAAGTGACTCATATGGTGGTTTAGCACAAGTGCATGGTGGATGCAATCTACCATCACACAAATGCCACTTGGTGCTACAAGTGATGGAACATAAGTAATAAGTGTTAGATTAACACAATTAAAAGTAGTAAGAATTAAAGATTGATTTTTGCATTTTTTTAGGCCAAAGAGCAGCAAGCAGGCAAACGGCCCATCTGATGGTAAATGTTTACCGTCATCTACGGACAACTGCAATACCAGCCAGGGATATCACTTTTGCGTTACCGGCCTTAAAAAGCGCGTTTCAATTCCTTCTTGAAAAGACCCATGTCGTAACTCAGGGAGAAAACCGTACTGGGTTAACGATTCCACAACGCTAGCGTATGCATAATTAAAGTTCTGTAGAATTTTACGGTTGTCGCTATTCTATTATATTTTAGAGTGTGCAGATGAGTAACCAGTCAGCGTCGAGAGTTGTGAATTTGAAGCGACGATGAGGATATCGTATCAAATGTTCTTCAGAACATTGTTCATGGTACATGCAGTAAAGTACACACAGAGATCCAATGTCTGCATGTTAATTCAACAATGCAGATAGCTCGCCTTTACACGGATTCAAAAGGGGAGACCTGGTAGGCAGGAGCGCTAGCCCAAATGGGTGAACAGTAATCAACGTGAAAACGTACCTGTGCTTTATAGAGCAGAAATCGTTGCTTTGGATTGAAGTATTGTTTTGTGGAAAACACACAGACATGTATAGTGTTAACGTTATTTTCATCTGGCCAGCTACCACACTCAAGTTACAATCTGTCGCGGCTGCACTTGAGAGCTAGTTCCGCTAGGTTTGGCGTATTTACCATCTTGGACCACAAATCTATACAGTATTAAACAATAGATGATTAACTTCAAACACTTCACTAAATTTATATACTTAGTCTGACCATAAATACTGTTACAATTAAAATAAACAAAATATTACATTTAAATTTGGAATCTTTCATTTTTATATGATAATTCATTGAGTTTTCTCATTTTGGCGCCAGTACATTGTACAATATTTTGCGATATTAAAATGGAGTGGGTGATATAAAGAGAACCGAATCGCTGTGGTTGCATTACACAAAGTAGGTATGGACCCAAATGCAATATTTAAAACTCTCCATACGCTTGGTATTAGTAAAATGTTTGTGTACCGGGCTATTAATAGGTACAATGAGAACTCCTCTGTTTGTGACAGAAAAATATCTGACCGTTCACGTAGTGTTCGTACGAAAAAGGTGGTCAAAGCAGTAAGGGAAAGAATTCGAAGAAATACTGTCCGAAAGCAAAAGATTTTATCTCGGGAGATGAAGATAGCACCTAGAACCATATCGGGTATTTTAAAAGATGTCTTAGGACTTGCAGCCTATAAGAGACATACTGATCATTTCTTAACTGATAATTTAAAAAAGAATAGGTCGAGCTTCAAAGTGGCGTGATTTAATCCATAATGCGAGAATTTCAAATATACATAAAGCGGCGCAACCAGTAGTAAAATCGAAACAACTACTGAAACGGTACGCAAAGGGAGAAAATTTTTTAAAATTGAGCAACATTTTAACAAAACACTAACCGACTCCAGTGATGGTGGGGTATTAGCTATGAAGGAGTGACTGAGCCATACTTTTGTGAGAAAGGTATCAAAATATCGGCACAATTGTATCAAGATACCATTCTTGAGAAGGTAGTGAAGCCCCTTAACAACACCATGTTCAATAACTAAGAATGTTCCAGCAAGACTCGGCGCCGGGGAGTTCCGATCCGACCACGGTGGGAGACGGACGTCGCGCTCGTTGCACTCTGCGATTTCGATACTCGTGATTTAGTGACGTCAGTTATTACTTCGTGAGTGCTCGTTTCCATTGTTCCGTTTCGGCACATCTGCGCTACACACCTGCGTTCTGTTTCTTAGAACTGAGTGAGACCTTTCCTTTCTATTTATTTATTGCTTTATTTATTTCTTGATATAATTATTTGTTTACTCACTTACTTATTTATTTATCTATTTATTTACGTATTTCTCAATTCGTTTCTTTATATATCTATTTACATTTTTGTTTATTTATGTAGTCTTATATTATTTTTTCCCTGTCTCGCTCACGTATTTATTTACATTTTTCTCCTAATTTGTTTCGTTTTAAACAGCTCTTTTGATCCGGACTCGGGATAGTCCCGTAGTTTTTCGTTCGGCGTGCCCCCCTGCCTTTAAGGCAGGGAGGTTAGTTCGCGTCCCCCTTGGGCTACAGAATGGCCCACAATAGTGTTTTTACAGGACTCCGTGACGATTTATTGGCTATTGGCGTCGACGGAAACGCCGTCGACGCTATTCTTGCGCGACATTGTTTCACGTCCACGAAGGACGTTCAATATGTGCCCCGCGTGGCCACGTCGAATGCGTTTGCAGCTCTCGAGTCGGACTCGGAGTCGTCATTGGATTCACCGGATTCGCCGCTGAATCTGGTGGATGGAGCGCCTGCTCCCGCGTCAAGCTCCAGCTCGGAGGCCGGCTCCGAGATGGAGCTAGATGAGGCGGCGCCTGCCGTGCCGACCGTAATCTCCGCGTCGATCGCGATCCCCGCGTCACCCGCGACCTCTGCGCCCTCTGCGCACGACAGTGACGGTTACAAGACCGTCACTCACTCGAAACGCACTCGCGGTGCGCGCTCACCGGACTCCGGGTCCGACTCGGGTTCCGGACATAAAGATAAGGTAGTCCGTACCGAAAAATCGTCAGATGGCGCTCGTGTGCTTAAACACGCGGCTATACTGGCAGTCGCGAAACCACGTGCGAGCGGAGCCAACTCTGTCGCTGTCTCGCTCCCTCAGAGCGAAGTGAAGGGTTCCGTAGAACCTCAGGCAAAGAAGCCACGCCCACCGCCGCCTGTTACAATACAGGATAAGTCCCAGTGGACGTCAATCTCCACTAGGCTTAATAGTCAAAAAATCAATTATACGTCCGCCCTCAACACTCCGGCGGGCATTCAGGTTAAGGTCCCCACCAGTACAGATTTTCGCAATTTAACTCGATTCCTTCGGGAATCTAAGTTAGCGTATTTCACGTTTGCTCTCGAGGAGGAACGCCTCCTCCGAGTAGTACTTCGTCGTGTCCCAGCCGAGATCTCGATTGATGACGTCACCGCCTCCCTTAAGGAGGGTGATTTCCCAGTCCGGGAGGTACACCGGATGTACCACCCACGCACCCGCGCCCCCTATAATATGGTCTTGGTCCTCCTCGACCGTACAGTAGAGGGTAAGTCTATTTTTAACCTCACCTCCGTATGCGGCCTCAGCGGCATCACTGTTGAGCCCCCGCGTAAAACTAATACTCCGTCGCAGTGTCATAACTGCCAAAGTTACGGCCACTCGGCGCGTAACTGTCACCTCCGCCCTAGGTGCGTCAAGTGCCTGGGCGATCACTCCACGAAGGAGTGCGGGCGCACGCCCGGCACTCCGGAACCTCCAAGTTGCGTGTTGTGCGGTAACGCGGGTCACCCCGCGAACTATCGCGGCTGTCCCCGCGCACCGCGCACACAACGCCCCCGACAGGCGCGACAGGCGTCCAGGGCACCTGCGGCCGCCGCCCGCCCTCCGCCTCCACCTCTCATGTCCGTGGATGCCTTCCCCAGCCTGCCGGGTGCCTCTCGTGCCCCGGTAGCGCCCGCGTCCACTACGCGTGTGCCACCTTCAGTGCCGCACGCACCACAACCAGGGCGGGCCCCTCTGGGCCCCTGGGCCCCCCGACCCCAGCCTGAGGCTCCCAAGCCTCAGGCTCGCCCACCACAGGCGCGGCCGGCGCGCGCCGCTTCCGCCCACTCTACGGAGCTCTCCGCGGTGGACTGGGTCTACCAGTTACTCCGAGAGCACGACCTCCAGGAGGTTCTTGCATTCCGCGAGGCCCTTAAGGCCGAGACAGGCTTGGGCCGGCTCGACGTGCTCGCGCAATACAGAGGCATCGCTGCAACGTTGCAGCGCCTCTCCCGATCCACACAAGATTTAGATTTTAAATAAAATTCGCGGCTATGAATAGGATAAAACCGCGCGGTCTATCTCTTTCGTTTTTTAACGCGAGATCTCTTAGGACACAGCGCGATTTAGTAGCTGCCTTTTTGCGCGATAGACAGATTGACGTTCTCCTCGTCCAGGAGACGCTTCTAAAACCTAAAATGCGTAATCCTAGAATCGCGAATTATAATATAGTTAGAAATGATCGTGTCGCCCGCGGGGGCGGCACCTTAATTTACTATAGGCGTTCGTTATATTGCATGCCGATAGATCCGCCCGCTTTGACCAATATGGAAGTGTCAGTGTGTACGATAGGTATGACCGGTCATCCGTCCATTGTATTAGTGTCCGCGTACCTCTCACCGAATAAAGAGTTGTTACAAACCGATTTGCGAGCGTTGCTTAATTTAGGAGACTCAGTTATTATAGCGGGGGACCTCAACTGCGGGAACGTTATCTGGAATAGTCCGAGAACCTCTCGTAATGGGAGGATACTCGACAAACTAGGTAGGGTTCTCGCATTTGACGTCATAGCCCCTCCGGAACCCACCCATTATCAGGATAACTGTCGTCCGTCAGTTTTAGACATAGCTTTGTTAAAAAATATCACGCTTCGGGTACGACTCATACAAGTCGTACACGAACTTGATTCGGACCATCGCCCGGTCGTATTACAGTTAGGTTTTAACTCAGACTTCACCCCTCCGTCGGTTAGGGTGGCTGATTACGCGAAACTCGCTCGTTATTTTAAAGAAAATCCTTCGTCTAGCAATTTAGACAGGATTCCAGACGTGTTGGTGTCTAAAGCCGACGCGGATTCGGCTATCGATTCCCTGGTCGACTATCTCCAGACTGCCGTCAGAAAGACCTCGAAAGAGGTACAAGCGGCGAATGATCGCCGTTTTATACTCCCTGACGACGTGAGAGCGTTGATTACGGAAAAGAACGCCGCGACTCGAGCTCACGACGCTTACCCGTCTGCAGAAAATCGCGACCGTTTACGCTTGTTACGTAAAATAGTCAAATCTCGTATCTCTGAGATTCGGGGCGACAGGTGGGACAGACTTCTGGAGGATCTCCGGCCGTCCCACCTGTCGTACTGGAAACTCTCGCGAACTTTAAAGTCGGATCTCACTACTCCGATGCCTCCTCTCGATAGAGGTCCCGGATTGCCTCCTGCGTTCGATAGCATAGATAAAGCGGAATGTCTTGCCGCGAGTTTAGAAACACAGTGTTCACCGAACACTGATAACACTGACCCTATCTATATTAGGTCGATAGAATTGTCGGTAGAGCATGCACTAGCGTCCCCTCCCGTGGATACCCTAACCTTAATAACTTTCGATGAAGTCTCGACCGCCATCCAGCGTCTCAAGCTTAGGAAGTCCCCAGGTCCCGATGGAATCAGGAACGAGGTACTGAGACTCCTTCCCGATCACATCATAGCTCTATTGGTCTGCATCTTCAATGCGGCCATGTCCCAGGGCCACTTTCCAGCCGCCTGGAAGAAGGCCGTAGTGATAGGCATACACAAGCCCGGCAAAAAAGCTACGCTTCCCGATAGCTATCGCCCGATTAGCCTGTTAGATACATTAGGTAAATTATACGAGCGGCTCCTTCTGAACTGTCTCCAGGTTTCGATTACAAATTTAAAATTAATACCACCTGAGCAGTTCGGATTTCGCGCCGAACACTCTTGCACGAATCAAGTACACCGCCTCACGGAGTACATTTTCTCTAATTTTAATGCCGACCCGAAACGTAAACCGAAACGCACAATTGCAGTCTTCTTCGATGTCGCCAAAGCCTTCGATAAGGTCTGGCATGGAGGGCTCATCCATAAATTATGCAAATCTCACGTACCCGATAAGTTAATTCATATTATCCACGATTATCTCACTGATAGGACTTTCCGCTTTAGAGTGGATGGGGAACTATCCCTGCCCCACCCGATACGCTCAGGTGTGCCACAGGGCTCCATACTCGCGCCCTCGCTCTTCAATCTGTTCATCAGTGACCTACCTCGGTCTAAGCGGGTCGAAGTAGGTTGCTATGCTGACGATACCGTTATTTACACTTCCAGCTTGCGGTCGGACTTTCTTAGGAAGCGCATCGAAAAGGCCGTTTTCACACTCGGTAAATGGTTTCGTCGATGGCGCATAGAAGTTAATCCTGATAAGAGTGCCGCGATACTCTTCGATCCTTTACGACGTAGTAATAACCTCGAGCCCATCAGGCTATACGGAACCGATATACCTTGGGCCGACGAGGTCAAATATCTCGGTGTCACATTAGATAAACATTTAAATTTCGAGTCACATATAGATAGAGTGCGAAACAAAGCCGCTATGGTCTTGGGGCGCCTCCATCCGTTGCTTTGTTATAGGAGTAAGATGTCCCTCAGACACAAGCTCACTTTGTATAAGACGTGTATCCGTCCCGTGATGACATATAGCAGTCCCGTTTTTGCGCATATGTCAAAAGATAATTTTCATAAGTTGCAGGTTCTTCAAAACCGCGTTTTACGTAAAGTGACCAGTGCCCCGTGGTACATCCGGAGAGTTGATCTACATAGGGACCTAGAGATGCCTTCTATCTGGGCGTACGTAAAATCACTTACGATTAGTTATTTTGAAAAAGCCGCGAATCATCCCAGTCCGTTAGTGGTATCCGCCGCAAAATACAAACCCGTACCAAACGCTGCGCGTTGTAAAAGACGACCGCGACATATTTTTACCGACCCTCCCGATGAAATAACGGCAGTGAACGATCAGTACCAGCCTGTCTCTCCAAACAGAGCGTGCTCACGCCCACGCCCGCGTAACCACAGATCACGCCGCCGTGGTCTAGGGATAAATTTCGCTCCCGCACACCAGACTAGGCCCCCCTCGGCAGCTGCTCAAGCCTAGGTCCGTTCCCTCGGCGTGGAGCCCTTGAGTACGCTGCCCGCGCGATACAGTGACACAAAATCTTACATCACTGCGACAACATTACACATATCACCTCCACACACGTGCACGCATACACGCTTACACATGCAAGTGGAAGGGTCTTATCTTTTTTCCCTTATCAAACTGAAATAGTTTAGAAAATTACCCGATACGAAATATATATAAGAGTTGTTGAGGTATGTATGCTTGGTACACATATATGTTTCAACAACTCATATATGTATGAATAGTTAGCTTAGCTTAGGTTAGCTCACATAGGTCGCGAATTGCATGTATCAGGCAACAGCCCAAGCCGAGGTGTGCCGCGCACCCTTGAGCTAGTTGTCAAAATAAAATCGGCTGAGTGCCTTAAGCGCTCGCCTTAGTAGTCCGGTGAAGCTGTTAAGACCTTGCTTGGTCAATAGCGTAGTCAGTTCGAAGAAAAAAAAAAAAAAAAAACTCGGCGCCGGGTCATAAAGCTCGGTCTACGCAGTCTTGCTTGGAAACGAACGTTTCGGACTTCATCAGAGCTGAAGTCTGGTCGTCATCTAGTCCCGATCTTAATCCGCTGGATTATGATTTATGGTCAATTTTAGAGAGTACGGCTTGCTCTAAACGCCATGAAAATTCGGAGTCCCTAAAACAATCCGTAAGATTGGCAGTGAAGAATTTTCCCATGGAAAGAGAGCGTGCTTCTATTGATAAATGGCCTCAACGTTTAAAATACTGTATTGCAGTTAATGGAGATCACTTCGAATAAGCTTTTTATATTTTAAATTGTTTTATATTTATGTATTAAACTAACACACGATAAAAGTAATAAATGTTATTTGCAATAGATTTTTTTTTCTTTGTTTCAGTATTCATGGCAAGACTAGGTATGTATACTTAATATTTTACTAATTGGGTTATCAATCGTTAGGTATCATTGCTAAGATAGAAATAATATATTTATTAGTACATCGCTGAGGTGTTTAAAAATATATTAACAGTATATTGCATACATAAAAACAATTTATATTATTATCAATTTATTATAAGTAATTAGTAGCTATTTTAGAAGACAAACAGTTCAAAAACTTAAACTAGAAAAAAATATAAAGAATCGTATGTAATATGATAAAAGCATGTATACTTAATGAAGTTATTTTTTTGATTCATTAATTTGTAAAATAAAAGATAGGCCATCATTTAGTCCTTTTAAAACATGTAATTATCATATCGTATATAATGCCAATTTAAATTAACGTTTATAAGTAAAATTAATCATTTTATAAAATCAAGACTGCATACAATGTCAATCATCATCCGAGATTTTACAGCAGTAGGTAGACCTCACTCAGCCTTGGGCAGAGAGTTCGTTCAAACCGTTCTCATTCCAACTTCTTACATCTAGAACTTTATATCCATTTTCTTCCACGAGTCTTTTAAATTTCCTGATCTCTTCCATCCTTACGACATGTCCTCTCCATCGTACTCGTCCCATTTTAATAAAATACTAATAATAAGAAACGTTGATAAGTTATGTATATCGTATGATTATGTATCTAGGTTTGGTTTAATTGCCATACACTATTAGAGTAGAGATTAGTACAATAGTAATACATTCTTAATCATATCGTCTAAATTGATTATAACTGGATTATACACACATTTATACTTGTCTACTTGATTTCTATGAATTTTCTGAATACGTCTACATACACCATAATATATTAAGTTACAAACTCGAAAAGTAAAGTAGGCTAAAGAGAGGTTCCATGATTGCTATATATATCGCTTCTGTAAACGATTTATTACGCAAAAGTTACAGTAATTTAAAATCTGTTGAAACATGAATTATGTTTAAATGCCTGTTCAATCTTCATACATTTTCATGCATTTTTGAAGTCTGAAAAGATGAGAGAAATATTATTGAACTAGTAGAGCTAGTATATAAAATTTTATCCAACTATTATATTACAAAATAAAGAAATTAGATATTGAAGAAATGTGATTACGATTCTGTAACACATACCAATGTGTTAAATGCTGACTAGTATCATTTGTCGTCGATATTTTGATCGCCAATTGTATTGTTCGAAAATAAAAGGCTTACGAATATTACTTTAAGTTTTCTGTGTTGGGACATTTTTTTTCTATACGTTTCTAAAATATACTAGGTAGGTAGGTACTTACACAGTTTTACGTCACTGGTACAAATTGCTGTTTTGTTGGTCACCAATCCTTTAATAATAAGTTTCGATATCATTGATGTCTTGTTTTATTAATTATTGACGTATTGGCTCCAGCGTTGACGGCTATTGTAGGCAGGAAACATGGTTACGTTTTGACTGAAATTAAATTTTCGACACATTTGAAATTGTAATAAAAGTAAATAAGAGAATAGAGAAATCTTAAGTGAGTCAGTATGGCCTTTGTTCTAGCTGTTACGTTAGATGATTTTTTTACTCATATTAAAGAAAAATAGACATTAAAATAAAAAGTATTTTTTTAAGCAAATAACGATTAAAGTAATTAAATATCTTAAATAATGGAAATTAATATTTGAGTATTTCTTTATAATTTACCTTATCCATCTCAGCGAATTTTGGTTAGAAGTTTTATATTCTTCTTGAAGTACACTATTTTTTTATTAAGCATATATTCTACAAGTATAATGAGTTAAATTATGTTTATATAACTAATTTATTATTATTTTAAACATGTAATATATTAATTATAAAGAGAAAGAGAGAAAAACATTTATATTTTTAAATATTTAGGTTTGATTTATTTAGGCTTCACTTTGACGAGGAGCCAGTGCTCCTTCATCGTCAATTTAATGCTTTTTATTCCCTCCTTGCAAAATACAAGAGACACTTTATTATTGTCAAAATCACTTCGATTTAATCTGAATCTGTTGCATTTAGTTATCGTCAGAGTGTCGTATTTTTGGTCCATTTTTCTGGATTTATTAATCAAGAGTAAAACCGGTTTAAGTACGATCCTCAACTGCTTTAAAGGGTTTCCAGAGCTGTATTGATTTTATACGACGAGACTGCGCAGAAAGCTGTCCGCGCACTTGGTGATGTGTTACGCAGACTTATATATAGAGACCTACAGTGCTCGTCAATTTTTTTGACCGTTCTGAATATAGCCATAAGTTCGAACTTAATACAGTCAAGAGATTGATACAAAACAAGGTTAAAATGTTATTGTAGGAATATATCCTTAAGATATCTCGACGTTATACATATAATTTAATAAGTATTTATACCTAAATTTGTGTTCTGGGCAGTCTAGTGCTAGGCTTCTAGTGAATTTGTGGACTCGAGATTCCGATTTAAGATTTGCCGTGTCAATAATTGACGTCTTTTTACTGTCTATTTTTCCACTGTCACACAAATTAAAACGTTATTAGGAAATTAGCAGGCTCGGCGGGCGTTGTCTTGACCTGTTAATTAAAAAAAACCTTAACAAATTATATACATAAACCTTCCTCATGAAACACTTTATCTACTGGTGAAAACCACATGAAAATCCGTTCAGTAGATTTTGAGTTTTTCGCGAACAAACAGACAGACAGACATGGCATAGGATTTTGTATTATGACATGTAACGATAAATAATAAAGAATACAAATTTATTAAGTGATTCTTATTTTCCCATTATGAAAAATGTAATATATGTTTTTTTAAGTAATCTATCTCAAACGCTAGAGAGAGGGGTGCCACTATAAAGTTTGCAATGTCAAAAAATTTGACGCAGACTGTACATAATTATAAGACATTTAAATGTTTAACACTCTATATTTGTTCTATTTACGTTATACTCTTTTATAATTAGTATCTAGTAATGACAATTACTTCGACGTAACATTTGAGTGGAAAGAGAGTTCTCGTAAGCAACAATGCTGTTGGCGTTTTAACATACCTCATTTATTTATAATATTAACAAATTTAATAATATAAAATAGAATTTAGCTTTAACCAAAAATGCACATTTGTTCGTCTCATTACTAACACAATAATTTATAAATTTTGCTTTATAAGGATCTTTACACTTGTTATTTACCTATTTCCTTTCAACAAAACATAATTGATTTTAACCATAAATCTGATATCCGTTTCATTTGTTTACTCGTGTTTACGTACTTTAATATGAATATTTAATATAAATGAGGCATATATTGATTATTATCAAGTGTTATCATATTCCTTATACATGATTTAGTATTTGCCGTAACTGCGATTATTACATATATTATAATAAAGTTTGTGCCTACTATGCGACCAGATTAGGCACTCTGTCCGAGTGTGCTGCGTGGGGGGAACAGCGCCGCATTCTGGCGGCGGCGGTAGGGAGTGACTTGTCGCTGCCGAGTCTAGTTTCGGCCATGCTCGGCAGCGAACAGGCGTGGCGAGCAATGGCCTCCTTCTGCGAGGAGGTCATCTCGCAGAAGGAGGCGGCGGAGAGGGCCCGTGAGGCAGACCGGCTAAGTGGCCGTCTCCGCCAACAGAGGACCGGCAGGAGGAGGCGGCGCTTTGCCCAACTCCTCCTGCCACCGTAGCCGGACCTGACGGGATGGGCCGGGGGGCTCATCTCCTCATTGTACAGGTACCCAGTCTGCCTCTCTATAGGTAGGAGCCCGGCGGTCACCTTCCGCCGGGCGTACCGTTGGGGCGGCTTTACAAGGTGATTAGCAAGCTCGATCTCTTGCCGCCTCAACAATAACGGTCTGTCGGTACACCGTGGGGTTTTAGTCCGTGCGAGTCAGACATAACCCACCCTCTCCCCCGGGAGAGTGGCGTATTCATTAGGATTTCACCACGTTAAAAAAAAAAGATAGGTCGCGAATTGCATGTATCAGGCAACAGCTCAAGCCGAGGTGTGCCGTGCACACTTCAGCTAGTTGTCAAATAAAATCGGCTGAGTGCCTTAAGCGCTCGCCTTAGTAGTCCGATGAAGCTGTTAAGATCTTGCTAGGTCAATGGCGTAGTCGCGAAGTCAGTTCAAAAAAAAAGCCTACTATGGGAAACCAAAACTTTATTTACATAACGATTTACATTCGAATAAAAAACTACAAAACCATGTTGAACATGTTTTCTTAATGATAAACGTGCGTTGTACAAAGTTGATTACGGGCCCCACAGTACATTTTTTATTTACATAATACCAAAAACGCTAATATTTTTTTTTACCTGATGCTTATCCTCTGTTGGCCTAAAGAGTTTTTACAGCTTCACCGAGCTTTCTGAGCGAGCGCTTAAGGAAAAAAGAGTAAAAACCCTTCTAAAGCATTTGTGTGCCTACCATCTGTGTGTTCACAGTCTGTATGTGGATCAGATGATCCATGGTGTGTGTGACGAGGTACTGAATATAGTTTTATTATATTGCGCTAGCAGCGTTCTCGAGGGTTCCACTGCGGGGAATTGAAGCTATATTTGGGACACTATAGAAGGAGGTCGCGGCGAATGTACGGGAACGAAGTTGACCGCCAGATTATGGCGCATGATCTGTGGTTATGCTGGCACAGACACGAGTGCAGTCTGTTTGAAAAATCGGAGAGGTATGAATCCTATGCTGCCGTTATTTCAACACGGCATCCGTGAAGATATTTCTTGGGCGTCATTAAGAGCGTTTGGCGCCGGACTTGGGAGTGTTGTTCGTGGATGGAACGGATGAACTCGGGAACGCACACCCTTCACTTGGAAGTGTAAGGACCTATCCGAATAATGGCGAATAATGTGGTCTAACCTACCTGGAACGCTAAACTGGAATAGTTTGTGAATGAGTCTGGCATGTCAAGCGCTATCGAAAGGACTACGTCGAAATAGCCTATGGGAGTGCGATAGGTTACGCCGTGTTCGCTGGCATGACGTATGTGGTGCTTTGTGAGGAAATACACTTAGTGTATGGAGGATTGTCTGGGTCGAAAGCCGAATTGCTCAGGTGGCAGTCAATCTAATTCAAATACAGTCATCTGAAGACGGTTTAGGGGCCTCTCTAATAATTTACCTAGAGTATATAGTATATAGAGTAGACTCACCGGCGAAAGTTATCGTGAAGCGTAGCTTTCTTGCCACGTTAATGGATACTTATCACTACAGCCCTTTTCCGGACGGCTGGAAAATGAGCATGGATCATGGCCGCATTGAAAATGCAAACAAAGAGGGTTATAAGCTTGAGAGCGTCGTCTTTGATATTATCGAAGGCGAGAGATTACATACACGAGAGATACACTTCAAACGTTTATGGCAAAGATTTCATCGAAGGTTACCGGGGTTAGGTTATCTGCGAACGGTGACATAATTGCATGTTCCACCGACGATTCGATCGAAGTGATATGGACATGGTCAGTACTCGTAATATTCGGAGAACATTACTTTTTTTAATTAGCAGTGAATATTTATCTATGCTAACAAACGTGAGGAGCATGCCGGGGCTTCTAACGACGAGGGACTTTGATATCCAATTCATAGAACAAGCTAGCTTCCAGTATGTCAGACGGGACTGGGAAATTACAAGACGAGTGAACGTATCTATAATAGTTTTATGATACTGTGAGGGTACGTAAAACTTGTGAGGGGTTTCGACGGTGATACCTGTGAGACCACAAAAGGAGGTAAGGTCGAAAATGGACTTGCCCTTGCTTGTACATTTGA
The DNA here is from genome assembly GCA_036509395.1 of Antheraea yamamai. Taxonomy (NCBI): domain Eukaryota; kingdom Metazoa; phylum Arthropoda; class Insecta; order Lepidoptera; family Saturniidae; genus Antheraea; species Antheraea yamamai. Next base: position 15,217,666 of record AP028424.1, read on the forward strand.
AAATCACCAGTAACAAGGTTGAACTTGGCTGTACGGAGGTAATACATTCAGTGTACCTCTACTACTAAAAATCAATGATACATAAATCAAAACAATCATTAGAAAAGTATAAACCACACTCCGTATATGAGAAATACGTTTTATTAATTCATTCTTTATAAACAAAACAATCTATCCAGGCTCCCTTTAGATAACTAATATTTTTGAAGAGAAAACTTTTTTAGGCGCTTTGAGCACTATTTTTGGCAGGGGATAAAGTTATGTTCGCGTCATGAGATGCTAGTAAAGCGTGACCGAGAGAGAGCCGTTTGCGCGGCTTGTGTTATAACGCGCGTAGTATAGCAGCCAGTCAATAGAAAACCAGATTAATGTTAATAATTTTAATATATAAATTAAGAAATTGATATAGGTCATACTATAATTCATTTAAAAATTCAAAGGAGAACACAGTTATTTCATTGTTTTGAGTTTTCACTTCTATCGGCAGTCCTCATGACTGCCTCGACTGTTTTTTTGCATCCAGTACAAAGAATAAAATCTGTTAACCATTTTTTTGTTGAGATATTGGGTTAGCTATAATTTGATAAAGTTTTAGCCGAGAGGAAATGAGTGAATGTATTTTTTTATCTTCGAGCGTGGGAGGTTACAACTGCTCATCCCCCCGCCGTGCCGCAGCTGACGGTCATAAGGCGTCATGATACTATTGTCTGATGCGTATCACCAATTATCTCTCGAGAAGAAATAATTAACCAAATTTTCACCTGGCTCTCGGACTATCCCATTTATTCCCTCTATGAAATGCTTCGAAATGCTTTATTATATTCATTACCTATGACTTTTTCACTATAATCCAGTAATCCGAACATTCCAATAATCCGGCACCCTCTGATTTTCAATAGTGCCGGATTAGTGAGATGATACTGTATTTATAATAATACTATACGGATAAAAGGTAAAAATAAAAGACTAATACTGAGCGACGATGACGAGTAAATTTTTATTCATTTTAACATTTAAGTTCTGTTTTTATACACATACGACTACTTTATTACTTACACTAAATATACTACACACATATAGTAGATAGATCAGGAAAGAATACATTTACCGGTTACATTATAAGAACATTTCTTGTTTTTTCCCAGGTTCTCGTGTTTAATATTTGTGGTTTCTAAGTTTTTCTGTAGTTTTTCAATATTTTCTATCATTTTTTTTTTAAACATACAATACAAATAACTACTAACATTTAGACTTAAGAATAGGAATGACTAGGGTTTTACATTATTGCAAGACTGTCATATAATAAAACTTAATCTGATATAGTATAGTATGATGTAACATAATACAACATAAACTAAATATATAGGGTAATTTAATGATATGTAAGAAATATATAATTTATTTTTCTGTCAATTTTTTTTGTCCAAATTTTTTACTTATACGCACCGGGTAAATACAACATTCCTTGTTTATATTTAACAAGAAATAAATAAATAAATGATGACAATCTTGCAACAAATTAGGGATACGAAAATACGACGCATTATTATTATTTTAAATTCTATACGCCAAAATGACGCCTACATCACATTTAGTAAGAGAAAAAACATGGAATACATCGATAAAAATATGGTAAGATTCCGTGTCAGCGTCACATTCAGCAGCGATCACGTAAGCCTGAAATAAAAATAACAATATAATTATAATGTGTGATCATATTATTAAAACAACACTAGAAACTCATCAATTATTTATCTTACCTTTTCTTTAATCTGAACTTGTCCCTGTGTTAGGTGAATCGGATCGACTGGGATTACTATTGCGATCGACAGATACGGGGTATGTATTCATCACCCCTACAAAAGATTATATTATTGTTAAATACATTTACATACAAATATAACGAATAAATTTGGTTGTTTGCCCATCACTACACTAAAATATTTTTTTTTAAATGCAGTGAATTTTTTAAAGTATTTTTTTTTAGTAAAGAAAAAGCAAGATAATGCACAAATAAATAGATTTACTTTCTCACTGGGTTAATACTTACGCAGTATTGGATGCCGTTTACGATGCTGGGATTTTGTCCAAAGTGGATTGCAGCCCAATCCCCGTAGTTCTACCAGGCGTTGCATTCTCGAGCTTTTGTTGCGTAGGTATTTTTTCTTTGGTTTCTGCTTTGATGATTTCTGTTTCTTGTATGCTGTATGTGACGCTGTTAATTTCTATGCTTTCTTCACTTTAACAACCACCCAATTGGTCATCATCTTGATTTTCACTTCTTTAAGCCCGGCCAAGCAGAAGGCGAATGCCACTCTGTTCGCATCGAAATCCTCACGGTGCACCTTGAACTTGTTGCCTTTGGTTACGGACAACAAATCCCAATCGTGATGTGTATCCATTTTTACAGGTTTTAAGACAAAATATACGGGTGTACCGATTGCAGGGTCTTGCCAGAACTTTTATTGATTTCTCAAAGGACTTGCGCAATAGCTTCGTACTTTTTATGACCTACATATTATATTTGAAAGCAATATCAGTATTGCTGTATGTAAAAATAGGAATAGGGGTAGAAGCGACATAAAAATAACTACATCGTATTTTGAAGTATTGTAGCGGTACTTGTAAAAAGAACGACATAAAAATATAATAAATTAGTAACTTAATCCATCAGTCATATAATACTATTTATTATCATAAGTACTAAATATGTGCCACCATTTTCAATATGGCACTCGGTAGAGAGAATGTCGTTGAAAAATGAATAAATGTTAGATAACCTCTCAAGCTATAGTTTTGTCAAATATTAAAACACATGTTTATTTTTATGTTTTAATTTGAACAAACTTATCAACATAGTTTTCTCACAAAATTATCGTCAGATCACAGTCTTTATGTAATATTTATTTATGTATTGACAAACTCGAACTTCAAACACTCTAATATTAGAAATGGAATAGTGATGCAGACATATTATAAAATGATGATCAGATATTATTAAACTTGCCGTTTTCGCCTAGATATAATATTTTTATAGTTCTTATAAGCTGTTGTATATTATCTATCAAAAAATATTTAAAAAAAAATCATTATTGTGCATTACAAATACACAATTTTGAGTACAGTATTATTAAATAAGAAGTATCATAATATATCTTCTTAAGAACATATTTAAAAACATCTTTATTATATAGAATAATCCGTCATTATCATATAATTATAATTACAAACTACTAATTATTTTTTACTTGTCAAGAAAATTGATAAATATAAGGCAGATAACTTATCACTTCACAATATATATTATTTAATATCAGAATATTGATTATTGCAGCTTTGAGAAACTTTATTTTCTCTTGTAATTCGCAATCATAGTTTGAGTTGCACTATACAATTCAATTACATTTAAAAATAAATAAATATAATTTTCCACTTTGGTCCTTTAGCACTAACTGGAGGCATCCCACTTGTAAGTCTGAAAAAAAAGACTGTTATTATTTTTTCTACTTCATAGAAGATGTTTTGTAACATTAAATAAAAGTAACACAGCAGAAATAGACAAAAATGTCTTTTTTTCATTCTACACATTAACAAGAATAACGGTAGAATATAATTTTATAATCTACAATGCAAGATATATATATTTTTCGGAAACATGAACAACTGTAATTATAAATGAGTCATACATTAATACTCTCTGTACCAAAGGTGAAACCCTTGGGGACCAATCACAGATTTCAATAATACGAAACGCGTGCGTTCCCCTTTCTTTTACAGAGAGGGTCCGTCAAACAAAGCCTTAAAAGTAATTAAAGTGTATACTGGTGTTAATGGTGTTGCTCTCTGTTCCTTACACATCACTGCCCAGATATCATCCATTTAAGTTGAATAATTATAGAAAACCTAACAATTATCGATATAATATTTACCTTCGTTCTGAATCTCAGATTCTTATTCTCGGTATAATCCTGTAGTGCCAAATATATAAACCTATACTGATCCTTATTCTGAACCATACCGCTTCTTTGTCCTCTCACTAGCTTTACTGTGTTGTGAACATCGATATCGCAGTTGAAGCCTACGGAAAAATGAAAACAACTTTTTGTACTAAATAAGAACATAGTCTTTCTTAAACACGCGGTCAGCTACGTGCATTGAAAAGGAATTTCGCTTAGCGATCGTGTCCATGGAGAATAATACCACTGATCACGTTGCATAAATATAGCCAGAATAAGAGTGTAATTTTATATTTTAGTATGTGATTTTAATATGTGGTTTCCTTTATATATTTCGCCCAGCTTATGATAAATTTGTGAACATATGAAATAATAGCAGATTGGAATTGAATGACAAGCTCTACATGTTACTGATCTTATTTCAAGTGATATACATAACTATGAAACATGTTTTTGTCAAAAATATTTGCATATATAGACAATAGAACGTAAAAAGTCGGATTAAGGATAATGTAACATAATTATAAACTCGCTTTATATTAAAACTCCGAAACAATCGCTCGAACTTTATATAGATAATTATTTGCTAGATAACTTATTTCTACTTACTTTCTAGTAAAAACGGAAAAAATAATAACGCAGTATTCTTATAATAAAACACATATTTGAAAAACAAATCAAAAAATAAGAATTGTATGTACAACAGTATGTTAAGCTCACCAGCTGACTTTATTTTGTCGATCAGTATATCGATAACTATAAATGTGCCCGTCCTTCCAACGCCCGCTGAACAGTGGACGCAGAGAATATTCTGGAATATAAAACAATGCATTATTAAATTTCATTCGATTACATTTATTACCGCTTTGAGATTTTTACAGTAGTATAAAACTGTACAGCATACCTCTTCAGGCGCATGCTTTTCTTGTGATATCTGCAACATCTTTCTATTAATATCTTCTATGAAGGCAAGTAATCCTCCTGGTTCGTGAGGTGTCCCGTGGTCAGGCCATGCCTGAAATTCCAATTAATAATTTGCTTTATATAATTTCATAATTCATCCAACGAATTGAATTAAGTAAATCAATTAAAACTGGCATACTTATATCATTAAGCTATTGATAGCGACATGAGTGCACGAGCGAAATTAATATTTCAGCTAAACTAAAAGTGTCAGAAACAGTACTACTTTCTTATTACGTTACTCATATGTATAAATTCTCAAGTTAAACCTTATAAAATTATTAATTCGTTTTAATACGATATCTCACTATATTAGCACCATTGACATATAAAAACCCAAGACGTCCAGTCTCGAATAAAAGTAGCGCTCAAAACCGGCCGCAAAAACTCCCTGTTGGGGTCAGCTGATGAGGATTCAGGAACAATGAAACATTGGTTGACTTCAATAACTTCGTGGACTGTATATTTTAACTTTTCACAATGTATATAATCGTATGTAACGAGCCGGTGACAATACATATTTTTCGTGGTTTAACACTACAATTATAGGATTACAAGTAGTACATTATACGTGCCTTACTGCCGCACGTTCATCCATACATTTACATAATTCACGTAAATTTACATTATATTTTTATTGAGGGTTCCGTATAACATTAGACAAATAATAATAATAATCGTATTGGCGGTTATATTTGAATTTGTTACATAAACGATATTTCTAAACATTACATAAGACATATAAAACACAGTAAATAAGAAATACGACAGTTTATCTGTACGTATTATGTAAACAAATTTATACACATAGACATAGTTTGTCCGACTATACCAGACACATTAAACCTGCACATATATCGTGTTTCTTAATATAAAATGACATCCCATTACGCATAATGAGCACAAGTATAGAGAAATATAAATATAGACATGAGAACTCATCTGTTCGTAATAAATAGAGAAACTAGACAAACATTTATTAAACATTTATTTACATTTTATTTCTAGCTCATCTGTCCGTAACAGCCTCCCCCCGGCGTAGATCTTCGAGCCCATCTTCACCAGGTAGGACAATGAGCCTTCTCACAGGTCTTCGGAAGGTACCACCACGCGTTCGCACGTCCGCACTTCGTACGACTCCGTCCGGACCTACATATATTTTCTCTACTTGCCCTTTGGGCCAGACATTTCGCGGTAATAACCCGTCCGCGATAACTACTAAATTTCCTACTTTTATTTTATTGTTGTTTCGTGTTCTGACGTCACCACGGGGTGTTAACGTCGGCAAATATTCACGCAACCATCGTGACCAAAACATGTTCGCGAGCGCTTGCGCCGCCCTCCATGACTTCCTATCGGCCGGTTGACACTCCCCGACGTGAGGTACCCCGGTGGCTGAACCGATCAAAAAATGATTAGGCGTTAAAGCCTCCGCGTCGTCGTACTCTGACGCTACATACGTGAGTGGTCGTGAGTTTACTGTGTGCTCTATCTCGGTAAGCACGGTCGCTAACACCTCTTCGCGAGGGGCTCTCTCGTTGAGCGTAACAGCGAGGGCAGTTTTCACACTACGAATTAAACGTTCCCACGCTCCCCCCTGGTTTGGCGCGCCCGGGTCAGTAAACTTCCACTCGGTGTGTTTCGATAACACGTAATTTTGTAACTCCGGTATCCACTCTCGATACGCGATATTTAACTCGACCGACGCTCCGCGAAAGTTTGTTCCGTTATCGGACCACATGATTTCTGGCCACCCCCGTCGGGCTGCCATACGTCGTAATGACATAATCGCGGAATCCGTACTCAAGCTAGCTACCGTTTCGATGTGAATCGCGCGAGTTACCAAACATGTAAACAGCATGCCCCATCGTTTTTCGCGTCGCCTACCGATGGTCACTGTCATAGGTCCGAAACAGTCAACACCACATCGAGAAAACGGCCTCGTATATGCGTCTAACCGCGCGTTCGGTAAGTTACCTTTTACCGGTACTACGGGAGCTGATTTTCGTAATCTACACAGCCCACACTCGCGTAGCGCTTTCTTTACCGACGGCCTCAAACGTAAAACCCAGTATTGTTGCCGTATCTCGTTCACGATGTGTTCACGTCCGGAATGATGATTATTTTTATGACTATTACGAATAATCAATAACGATAAATGATGCGCACCGTCCAATATCGGTGGCTCTTTCATTTTTATATGTACGGAACTCGCGTTTATTCTACCGTTCAACCTAATGATTCCGTCGGTTCCGTACATCGGATCTAACTTGTATAGCCGACTCGTTCTGTCGACATTTTTTCCCGCCGCTAACCTAGCGATCTCTTCGGGAAAGCTATCCTTTTGTGACAGCTTTATCAAAAATTGTTCTGCTTTTTTAATATGCGTGATGTTCATTGTGTCGGCTCGCTTACGACACTTGTCAATGAACGCGAACACGTACGCGACTGTCCGCTTAGCACGCTCGTATGATGAAAATCGTTCTATTTTCACCACTGGAGTGTCACACGTCACCGTGTGCGCCACTACCACGTCATCTTCGTCTTCGTATCGTGAATTAGTGGTCTCGACGGGCCATCGATCCTCTGTCTCGTACAGGAACGCGGGCCCAACGAACCATCGGTCGCTACTCTTCAGGCGAGTGTACCCTGACCGAGTGGAGTCGTCCGCCACGTTCTGCGCTGTCGGCACCCATCGCCACCGTCCGATCTCAGTGAGTTCAGCGATCTCACCTAATCGATGCGCAACGTAAGGAGTATATCGCACTGAGTCGTTTCGTATCCAATGCAATACAGTTTTCGAGTCACTCCAAAAGATAACTTCGTGATTTCCTTCATGTTCCTTTAATATTTCTGTAGCTAACCGCGCGCCTATGAGAGCAGCCTGCAGCTCCATCCTGGGAATGCTCTGCGCCTTCATCGGTGCTACCCTTGCTTTTGCCGCGACTAATGTCACGGTCACGTGAGTTGTGTTTTGAAAACGCCAATACGCGGCCGCCGCGTACGCTTCTTCACTGGCGTCACAAAACACGTGTAGCTGCTTCTTTGTATCCTGGCTACACATGTTGTTATATACGCGAGGTAGACGTAACTCGCTCACATAACTTATGTCAGACTGCCATTCACTAAACACGGTTGCTTCTGCAGGAGGCAGCGGTTCATCCCAGCCTATGTTCTCCCTCCAGAGACCCTGCAGCATTATCTTAGCAGTGATCGTGTACGGGCTGATCAATCCTAGAGGATCGAAGATTGACATTACCGCACTCAGAGCTTCTCGTTTAGTAGGCGATCTCTCGTTATTTTTCACATCGTCTGGGACACGATGCCTGGCGGTGTTGAATGCTAATTCGTCCGTTTGTGGTAGCCACAACACCCCCAATGTCTTCCCGAACTGATTGCTAGTAGCTCCCAGCTCCTTCGGCGTTTGTGTCCTACATTCGATAGGTATATCGCGCAGCAGACTCGATCGATTCGAGCTCCATCCTGCGAGTTCGAATCCTGCTTTACTGTGCACACTACGGACTTCGTTTATAGCGCGAGAAGCTTCCTCCATAGTATCGAAGCTTTCCACCCAATCGTCCATATAGTGATTTCGTGTTATGGCGTGATAAGCGAGCGGGTGAGTCTCCCTATGTTCTTCCGCGTTCCGATTTCTTACGCTGTGTGCGAGAAACGGTGAACATCGTGCTCCGAATATCATCGACGTCATCACATATTTTTCGGTAGGTGTAGTTCTGTTATCTCCTCGCCATAAGAAGTGTTGTGCAGCGCGATCTTCCTCACGTATCTTCACTTGAAGAAACATCTCTCTTATATCCGCGGTCACGGCGATAGGTTTTTCTCGGAATCGAAACAAAACACCTTGAAGTGATCGCAACATGTCCGGTCCGTCCAACAACCAATCATTGAGCGACGTTCCGTTAGCTTTCGCAGCTGCGTCAAACACCATTCGGAGTTTCCCCGGCTTATTCGGATTCACTACCGCGAAATGCGGTAGGTACCACGTGCGTGGGCCTTCTGTATGGCTTGAGTCACACTTTGTTGCGTAACCTTTTTTGAACAGCTGTTCGACTTGCGCTGTGTACGCGACCTTGAACTCCGGTGACGAATCCATTTTCTTTTCTATCGTACGTAACCTACGGAATGCCATATCATAACTCGGTGGCATGACAACCTCATCTGTCGTCCATGGTAAGCCTACTTCGAAGCGACCGTCGATCCTGCATACGGTGCGTTCGAAGACATCCTTCGCTCGTTCTTCCCGAGCGTTAGGCTTTTGTATTTTCGATATACCTAAAGAGTCTATATCGAAGTGCGATTTGACGAGAGCACTCAATTCGTCGTCTCTTTCGCACACATTCTCTTGACACGTTCGTACATGTAATACAGACTCGTTCTGCTGTATTATAGAGCTTCTCGGCGTTTTTCCGTGTAACACCCATCCGAGTCGTGTGAGTGACGCGGCCGGTTCGTTATTCTTACGCGATAACAAACGTCGGGTTACAATCAGATGCCAATTGTCTGCTCCAATGAGAATGCGTGGTCTAACATCCGAGTAACACATACTCTTTTCACACATTCCTTTGAGGTACGATCGTTTACATAATTCCGGTTTTACGGTTTGTTTACCGAGAATGAGATTTCGGACCGTACGCGCTTTGATCCTGTGACAATCCGATTGACCTTCGCCTTGTATCCTGAGATCAACCTCTTGACTGTCGATTTCCTTCTGAACCGATGTGACCCCCTGAATGTTTAACGTTCGTGCCGGGCCCTCTGCGCCGACCATTCGGGCGATCTCTTCGTCGATCAGAGTGATTGTGGATCCTTCATCCAATAACGCATACGTCTTCAACGTTCCTCCGTCATTCTTGGTAATGTATACGGGACACACCTTCAGTAAAACTTGTTCGTCATTACCCGGTCGGTGCGCCGATGCTGCGATTACGTTGTCCTCTTTAGGCGGCAGATGTAATAAGGCGTGGTGCGGCTGTCTACACTCGTTCTTACCGCATTTCCTTGCTTTACATTCAGTCCGCCTATGTTTACTGTCTAGACAGAGAAAGCAGATACGCGTCTCTTTCGCCCAATTCCACCTCTCTGCGACAGACATATCGTTCAACTTGAAACATTGTGAAGTTCGATGTTCATATCCACAAAGGAAGCAGCACATTGAACGCGTTGAACTCTTTTTTGTGACGTCATCTACTTTATATACCTTATTCGCTTGACGGTATCGCTCACTCACTCTATTCGGTGGCACCGTATGTTTGACGATAGGGTTCCGTACTATCGTCGAAGCCGAAGTTGAATATGCGTGTCGGACGGCTCGATCGGCTTCTCTCATTAAGAACCGAGATAACGTGATAATCTCCGGTTCGTCCCGATTCCCGAACTCTTCCGCATAATCACACCACTTCGATTTTAAATGCGGAGTTAATCTCTCGGTTATCTGCCGCACCAACATAGGGTTCTGTAGGTACCCTTTTTCGTCGACAGCTGATATAACCGCGACGATGTTTTGCACTTTTACAGCGAAACCGTTCAATTCACTCGCTGTAGTACCCATACGTGGTAATTTCTTGATATCTTCCATCGCGTGGTCGATAATAACTTCCGGTCGTCCGTAACACTGCTCCAAAGTGTTTATAATGACATCCGGGTTGTTTGCTGTATACAGCAGCGCTGATACAGACTGTCTGGCTTCACCTTTCAGACACGTCCGCAGGCGAATCATGTTTTCTGTCGCCGAATATCTGTATATATTCGTAGATTCCCTGTACGCGGCTTTGAAAGGTAACCAGTCCGTGATTGATCCCATGAACGTCGGCAAGTCCTGTATATGTCTAGGCGATGACCTCGATCCAGCCATCCGCTCCAGAGCATCTGCCAACCTGTCGATTCCTCTATCTCGGGATCGGTCCGGTGTAAGCGACCTCGGCCGACGCTGCACCGTCTCTTCGTTTGTGACGTTCGGTGTCACATATGGTCGCGTCATCCTGATCTCGGCTTCCGCTGGTGGTGGTGAAATGCGCCTTGGTTCACGGTCACACTCCCCCCGTATCGGGACCTGTGTCTTCTGTAACCAATCGTTCACCCGACGGTTCGCGTCGGTAGGTTCTTCTGCACACAAGCTCTCCCGATCGGTTTCCTCGCGGATTGTAGCGACGTCTGCCGCTAGCCTCTTCTTGATGAGCAGCGACTGTAGTTGTAGCTCCTGTCGTTTTATTTCGACGAGTTGCTCTTCGGCCTCCAACTCGGCCTGCCTAATCCTAGCTACGGCGCTGGCGGTGGACCGATGCGAGCGTACCGACGGTGCTCGCGATCCCCTGGCTTCGGTGGCCGCGGCGTGGATCATGGCGGCGCGCGACGTCAACGTTTCGGTCGTGACGGTATCGTTCGCGACGGTACGTGTCTTCGTGTGCGCGTGTGTGTGTGCGGACGGCGACGCGGGCGATTCCTCGAACACCCGTGTCTTCTCTTCGACTGCTTGGCTTCTTGTAGTCGGCATCTTCAGCACTTGCTAGCTCCTACAAGCCCTAACAGCCCTATCAATCCCTAACAGCCCTAACAGTCCCTAACAGTCCTTCGGGAGGGCCCACACGTGGGATATGCTCCCTCAGGGATGGAACAGCAGGATAGGTAAGGGTGGGGACTACCCAACAGAGGAGTGAGACCACTACGGGGCGCTCAGGAGTCGGTTGGAATGTACGACTCCGTCGGCAGTGCCTACAGTCCGGCCCCCGTACCGATAACACTCTTATTGGCGTAGTGATACGATTGACATTCGTTCGTTGCCCAATACTCAGGCCGTTTGTCACCGTCAGGTGGCCCAAGTGTGGGTTGAAACTGCAGACTCGCCGCACCGCACGGTGACTCGATCTCGACGAGATGCTCAGGCTCGTCGCACCGTTCGGTGTTCTTCGCTCGGCGATATGCAGCGCAGGCTCGTCGCACCGTTCGGTGTTTTTCCCACGACGATCCTGCAGGTACGATCTTCCAGCCGATGTCTCGTTCTGCACCGCTGGTCGTACGGAAGTGCCCAGTCTCGTACAACGATTTGCTTTTCTTTTTTCCCGCAGCTTCTCTCGTTCAGAATGCTGCTGGAGTCCTCTTCAATAAGGCTGGCTTGAATCCTCTTCAATAAGTCTGCCTTGAATCTCCTCTTCAAATGCGCTGGCTTCTATCCGGCTGCGATGGACCAAACTTGTTGGGGTCAGCTGATGAGGATTCAGGAACAATGAAACATTGGTTGACTTCAATAACTTCGTGGACTGTATATTTTAACTTTTCACAATGTATATAATCGTATGTAACGAGCCGGTGACAATACATATTTTTCGTGGTTTAACACTACAATTATAGGATTACAAGTAGTACATTATACGTGCCTTACTGCCGCACGTTCATCCATACATTTACATAATTCACGTAAATTTACATTATATTTTTATTGAGGGTTCCGTATAACATTAGACAAATAATAATAATAATCGTATTGGCGGTTATATTTGAATTTGTTACATAAACGATATTTCTAAACATTACATAAGACATATAAAACACAGTAAATAAGAAATACGACAGTTTATCTGTACGTATTATGTAAACAAATTTATACACATAGACATAGTTTGTCCGACTATACCAGACACATTAAACCTGCACATATATCGTGTTTCTTAATATAAAATGACATCCCATTACGCATAATGAGCACAAGTATAGAGAAATATAAATATAGACATGAGAACTCATCTGTTCGTAATAAATAGAGAAACTAGACAAACATTTATTAAACATTTATTTACATTTTATTTCTAGCTCATCTGACCGTAACACTCCCCATTATACATACGTGTTTATAGTTATGCGACAAACATATGATTTTTCAAATTCAACCTTACCTATATGATTAAAGTTGTTTTTACAAGGACGCAAGCGACGCGAGTCTATTTGAAATTACTGCTTTATCCAAAATTATGCACTTATTTTTGTGTGCCGGCTGTGAGTTAAAATCTTGTGATTTTGCATATCAATGATTAGCACACAATATGTACGCTTTATGATAGACTAGCGGGCCCGGCTGACGTTGTCCTGATTACCCCCCCGCAACCCCCCTTGTGGGTGGAATTTCGTAAAATCCGTTCTTAGCTGACCTCTACTCGGCGAAAGGAATATTCCTACCATATTTCAAGTCGCTACGCCTTATGGTTCCAGAGATATCGTGATGAGTCAATATATAGGTAGGAATCTCTTATATATATATATATAGATTTGATAATATAAGGCACCTTTAGATTAATAAATTTGAATATGAAAATAGGTATCAATTGACTCTATAATGTAATTATTCTTTGAATAACTTCTAACTATGAGAATGGGTAATATAGGTACCGTAAATTGGTATTGGTAAATGGTTCTGCAGCATCTTTTTTCGTCACATACGTCGAGTTCTCTTAGAAGATAGTCTTCATAATATGATTCTGATATTGATTTTACCACCAAGTTTTCAAACCTCTCCTCGTGACCTGACCTTGGCCAATAGCGTTCACACTTTTTCTGTAAGATTAATCATTTTACGTTAATTGGAGATCATTATTGTCATAATTATATGTTAGTAAGAATATTATAGTGTCATCAAACGTTCTACTACAGGTGTTAACTATTATGATATTTAATTCTTTTACAAGCTGAATTAAATTATAAAATGGAATAAATAATTACAAGGAACTCGTGACTTTCGTTATAAAATCGGATGCACAGTCTAAATAAGTAATCTTTATTAGTAAAGGTATAAATGATGATTTATAAGTGTCTTTAATTTTTTATAGAAAAAAAAAAGTGTGTGTGTTATGTACAAGCGTTAGAAGTTATACTTCTTTGACGTACCAAGATAAAAATCTTTTCCAAAATTTTATCTTTCGCCTTATTCTACGTTTGTCGTAATAAATTGTAAAAACGACACTAACAATAGAAAAAAGGTATTTAATACATTGAAAGTTGTAATAAAAAGAAATACAAACAACAATAACAAAGAAACAAAATGTTGACTATAGCTAACTTCAGGATGTCGGTTTTTCGTGACGGTGTGCGTGCGCATTGTAAAAATTTACTCTCATCATTTTTCCCTAACGTGCCAAAAGAAGTATAACTTCAAAAATTTAATAAATGACACACGTCTATTTCATTCCTCTTTTCATGTTCATTAATGGGTACTTAAATTTTTATACCTTTCCTTTTTCATATTCGTTTGTTATCATAGCTATGACTCTAATATCCTTTTGCCATATCATGCGCCAAAAGTCGTCTTTTGTTGTTGAAAGGCACCCTTGTGCAGCTATGTAAATCTTGTTTTTTACTGTAACAAAGAAAATATGTAGCATTTTGAAAATAAACACACGATTGTGTATTTAATGATTAAGTCTGATAGATCTTAACAAAATAGTATAATTGTATATAATAAAAAAATAAGAACAATAAATACCTAACAATTATATTACACACCACGGTTATCCGTGGCAACAGTTTTCAGCCCTTGCTGGACAAAACTTGTGGTGTCCCTGTTTATGATATCCGCAGAAATGGGAATGATCTGCTCAAACTAGAGTCACATAGAGGAACGTCGACAACACAATGTCCAGTTCTTTCTTCTTTCATCCAATCTACTAGAACCGGAAAGTTAAGAGTCGTCGCTGTCACGTAATTCCCGACAATACAGCAGATCTAAGTACTGGTGTGCCAATTTATGTAGATATACATGACCTCCATGACAGTATCTTAAACGAATTGGCGATATCCAAGGACACCACTGATAACACTTTACCCAAAAATATTGCTTCAAGCCCAAACAATTCACGTGTATGATTACTTCTACATTTAAAGCATAATTGATAAGACCAAATTCAATTATCCGCTTGGCCCGACTCGAATTCCGTCGAGTGATGGACGACATGATTTGTCACGTTTTCTCAAAGAGACTGCCCATCTACACCCTCAATACGATATGGTGTTGTATAGTACGAGCGGTGTATCCACCAAGCTCTACTTTCAAAGTAGGACTAGCTGACAGATTTCTCCACACAACGAAAATTGGCCTTGTTCAAAACACGCGTCTCCTCTTAGTCAGAACTCGAGATCTTTTAAAGCCAGAAAATATTATATAGATTTCTACATATTTATATAGTGAATTGATGGTCCAATGACAGTAATGGTCTAATTATTAAGTAGATTAAGTGATGGTCATATTATAATCATACCTGCAACAGTACAGCATGTGTTTCCATTGATTTTGTCCAATTTAAGAATCTGTTTAACATGTCTCAGAGCCTCATCAGACAAAGATTTTGCAACAAGTGGAGTCGCTCTATGAGTTTCACTGTTCAGTTTCAATGCTATAAATAAATACTTAAATACTTATCAAACTTTTTCTCAAGTATTTAGGAGTTAAATATGTGATATAAGCTAATCATGAAGTTAACATGATAGAAATTACTTAGATATTGTACAGTATCTATGTACTTAATCAAGTAAATGCAAAATTCACTTACACACAATAAATTTATTTTAATTTTATTAGTAATATTTTATTAAGGTTGATGTAATTATTTGTTACCTAAAATAAAATCTACAATTAGTATAGCATAATACAACAGCAATTTACAACATTAACGAAGGAATAGGAAATACTAATACAACATACGGTTTCCCATAAAATATAGGATGTTAACATGAATTATAACCCCAACTTTTATATAGCACTACAGGAAAATTTACCCGAGGGTTACATAAATTTATATTCACATAAAACAGAATAATTGCCCATTGTGAATTGGCATACGTGATCAATTGTATTAAAGTGATTGAAATCATGATGCACCTGTGTCTCATTTAAATTGCGTCAGTGTTCGAATGACGCATTTAACTCAAATTTTCCTTGTTAGGTGTTACCGAAAACAGCAGTTGTACGGGAACGTGATTAGTATAGTAAGTAGATTTAGTACGTGATAAACGATATAGATAAAGTATTAATACAATACGACATCATTCGTTCTTTTATTTGTAGTTTTGTTTGTAAATACGTTGATGGAATTACAAAAATTAATCATTGAAGCTGCATGGCGTAGTGCGCTTTAACATGGTGTCGAACGAATTTGATTCACTACAAAAAACCGGACTTCTGGTTAAGGAAACCGTTGTGTTAAAACCATGGTATGATTGCAGGGCTTTTTCTAAGTTCGCCTCAAGTTGAACATATATTGCCTAGTATTTATAAGTTTGTTTCGGCAGATTCACTTGAGCACCATTCCTCATCCGGGCTTAACGTGTTTATCATCTTAGGTCACATAATCGTTTAACATCAGATGAGGTTATAGTCAGTCGTTAAAACTTATAAAGTTGAAATAAATTCTACACTTCGATTATTATCTTTAAAATCCATACATGTAAGACATCCAAACATCAAATGTACTTATTTGATGTATATATTAAAGACAATCGTTGTAATAACATTTACTACTTGATTGTCTTTATTTTTTTATATGTATGTACTAATTTCAAATATTTAATTGAACAAAATAATTTATACGTTTGCTGCCATGATTTTATTTTACTTTATCTTAGGAACCCTGACAGTCCCGTTTACACCGATGTATTTCGTAAAAAGATCATGTAATCTGTATTTATAAAAATATCAGTAGTATCAGAATAGATCAATACATAATTACAAAGCGCTAACCACTATTTATATCATTTCAAATGTTCTGTATATATAGAAGTCATATACGGTAACAACTTAGTTCCATTTTCTTCTCTATTTCTCAACCGATTTTCTTTATATGTTATGTTTAGTAGCTGTCATTATATGTATCAATTAAAAAAAATGATACACCCCCCCCCCCCCCCCTTATTGCACAATTTCGAACACTGCTATATTTATATCGATAAGTCTAATCTATTTAGGACATAAGTAAAAAGTAAACATAATATATATACATATAATGTATAGGAGATGTAAGAATCGTGAAGTATGATGAAAATTATTGACAGCACTAAAGGTCGTAAATAACTACTAAGCAAAAAATATAAGAAATCTATTGACAAAAAGAAGAGAAAAATGCAACGAACTATTCTAGTTTAGCCTATTTATATATATATATATATATATATATATATATATATATATATATATAGAGTGGTTATTTGTAATAAGTGGTATATATAACAATTAATTAAACAATTTAAAACTGAACTTACATTTGACACTGTGAAGGCTTTCGTTGGAGGATTGTATAGAACTATCTGATTCAGAGAGTCGGGAAGCTCTCACGTAACTAGCGTTGATGTAATCAGAGTTTGGTCTGTCGTCACGCCTGCGTAAAACAACACGCGTTTCATCGTCTGTGAAACGAATAAAGAATAAAAGATCTATCACAAATATTAACAAATATTTTCCTTGTAAATCTAAAAGTTGTGATTTGTACACATGTATAACCTAACTTTGTAAGTGGTAGAGCCACGCTGAAGCTATTACTGGTTTCAGCGTGAATGGGTCAGCTCGTCCGAGGTAGTACCACCCGACCTACAAAAAACCGACGTGAAGTAATAGTCAAATCAAATCAAATCAAAAATACTTTATTCAGTTTATGCCCTAATAAGGCACTTATGAACATCAAAGACTACCACCGCTTCGAAAAACAAACCAGTCATCGAGAAGAACCGGCAAGAAACTCGATCGGGTACATTTTTTTAACATATATTTCCAATACATCATACAATGGTTTTAGTGGATGCACAGAGAGGAGTCAATTCCAGACATCACTATCATTCACATACTGATTCACTCTATAATATCCTTTTGAATCTAAAACCCGTTTGACGGAGCGCTTAAATTTAAAGTCCGGCAAATCGGTAACATGATTTGGGACTTTATTGTAGAACCTAACACTATTACCTAAAAAACTATTACTGGTTTTGCTCAGTCTGAAACATGGGACCACCAGTTTATTACAGTTTCTAATATTTCGATTATGCCGGTCTTTTACTAAATTCAGTTTTTCAAAGTTTTTACGGACATACATTAAATTATCAAGAATGTATCGGGAGGGCAGAGTTAAGATACCGAATTCCTGGAATTTCGTTTTTAATGATTCGCGAGGTCCCATACTATATATTGCCCGAACTGCCCGTTTTTGTAATAAAAATATCGTGTCTACCTTAGCAGCCGTACCCCACAGCAGAATGCCATAAGACATTAAGCTATGGAAGTAAGCGAAGTAGACTAACCTAGCAGTGGCAATATCTTTAAGCTGGCGAATCTTACGTATTACGAATGCAGCGGAACTTAAGCTGCTCGCCAGTTTTTTTAATGTGAGGGCCTCATTGTAATTTAGTTATAGTAATAGAGCTTGCATTGTTGCGTTTCGGTCGATCTTCGGTCTTGCCCCAACGAAATTAACAAGGAAATGGTATATAAAGCCCATTCAGTTACTGATACTTGCATTGCATAATTTATGTATGATTATCATTTGCTAACATATTGAGTCTATTATACAATATCATTCGAGGTATACACTGTCTAAGCCATTAGACACCTTTAGATACAATTCATGTCTCGAAGCTAACAATCGAACACATTGCCCCCAAGCATTTTCATCCAATTATATTGTATTATGTGTTATGTTATAGTTATTCTCGAGACTTCGTCCGCGTGGACCTTGGACTAACGCTAACACGCAGCGAAAGCTCTCAAAACGAAAAAACATATTGAAACATTTTTCATTGGTGCTCCGCTCCTATTGGTTTTAGGTATTTAACACTGAAAGAATTTTTCAAGTCGGACCAGTAGTTGACAGTGATGCGTTCAACCAAACAAACAAACCCTCCAGCTTTATAATAGTAGTATAGATATGCGATTAAATCATATCGACACATTTAAACAGGAACAATATAATGAAGACCAACATAGATGTCGATTTTTGGCACTTACATGGCAGTACGTTTCTGTATCGATTTTTTAAAACGTTTTCCGGCTTCATACCCTCGTTGGTGGTGAACACGTGTCCGTCTTCCAACATCTTCAACGATTGGAATTCACTATCAAAGCCGGATTTATAATGTAGCATCTGTAAATCTTCCGGTTCCTAAATAAATAAATAAAATTAAACAATGTGTAAAGGTTGAAGAAATTTGAATGATGTTTTAGGATACACATTTATTAGCGAGGTTATACGAAATATTTACTGGTACGACCCAACCTTTTGATGACAATGTACAACCTCATTAACAAATTCTCCCGATAATTTGCAAAATTCAAGGTCGCAACTTTGCACAAGATATAATATTCATTAAAAGTAATTAAAAAAAAAAAAAAAACAAAATTTAGTATCTTCATTATCATCAGCCTGTAGAACACCAACTATGGTGCCATTGGTCTCTTCCGAAAGGAAGCTATAGGCATCCGAACACTACGACTTTTCGAATTTAGTGTCTTGATCTAATTTAAACATCACTATAAACATATCGAGATCATAGTGAATTGAGGAATCATTGCTATCAATTTATTTTTTTCGAATTACGTTTTCAGTGATACCGTGACACTAATAAAAACAAACAAAGAAAACAATATGTTTATATATTTAAAATAATTTATTTGTATATCACTACAATTATCGACAAAAACTCGCGCTTGCCCATGTTTAAGATCATATCATGTTTTATTCAACTACTTGTACGCGTTACTTTAATAAAATATGTTTGAATGCGAACGAGAACTACTTGGTATATACGAACTATATATATACTTGTTTGATACGAAATACTTTACTTTAGAGAATTCATGACAACAACCTCGATATACATAATATAGAACATAGCCCATATAATAAAACTTTGCATATGTATTAATTTTAATGAAGTCTGTATATACCCTCGGGAGTTATAAATGTGTGTGAAGTGTTTGCATAAACCTCTGCCCTACTTATGGCATGAATAAAGCGCTGTAAGTATTTGTATAGCTATCGTATTCGATATTCAACATGTTAAAATAATCATAATGTACTTTTCATGCTCATAAATAATTGCTACAAAATGTTGATGAACTCCTGATCGATTTCAGTTGTAACTGGGACGTTTATCCGTCGTTTCATTTACAGTCCTCGTCAATCTTTTTGACCGTTCTGAATATAGTTGCGCTGAATACAAATTAAGGCGGGAATATACCGGGTGACTGTTTAGACAGTAGCAATATTTCTGGAAGACAGTCTGTACTCGACTTTCGTTCTAAATCAATTACAAAAATAGGTGCTTAATATTTGACATAATTACCTATAAAAATACAAAAATTATACACAATCCTCTACTGGTCTATGTTAAAGCACAGTGTATTGACACTGGTCATTGGACCGTCGTGTGATTTCACTTTCATTTGGACGGAAACGTGGGAACGTCAGGAATAAAACAAAAGGGTTTATTTCCCGTTTTACTATCAAAAGTTATTAACTCAGGGTCGTCCATGTAGCTTTTGGCATCGGTCATTACAATTAGGCTTATTATTTTATTGACACGTTTGTAGCTTATACTTTTGAAAGTCTTAGAACAAACTTTAACTTAGGTTTTCTCGGTTGTTTATTAGTATTTGTTTAATATTATTATTTTATGTTTTTTTTTTAACTTTATTTTTGGCAACCAATCTTTTAGATTATTACTGCCATTGTCGAGTAGTTAATAGTATTTCAAGTTCTTCTTCCATTCCATTTTGGCAACCAGTCTTCTAGTGGACCATCACTGCCATTGTCAAGTGACTATCGATATTACAAGTTTCTTGATATATTTTCAATGAACTAACAAGATGGTGGCCCTCTATATATCCTAGGATACTGCGAGTGTCTAAACAGTCACCTGGTATGTTATATCTATAATATCGAGAGAACTTAATGATAACTAAATGCCAATTTTAGTTTCTTATAATAATATTTTAAGTTTGTTTTGTATTAAAGATTCACGAGGACTGTACCTTTTGAATTATGAAGCCAGAAGTCTTACTATCCGTTAGTAAGCAAAAATTTAGTAACACTCACTAGCGCAAATAGTATTATATTAGTAAAAAAAAATATTTAAATATAATAGTGGACCTTACTTTGCAATTCTGCCTGGAATGAATTGACCACTACTTCCGATGCGATCGGGCGATATCGACATCGATATGATGATGCTCCGTGGCGGAGCGAAACACGTGTAATCGATTGTGGTTACACACTTACATACCACAGTGCCAATCGGCGTCAGGTCCAACCAAGTGTGCAGTAAGACATGGTCGATCAATTCCAGGCGGAAGTGCAAAGTAACGCCTTCTTCAGCCAAAAATATATTCGTTAAGTAAACAATTTCTCTTTCTCTCACAATGATAAATGTACTCCCTGATTGTCTAATAAATGAAATTGAGAATGATAAAATAATGGTACACGTATATACTAACGTTTACTTGCATTTCTTGAACTTTCTGTTCGATGTCATGAACTCGGAGTTTTGTGCCACTGACTGGTTGCAAAAGTCGCAACACGTCCCCAGATGTTTCAATCATTGGGTATAATCTGAAGTGCTCAATCAAACCCACGAGATCATCAAACTGTTCTCCGCTACCGACGTCGTATTTGTTATGCTGTAAATGAAATTCCATTCGAATATAAGTTTACATATTTAATACAATAATATTGTACAGACGGACAACAAATTTAAAGGGTTGAAAAAAATTGTAAAAATCAAATATACTGCGTACCGTCAAACAAAAGGTAATAGCATACAACGGGAATTAGATTACGCCCCAACCAAGTTGCTGTTGCTGTAGATATTAAAATGATTATTGCTGAAACGCAATATTCTTTCAACATTCTTCAAGCTTAATTATTTTGACCACGGTGAAACAATATAATGAGTTTAAATAATATAACCCATGAAGTATAGAGGGTAATAGAAGTAACATATGTATTTAGTTAACTGGTGCACGAGCTTTATTGAATAACATAATTGCATATAATTTAATATTTATGTATGCAATCGTGTCATCTACCTATAATATGGTAAATATGCAATAAGTACTCAAAGTCGATTATATGAAAAGTAAATATGACTGTGATTTAAAGTTAAACTAAGGCTGTCGAATAATTTTAATTATGAAGTTTACTAAAACTACGGTAAGACAAAATGGATTTTTACTTGCTGTGTTCTATAGATCAAAAAAATAATTTACATTACATCAAGAACAAGTCACTGACACTAATATAAGTACTAATAATAGCATTATAAGTATTAGCAAACATTTTTTTTGTTGATTTTGGTAATAATTGAGTGTACTTCATCTTGCAAAAATTCATTAATATAGGCATGTAGACCAAAATTTTGGTAAAATATAATGTACGTTTAAGATAAATGTGTTGAGGTATAAAGCAAAGTGAAGTTGATATTAATATAATAATAAAGTAAGTATCCAAACGTTTTTAAAGCAAGTATTCAATACGTATTTAACCTTTTTATAATAACACCCTATGTGTTTAAAGTTTATAAGCAAATTAGATGGCGTAACTCTTTACTCGACGGTAGTTCCCTATATCTTCAAGGTCTTGCTGTCGTGACAATGGTCACGTAACGTTATAAGGTCCTTTTCAAAACTATGTTATGCATAACGCGTATTTCAAATAGCCCACCTATAAGTAAACTATGTTTACAAGAAAATTACTGATAATATAATTAAGCTAATAGGATATATGAAAAACAGTTATAACATATTTATATTAATGTGACCCTCTTTGGCAAGTGTTACTTAAAAATGTATTTTTTATAAAATTGAAGAACTTAATTCAAATTTGAATAATCTCCAATATTTTTAAGTGATCGCTGAGGAATTTTAAATTGGCTAGACTTTATTTTCAAGATTTATAACATAACTAGCCCCTGCCCGCGACTTCGTCCGCGTAGTAATAGTTACTACTCTGGGCTAACGCTGACACACAGCAGAAGCTCTCAAAAAGAAAAAAACATCTCGATTTTGAAGCATTATGCATCTGTGCTCCGCTCCTATTGGCCTTAGCGTGATGATATATAGCCTATAACCATTATCGATGAATGAGCTACATAACACTGAAAGAATTAATCAAACCGGACCGGTAGTTCCTGAGATTACCCCCTAGAACGCCACAACGTCACAAACTCACAAACTTTACCTCTTTATAATATTACTAGCTGTCCCCCGCGGCTCCGCATGCGTTTTTTTAAATGTATTAAATAACTATGGTGTCATAGTTACAAATGTTTTTGAAAAAGCATTTGTGTAATGTACACACCTACTTACAATCTTACATTACGCCATCTACTGTAACATGTAACGTGTACATTAGATATGTGAATACGAATAGTATATCGAATGGGATGGGATTTATCATCGGCAACATACCTGGAACTTTAACCAACTATGTACCACCCTCAGTGCTCATTAACACTATATAAGAAAGTAATGAAAATTTTAAACTATACATTATCGAACAATATGTGTTAAATTGTTTATTATATAGACAAAACATGCCCATATTGTCGATATAATTGTATTATTCTTATACGTTGCTATAATCATTGAGTTATGTAGATGCAAACGCGGTAAATAAAACAGAATGGCCGCCAAATTGACCAAAATGATAATATAATTCAAATTACATACATTTATTCTTGGAGTCCAATACAGCGCACGTCTCATGCGCTTGTTTACAGTAAACAAACTATTTTTATTAAATTCACACGAACGAATGCACAGGTAACAGTTCATCACTTCATAGTGTAAAACAAAGTCCTCTGGTCTGTCTGTTTGTCTGTTCACGATAAAGTCAAAAACTATAGATCGGATTTTTATGCAGTTTTCACCAGTAGATAGAATGATTCATGGGGAAGGTTTAAGTATAATTTTTCAAGGCTTTCTTTTTATTATCGGGGCGGGACAACGTCTTCCGAGCTCGCTAGTTATCTGCCCGTAAAAGTCCCGTGAAAGTTGGTCCAACCGGTTAGGAGATAGTAGAATATTGCGGACGAAGTCTTGAGTAACAAAATAAAATAGTCTAAATTACTTCTTATAAGGTGAGTTATCTGCCAGTGAAAGCCCCGTGAAAATCAGTTCAAGCATTACGGATACTCCACTGCGGCCGAAGGCGAATACATAAAACCTAAATTACTTTTTATGAGGTCTGCTATCTACCAGTGAACACCCCGTGAAAATCGGTCCACCCATTTTGGAAATAGCAATGCGGACGAAGCCGCGGACAAATAAAGTACAATATGTCAACCGCTATAATTTCGGCTATCTGCCAGTAAAATTCCCGTTACAATAGGCCCAGCCGTTTTGGAGATTACCCGGAACAAACAAACAAACAGACAAAATATAATAATATAAAAATATAGACAAAATATTTAAAAAAAATTTTTGGTCATTTATAGCCATATACATTCATTAAAAAGTTGTTATTTTAATTGTACATACACAAACTTTATTTTTATAATACGTAATAGATAACAAATTTTGAATAGGAAAACAAAATAAACATTGAAAATGTTTGCGATAGAAACTTACCACGTTACCATGGCAACGAATATAATATTAACGCTAACGATATTTCTCAAAGGGAAAAAAGTGCCCGATTTTGAAACATTCTTCATTGGTGCTCCGCTCCTATTGATCTTTGCGTGATGATATATAGCCTAAAGCCTTCCTCGATAAATGAGCTATCTAAAACCGAAGGGTTTTCTCAAATCGGACTGGTAGTTCCCGAGATCCTAGCGTTCAACCAAACAAACAAACTCTTCAGCTTTATATATTAGTATAGATTAGTATGGTTAATTGTACCTACACAGAATTTGTGTCTAAAATATAAATTTGCTCAAGAATTTCGAGTTCTGTAGAGGACTCAGTATTCAGATTAAATGTTACCGAGCTACCTTAGAATATTAATTTTAAGACACGTATCACTTTTCCCACGATCAATTAACATAATTTTGTATTAATGTAAAGCACAAGACCAAAAAACACACAGTTATGCCTTTACTTGCACACAGGCAAAGGTGTTTTTTTTTGTTATTTGTGTATTTCTTGTTATTTCCATTTTATGTTGTTAAAAGCTTGTATGTAATCCTATGTACGTCTTCCGTAATACGACAATAATAAAAACGTTATAAACCTACAAACGGATAAGAATGTGTTAATTATCTCTACATTAGCCAAACTGATCTACTAACTATTTATATAATATTTTTATTGTACTAGCTTCTGCCTGCAACTTCGTCCGCTTGGAATAGTTACTTTGGGCTAACTCTAACACGCAGCGGAAGCTGAGTTCCAGAGATGGTAGAGTTACTCTGAAGCTATTACTGGTTTCAGGATGAATGTGTCGGCTCGCCCGGAGTAGTACCACCCTCTCGCAGAAAACCGACGTGAAGTAACAGTGTTTGCATTGTTGTGTTTCGTTCGGTAGTGAGAGCGACGGATAACTCAC
Organism: Antheraea yamamai; assembly: GCA_036509395.1. Classification (NCBI taxonomy): domain Eukaryota; kingdom Metazoa; phylum Arthropoda; class Insecta; order Lepidoptera; family Saturniidae; genus Antheraea; species Antheraea yamamai. Next base: position 15,243,110 of record AP028424.1, read on the forward strand.
CTCTCCTCCCCCTCCCCCATTCCCCACTCCCCCTTCCCCAAACTCAGGGTGGCAACGCACTTGCGATTGTTCTGGTGTTACAAGTGTCTATAGACGATGGTGATCACTTAACATCAGGTGACGCGCCTGTTCGTTTGTTTGCCTCCTATGATATAAAAAAGCTCTCAAAAGGAAAAAAACCGATTTTGAAATATTCTTCATTGTTGGTCTTAGCGTGATGATATATAGCCTATAGCCTTCTTCGATAAATTAGCTATCTAACGCTCTTTATCAAATCAGACCAGTAGTAGTTCCTGAGATTTGCGTGTTCAACGAAACAAACAAATAAACAAACATTCAGCTTTATAATATCAATGTTTTCCTTGATTTCGTATATACCTAATAACTTCAAATTAGACTTAGTATTTTTATTATTCTCGTCTTTAATGTTCAAAAGATGTAGATAACCCAAGGACACTCGCTATAGAACATAAACAGGCGCCCACAGGTACTTGTTTTATTTTTTACTATAAAGACTTAAAACACATCACAAAATGATAAGTACATGTGTATCGCTATCGTTATTTAATAAAACCTCTTTTGTATATATCGGTTGTTGACGTTCAGATCTCGTTAATAAGCAGTATCGAGACGCCAACTTTTTGGTAGTCATGCACGTGAACGTCAACAAAAAACAAAAAAGAAAAAGGTGACATCGTGACTCATCTGTTTATCATCGAAGGATCGAGACGGTCTGGTTGAGATTCATTAGCTAAAGAATCAAATCAAGAATCATTATCCAAGATTTGTGGAATCTCAGCGGCCAGCTGCAACAGAGAGGAGATCACGAGGTACGTGCATTGTATCCTTACTATTGTTAGCTGGATCTGAACGAAAACTGTAAAGGTTCTCGAAGGCCCTTCGGGGTCCCCCAGTGTAGCAGAAAGCCACCATAAGGCATTTCGGTGGTGTGCATGCTACAACATGCGTTATGAAATACTTCACTGGTCTATAAAAAATGTAGACGTTAAACACGCTATAAATGACTACAAACTACCCAGCAATTTAAACTTGAATAAAGGACAAACATTGTATTTGAAATTAGATATATCACAGAAAGGGCTTTTTTTTTTTTTACATGGGGAAACCCCTACGGATTCCCACCCTGGCCGGGCAGCTGAGGGTGGGGTATGTCTGACTTGTACGGAGTAAAACCCCATGATGCCTTCAATCACCTATATGCCGCGGTGCAGGAGCTGCCGAACTGACATTGCGTCTACTCCACGGCAGGTGTCGGCCCCTCATCAGGGGCCTCATTGCGGTCGAGGGGTCAAAATCGTAGACCTCCTCAGAGGAAGGCGAAAGTTACCCTCCCCGACGATCGTAGGAGGCGCATCAGCACAATGCGCCTCAGACACACGGGCCTGTGCAGAAATTCTGCCAGGGCGACGGACGTGCCCGCGTCCATCGCCCGCAGGCCCTCTTTACGGCGGCCTCAGGTCATTATCGACCCTGCGCCGCCGTGATCGTCGACCGCGGGAGGGGAGCTGGCTGGTTCGCTCCCTTTCTCTCTCCGCCGCCTCCTTTGCGAGCATAACCGCCTCGCAGTACGAGGCGACGGAGTTCCATCCGGTCTCGCTCTCGACCATCTTACGGATGACGGCCGAGAGCGAGAGATCGGGTCCTATGGCCGCGACGAGCTCACGGCGTGGCATGTCCCAGGCGGAACACTCGACTAAAGTATGCTGCGCGGTGTCTTCCGCGCAGCCACAATGGTGGCACCCTGGCAGCGGCTCCCGGCCTATGCGACACAGGTAGCTCCCGAAGCAACCATGCCCCGAGAGCACCTGTGTCAGCCGGAAGCTCAGGGTGCCATGCCGCCTGGACAGCCATTCGGCCAAGACCGGCCGAACGGCTTCTACAACTGCCACGCCGGAGCACGGCCGCTCAAGACGTAGGGTCCACTGTTGGACCACCACGACCCGGAGGAGCTGAGATCTCAGTGCCTCGATCTCCCGAGGTGCGAGTCTGCGTCCCAACTCCAGCGCCTCCACGCGTCGTTGATACAGCAACGCGTGGGCTCTCGCCTCCAGGTCCCATGGTGGGGATCCGGCAATCAGGGAGGTGGCTTCGAAGGACACCGTGCGGTACCCGCGAATGGCCCGAACGGCCAATACCCTCTGCGGATTCCGCAATTGGACGATGCTCTTGGCCGTCAGGCCATACGCCCATGCTGGGGCCCCGTATAGGGCCATGGACCGCACGGTTCCGAGATACAACTTCCGGCAGTTGGAATTTGGTCCTCCCAGATTGGGCAGTAAGCGGGCAAGCGCGCCCACTGTGCCCATTAGACGGGGGGCCAGCTGCCGGAAATGTTCTTCGAAGGTCCATCGGCTGTCGAGTAGAAGGCCGAGGTATTTTAACCTTGTCCCGACACCGATGGACACGCCTCCCACAACTATCTGGGACGCTCTGGGTGGTGCGTTCCGAGGCCCGTGGAAGAACAAAGCCTCGGTCTTATTGAGCGCCACCTGCAGTCCCAGCCGCCGGATCCTCCCAACGACTTGAGCGACTCCTGCTGTCGCCAGGATGGCAGCCTCGCGGTGCGTCTTCCCTCGGGCCGTCACTAACGTGTCGTCAGCATAACACGCGCAACACCCAATCGTATCCGATATTCCACAGGAGGGGGCCCAGGACAGACCCCTGTGGAACACCGGATAACACGTCTCTTACAACAATTTCCCTACCCCGACCCGGGTAGGTAATGGACCTCTCTGAGAGGTACGCCCCGACTATGCGCTGGAGGTAACTGGGCACTCCGCGATAGCGGAGCGCCTGTACGACGGTGGCCCAGGGCAAGGTGTTGAACGCGTTGGCGATGTCGAGTGACCCCGCCAGAACCACCTCGCCCCGGGCGACTGCTTCCTGCGCCAGGATTTTGACCCGTAACACCGCGTCCATCGTGGAGCGCCCTTGGCGGAAACCGAGCTGGTTGTCCGCCAGGTCCGGCCCAACTTCTGTCAAGTGCCGGACGAGGAATCTAAAGGGCCTAGTTCAACCAGCTATCAATATATATATATTACACTAATATCTTACCAGTTCACACAATAGCTCCTTCCTAAGCCGTATTCTAAGTACCACATACTAATTTTATGTGCTTACAATTGTGTCTTTACATTTCAAAATAAACTAAATCAAATTTTAGACGTTCCTAATATTTGACGTTATTTTTCAAGATCACACGTCATTTACATACAAAATATGAAGATCATAAAAAAAATCTGAAAGCCTTGTCCGAAAATTAAAAAAAAACGTGTTAGGTATATATGGACGATTAAAATTGCCCATTTTAGCCTATTTTAAAATGTAACGAGTCAATTATTAACTCGGCTCTTATATGCTTACTAAATAAATATTAGGTACGTCAATGCATGTACTATCAACTTATTTTATTATTCGTAACAAGTGAATTAGTATTTGAATATATTCTTCACGTCTTCTTCATCTTTATACACAGTTTAAATTTAAAAGAAGTTTAGAGTGACTTAACTATGAATATAATTCACATCTAAAGGAAGTAATACTCAGAGTATCAGAAAAAATATGCAATCTTACACGCAATCCCTATTAGAAACGAACATAAAATATCTAATACATTCCCAGAGACGTCACCGATATCTATTGTTCAAGACCTGCAATTAAAAATAGTCATAACTTATAAACTTTAGCAGCGTAATACCTATAAGAAAATACTTTGTCAGTATCCGTGTTCTCGAACTAAACTGTATTATTATTTTCAAAGTATCCTCAGAGATTCTTGGTGTTCTTATAAAAGTTTCCATCTGCGAAGTATAAACCTGTAAGACACGCGATTTGAACAACTTATTAAGTGTATAAAAAATATTTATTTCAGTAATTGATGTCTTACAATCGTACAGCTACTTCGTTTCTTAATAGTTGTATTAAAATTTAAGAAACATATTTCACAATTCATCTAATATATGATTTAACCTAATTAAAGTATATAAGTAGTATGTTTTGTACTCTGGATAAAAAACTATTCTTAATAAGCAGACTTATGCACGTAAATATCGGTTACTGGTAGCACAAGCGATCGATCACTCATGAATTCGTACTCGTTAAACTATACTAATATTACATAGTTTGTGAGGTTATAGGGGGGTAATCTCAGGAACTACTAAACCTATTTTGACAATTCTTTTACCAATAGAAAGCAAGATTATTTGTGAGTGTCGTAGGCTATATATTAACCTGAAAAACGCTGCCTTAACGATGAGAGCAGCGACAGCATATCTCTAATTTTTATATTTAAGTCACCACAAGTAGTTTTTTTTATAAATGTTTACCGGGTCAGCCAGTTGCAATATAAAACGTAATAATAAAAAAACATAGCCTATCATTATCAACCTTCACTCATTATCAATGATAGAGTTTTTAGCACAGGACCAGTGAGTCCAGAGATAACACCCAACATTTAAACATCCTAATTCTGATCGTAACTAATATTATAAACGTGAAAGTAAGTTTGTTTGTTACGCTTTCACGCTTTAACTAATCAACTGATCATCATGAAATTCGTATACATGTTGTCAGGAGTACAGAAAAGGATATAGAGTACCTGTCATCCAAGAGAAAAGTTTTTATCTCGAGAAATAGGTCAAATTAACACAAGTGAAGCTGCGGGCGAAAACTAGTGCAATATATTTGTTTTTGATAATCATTCAGCTGCACAAAACCGTTATGAGCGATACAGAAATAGCATGAGACACATTACGAATACTGATATGTAGTACAAAAACAAAATGTGGATTAGTTGTTATACCAAGCAATTATTTACACTGACAAATTAAAAATAATAAAGTAATTTATTATTGAAGAGAATATATTCAACAAAACAAATGTTTGAGAAAATATTATCCGATATTAAATCCAAAGTTATCTTTTAATTTCGCGGTACGCAACTTTTTTAGAGAGAACTCTCATCAGCGAGTACTAAAAGTACTATTCAATGCATCTCACATAGCATAGAAATCAGAGTACGTTCAAGGTGGGTCAGAACATGTGTAAACAATATTCATTCAACCCACAACAAACATAACTTATTGCTTAATAAGGCAACAACTGACAAACGTTTGAGTCAGTGTCCAACTTCTTAGAAATTAAGTCATCCTAATGATAAAGATTCATGAGTATGTGAAATGAGTAAGTAACGACCTTCGAGTACAGAAATATTTATAGTTATTTTATAAACATTAAGCTTCGCAGTATCAACTAACAGCACAGATTCCAAGATATACCTCCCCATTGGTAACGAGAAGGTATATATAGCATTCGAGCAGGAATTAATCACAACTACTACAGTCATGCAGTCATAATGTGTTTCAAAACAAGCCAGTATGCATCCATTTTCCCTGTTGTTGTACTTGTAGGCTAATGATTGGAGATAGATCATCGTTTCTCGACGATCTCTTAAGACATAAAATCAGATTACAGTAGATACTAACAATTCAATTATAGTTCCTTGTCATTTTACACAAAAACTAGCGGGCCCGGCAGACGTTGTCCCGCCTTCATTATAAAAAACTCCTGGGCAAATTATACACCAAAACGTTCCTCGTGAATCACTTTATCCAATGTTGAAAATCGTATAAAGATCCGTTCAGTAGTTTTTGAGTTTATCGCGAACAGACAGACAGACAGACGCGGTAGGGGACTTTGTAATGATAATGATAATCCATTTCGGTTAACAAGTTATCCATACAGAACGAAACGGCACAATATGGGCAAAAAATTGTCGCTGCAGGAAAAAGGGATTATCAATTTTTTTTCGTTTTTGTTAAAAACATTTGATTACTTTGATTTAGACCAAAATTTGATGGCGTTTGGTGTTATTTATTTATTTTAATGATGAACTGTTAGGAAATAGACTGCTTAGTAGATTCATACTCTATGGAAGCTGAACTTCAACTAGTTCCTATTACTTCATCCTAATAGGTCTAGAGCTGAATAGCCTAGTGGTAGGTCATCCCGTACATATACTTATTCCCCCTATAACCCCATTTCCGTTTTACGAGCACACGAATTCGGTACAGAATCATATATATTAAATTCTTTTCGAAAGGTATTAATTTACTTTTAAGGGTTATTAATGGACAAACATACTACAAACAAGTAAAATAAGAAACAAAGAAATCATTAGAATGACCACACTCAGGTAAATCGCAACGGAAAAAGAATGCATATAATGTTATAATAAGATGAATAAACAAAATCATTTATCTGAGACCATTGTATCTTATGAAAGCATGTCTAAGAATAATATGAAACATATAATAGCATTCAAATAAGGAGTTTAAAGTAATTAAATTATATAAAACAATATTGCATGCACTTGAATAGACATTTGGTACAATACAACTTAAAAATAGTATATAGTCTTGAAAAGAGTTGTTTTTTGTTGTCACTGTAAAATATAATGAATATAGATACTTTTATATTAATAAAGAGTTGAGATTGACTATTTTATACGATTCTAAATGTTGCCGTGTTCGACATTAGATAAGTTATCAATATCTATGATGTTAATACGGGAATCTCTTAAAACTAAGAATTCTAAAACATCTTTGAAAAAGATTTCTTTGATGCAATAATCTATCTGTTAATCTTCGCGAAGATTTGTTTTTTTCAATTATCTTATTCAGACAGGTGAAAGATTTTCTATGTTTCATGCCATAAGTTGAGTATAACTTTCAGAATTACCTGAAGTTTGAATCGAGATATCACAAATGTTAAAAGAAAAAGAGCCACTTGACTCTTGTACAAGATGTCAAATGAGTTTCAGCCACATTAAGGAATGTTATTATTTTTATAACATTTATACCACGTTATATAGAATGAAGCTAAACAGTGTGCACAGACTGTACACAACACAGTCTATATTGGTTTTGTGTCCATGGTCCAATATATCACAATGAAAAATATTGGGACGTCTGTATTGAACAAAGGTTCAGCACAAAATGAAGTCTTGTGGTATATTAATACAAACAAGTAAAGAATAATATTCATTTCGACATACCGGGATATCTACTACTAGACCTATCAATATATGCTCCGTTCAGCTCCACACCTGTTAGGATGAAGCAATATGGTCTAGTTGAATTTCAAATTCCTTATAATAAGAATCTACCAAGCTTATTTTGTTTTACCTGTTCATTATTAAATATATGAAACAGGTATTATAATTATACTCTAAATCAAAGCAAATAAACAATGTTTAAGACAAAAGAAAAAATATATTTTGGCAATCCTCTTTCCTCTAGTGACAAGTTTCGGACAATCAGTCCGACAACTGCAGAAAGAATGCATATAGGTAAATGGAATATGTGCAGTAAGCTCCGTTTATAAAACATTCATAATAATAAATGTATATTATTAGGCCATATTATTAGGCCAAGGGCTATTTTAATAAAATACATGGATCACTAACTATCGAGAAATTTGAGATTTAATAAATATATTAAATCAATATACAATTTGATTTTTTTCTTTTCAATCATAATCTATAAACAAAAGCAGGATGTTTCTTTAGTACTTGTCCACATGAATATTATTCATAAAACTATTATACTTACACGTTAATGCAAAATTATTAATATTATTTAAAAAGGTATTTTTTCTTTTTACAAATCTTTGTCGCAGAAGAAATGATTATAGATGTAACTAATAATTTACATGTAAAACAATAGATTTTAGGTCGAGCTATAAAGTGTACGACCTCACCCCGGGCGCTTACCGACCTCTACCAGATACAATAAATGCATGTCGATAACTTGAACATATTAAAAGCAAACCTGTTTGAACGACGACATTTAAAGTTTGTACAAAATAATTTATTATATAACCATAATGCAACAAGCTCAGACGGAATTTATGGTATTTCCAAACATACAAGTACTTTTATTTTTAATATATATCATTACATATTATAAAACAAAGTCCTCAGCCACGTCTATCTGTCTGTCTGTTCGCGATAAATTCAAGAAAATACTGAACTGCTTTTTATACGATTTTACCAGTACATAAAGTGATTCATGAGGAAGGTACAATACAATATATACAATTTATAAATGTTTTTCTTATTATCAGGACAACATACGCCGGGCGTGCTAGTAAATTATAATTCAAAATAAGACTGTTAAAATACTACCACCGGTTCAAAACGTCTTAGTCATGGAGAACCGTTAAAAACCGGATCAGGTTTATCAATATATATCTTTTTAAACTATACAAGTAATGTTTACCGTTATTTATTTTTACCAAATACATAAAGAATAAAAGAAACTAGAAGTTAGTACTTTTTATAAATTAAAAATCGACACAGAAATCCTTGTAAATTTCTTCTTTTTTCCTTCTATCACCTCATAGAAGTTTAACGTACGCGTACAACATACGACAAGTGAATATTTTTGTTATCACTCTAACCATTTTTTTAAATAGTTTTATTGATCACAGTACATTTCGACTATGGAACATTTAGTTAATTGCGAATTAATTTACAAGATTAATATTTTATAGATTTCGTTATAAAAATATATACACCCCTACCCAAAAAAATAAAAATGTAGACCATCCACTCAAGCCAATGAACCTGGAATATGTTAAAATTAGCCAGTAGAAAGAACTTTGCTCCAATAGTGGGATGTAAAAACAATTATCTTCTGTGGAATGTGTATAGCATAACAATATCAAGAAAATCAATCAATAACTAAAAAATCAATTAAAATAAAAATATTGAATAAATATGCAATTATTATTGTAATCTTCTAAGTCTTAAAAGTTATGTGATGTGTGTAAAAGATGAATTTATGAAAAATTATAGTATTATTATAACTTCATCGTGAATTTACTAAATTTACAAAAAAAATACACTTGTTTGTTTTTTTTATTAGTGTAATTAATAATTAAACCAATTTAAATGCATCTGGATATTAATAGTAACAAATATTTAAAATGAAAGTAGTATTATGTATAGTAATAGAATAACAATATAATAAATATGTTATATCACAAATTAGACTTACGTGGCCGGTTTATTTTACTAACAGAATACGGTCAGAATTGTTTATACTAGCATTACTGCTTGCTGAGAACGTAATGCGCAGTTATGTATGATATTGGCTGTGTACATTGTACATTAATTTATGTAAATACAATTCAAATATCTATTCGTCTGAGCGCAGGAATTGATACACACTGCTGTATAGGTTGTTTAATTTTAATTTATTAGAACTGATATTTGATAAAAAGTTGCTAATCGTGTTGTCTCCCATCGCCAGATAATATATATTTATACGATCTTATATATAAAGTTTAGGCGGACATTTTAGAATGATTACATGGGTTTATCATAATGTTTTCCTTTACCAAACGCTTAGGTTCACTGTAAGATTTTAATTTATATCATTTGACAGGATGTACGAATACGCTACCACAATTTAACTGAAAGAATAAACATATAAACAATTACTAATGTGATAAAGAAAACATGTATTTACTTTCATACTACTTCATACAAAATATCCTAAAAGGCAAAAGTCCTAAAACAAATAATTATGATAAATTAATTTTGGGGAGGATCGATTTGGTTAAATAAAAAACTTTATTAAACTACATGATTGCTTTTGATTGGATTACAACCACCATATACCGTTGTAACAACCAAAACAGTGGCACAGCTTATAGTTATTGCGTTCCAGGATCAGCCAGTGTATCTCTACCACCATATATATGATGAAAAACCACATGGGAAATCACAGGGACTTTCTTTTAAGTTATCGTTTTTCAAGACCAGTCAATGTCAACTGCGGAGAATCTTGCAAACCGCCATATCAACGACAACTGCCGATGGACTGTAAATATCTCGGATGTCGCTGTTTTTAGGATTACAACGTAAAGTGTCCTCACTTTGTCATGTTATAATAAAATTAATAATATTAAGTCCGTGTGTATAATGCTCTTAAACCGAATCATCAGTAATCAGTGCCTCCCACGTAAGCTTACATGATTTTTTGCAATGACAAGCAAAAAGTTAATACCACGGGACATCTTCAGAGTTAAAATAATGACATGACTTTTGCTTTGACAAAAAGACACGCGTCTAAACCCAACTCGGTGCTTTAAAGAATAATGTGATTACATAATAATCGAATACTTTTATTTTGTCATCCATAAAAGTCAAAGATATAAAGTAATTATAATAAAAATTATGATTATCATTTTGATATTTTCCTTCTAACAGCTTCAAATGTTGAAGCTACATACGATATACCTAATATTTTTATACCTATCCATATATGTCCTCAAAACAACTGAGAGTATATTAACCCGTAACCTTTCTTTTGTTGATATAACATTCAAAATAGACGGGTGAGATCACTAAATTTCTAATATCCATATTTTAAGTATTTTTGTCCTTAGTTACTTGCACTTATAACGCTAAAATATTATGTTATTTAAACATTTCTCTTAAAGAATACACGTTTATATAATTATAATAGAATTATCAATATTTTATAGAAACAACGCCTTGCCATTTATATTTATATTCAAGTATTTTTGGGTAGGAAAGTGATTTATAAAAACTTTTATTAAAACTGTAAGTGCCTCGTTCAAAATCTTGAAATTTTAAAGTATCAACGTTAAGAGAGCGTTTACACATTAATATTGTATATAATTTTGTATAGTATATAATTACATGTATATAAAAGAAACTTGAGTATAGGAGAAACCTTGTATTATTGTGCAGTATTTCTCGCATTATTTCTCGCGAGGAAAATGACATTGTAATATATGCGTTTACCAAGATAATTAAAAATAATATATTAATATACAACTTACTATAACTTCTTTCTATTAATTCGAACAACTAAATACATTAATTACAAATTATTTTCATAATAAACTATATTATGAATATAAGTATGGGCAACAAGGTTATCGCACCAGTAAGCAATAACATGTTAGGAAGTGACAAATACTTGCTAAATTTCCGTGGGTAACACACGTGGTCACAACGTAAGAGCAAAGCATTGTCAGGGTTAAACCAAGGCTGCCAGATTATATTAATCTTTGTACAATATATTAACCGAATTTGTAAACAGAAACGGTTACTGATTAAAGGTAACTTTATGTATATTGAACATCTACTGGTTGATAGTTAAAACTGTACGTTTTATACATAGATTGTTACAATTCTTACAAGACTATCTAAAAATCGGCAAGCGGTCGACAATGTGGCTCATATTTCACAAACAGAAGTAGTAGGTAGGTCTTCTTTATAATATATACCTAGATAGTATTACTAGTAGTAGTACTACTAGGTAGTAATATATACTAGGTAGGTGTCTTTATAATATATACCAGATACTGTAAATTATGTATAAGTGTTAAGTTTTTTTGTGTTGTAGTTTTTTTATATGTAAACTCGTTATCCAATTCTCGGGCCAAATCGTCTATATGGACTTACTATATATAAAGCGGTTAATATGGTTATTTAAATGATAAAGACTAAGCAAAAAAATGTAAACAGACTTTCTATGTTTCAGGAAAATATAAAGTAAAGTAGAATTCTCTAGATAGTTATTGTAATGGATATACCCATAAAATATTGTTATGGAACATAGTAATTGTATATTGCATCACACAAGTGGAATAATTTCAATGAAAACTATGCATTTATTTACATATGATTATTGTGTATTCACGTGTTCAATGATATTCAAGGGGGATCTTAGATTTGCTACATATTTTATAATTTGAGATAAAAATATAGGGGTATATAAAATTATTTTACGGCTTATTGATGCCCTGAAATTCGTCCACATGAAATTATTTTTAGTGGTATCCGGGAACTATTATTGTAGTTTATAAAATTTATCGATTTATGTCTGTAAGATTTAAAGTCGTACTATGATAAATTCAATTACACACACACGAATCGTACTTTGAGGTACAGTTAACATTATAGATTGTTTTCAAACATGTTTTTAGATATTATACTTAATTGAATAGAATGGCTGTAAAATTTCTCATATGAAGATTGTAATTAATTAAATATTTTACCTTTTTTATTTATAAGAGACTTCGTATAGAAATAGTACATTGTCTTTAACAAATGTCTGTGACTCTTTTTTCGGACGGCTAAAATTATTCGTTATAATAAATAGCCTAAATTTTATTAACTTTATTTCTGCGAAAACTAGGACTCACTTTATGTAAGACATCTTACAAATCTTTTCAACATCTGTTTAGGCGATACGGAATATTATTCACAGTCCATTATTATCGGTTTCATTTGATAATATCTCAATACGGTAAATCTCGGTCAATTCTACAAAATATATCATATTTGGCAGCACCATTATTTTTGTTTTTTTTTTTACATGTTTCTATGTTCATATTATTGCGAAACTGCATACATTAATATGAATTAATGCCAGTATTTAGATTCATTTGGAATTCATCTTTTATATTTACTCTATAAATTCTAAGAGCTTAATTCTTATAAATAAAAGATAAAGACCATATCACTACTCATGCCTCAAAGCTGGCATTTGCGTAGACATTTTTATTGTCGTTTTACACAACCAGCAAAAACCTGCAAGATATGATATAACGTCATATCTAAGCTTGTCTGTCTTTTGTCTTATTGTCCTATCTATCACTAGGAAAATTTATATACCTATGTGTTCTTTTAAATATATTATTCTATATCTTTTAATATAACTCATTATTAGGTAGTGTGTCAGTACAACAACTTCTCTACCGTTCAACCACTAGTCATGGTATACGTAGATATTTGAATAGAGAACACATTATATATACACATTATCTGTTTTGATATAACTCAACTATTTATTACATCAAATAGTAGGTAATTTCTACAAATAATTTGTTACTGTGGCACGATTCATGAACAGTAATGCATTTGAGTGTACGTAAGTAAATTATGAATAATGAACTGTGTAATACAAAAGAACTCACCTGTTTTCTTATCATGACATGGCTGACACGGCCTCTCACGCGTACTGACAGCACATATTCACCAGGGTGAGCCTGGGATTCTCTTACTAGAAATGAGCCGTTTCTGCCTTTCTCCATGATAAGATGCTCCGCCTCTTTTGCTGACATAACACCATGGAACCATCTAGGACGATAATATTAATTAGTTTTAATAATTACAGTTAAAGCACAAGGAACTCTGTTTGCGTTATATACGACATATGCGAATATATTTTTATATCAGCCATTTTGAAGTTGCAAAATATTTTTAGACTTGCAGGAAAACGAAATGCCAGGTTGGTCAGTGGAATAACTTAATCAGGCAAAGATACAGAGACAAAACAAATAAGAAGCACAGCATACAATTCACATGTCCACCTTAGTCGAAGTTGTAATCTCCTTTTGAAAATTTCTTTTAATATCATAACTAGTGCACAATAACTACGATTTTTAGCTTTTTGATATGCGCCTCATGAGCTCTAACATGTATTTCGGATATGACAACTCGGAAAAACTAACAAACCCACTCCAAAAATAATAACCTTCCATTATGTATGTTTACTGTGTGTATGTGCACGTATGTGGGGGTTTCTATGATGTGTGTTGGTTGAGTTAGTAAGTGAAAATTTTCTGAGTAACAGCGCTAATAGCGTGCTCGAAGGCTACACTCAAGAGGAACAAACCTAGGGTTGAGTCGCTGGTGAAAGATGTCGCGCAGTGTGTGCTGGAGTGAAATTCATTGCCGGGCTACGGCGACGTGACAAGTGATCACGCGAACGCGGGAGCACACACGCTTTGCTTTTAACAGTCAGAAAAGTGCTGATCGTTCGCAGCCATTATTTCATGCCGTTTAGGCATTGGAAAAAAAACCTTAAATGTTTTTAGTCTATAAGCTAATGATTTGAAACATACCCAAGTTAAAAAAGCTAACTTGGTAAATACTCGACCGACAGTGAACAGTGAGAGCATGATAACAAGCCCTTGGGGCACGCCTAGGCGAGTCAAGTGAGGACGAAACAATACACCTTTCTCTAAGAAACGTAAAGTCCTATCAGAGATATAGTTAAGAAGAATATGCATTAGTCTACTTGAGACACAAAACAGTGAGCTTTGGCTGCGTCGAAGAATACCGCTACAATGCATTTAGCTTTACGATTCCTTAATTTTAGCTATCTAATGTACTCCGTGAGGCGGTATAATCGATGGGTACAAAAGTGCCGGGCTCGAAAACCGAATCGGTCAGGTGGTCAGGTCAGGTTTTTGCAACTTTCCTTTTCTTTTTCTATTTACTTCTTTGTCTTCTTCTTCTTTGTTACTAGCAGGAACGGCTCTCTAGTATCTTCATCCGCCTTTAATTTATGTAGTATCCCTTCCGTGATTTCAATGCCTATCTGGGATTGGAGGTCACATCTGGACGAGTAAAAAGGAGGACAGTGAAGGAGAAGATGGATCACCATCTCCTCGGTATCCGAGTCGCACACACGAGCGGAACTGTCTTTGATCTTGAAGCGGTAGAGGTACGCCGCGAAGCCCCATGTCCTGTAAGGATTTGCACATGGGTCGGTGACAGCCGTGTCTTCTTCACTACCCGGTGGGCATTGCCCACCTTCAGGAAGAAGACGCGTGTCAACGCCTTTGTGGCTGAGGCCTTGTAGCATTCCTGCCATCGCTGGATAGTTTGTTCTCGTATAATTCACTTGGCGTACGACACCAGATACTGGTCATAGAACACTGGAGGCATAGTTTGGTAGTTACCAAGGTTAGGTTATCCGCGGATATCGATCATTCTCGAAAACAATTACAGTTGATTATGGTCGCGTCCGCTCACAGGCAACGCAACTTACTACCTTAGAAATATTATTCTTTCAGAAGTACGTTGCTTGCTAGACGCTGTTATCATCCTAGTAAGCAAAGTTAGTAGACTCTTTCAAATTTCAATAAGAAGTCTCAGTTGTAGGGTATTCTACAACAGTGACATAAAAGCAACGTTTTTACACATCATTAAAATTGAATATAACATCATAGAAGAAGTTATTTGTAGAGTAACGCTTTAACCAGAAGACACTGAATCAAGATTGCATGTTTTCTGGCCTATCACGATACTCCCTCCTCATATTTGTTAACAGTAAGCGAAAAAAGACTCTCAGTAATAACGAACAGAATTCAATAGCCAATATCAAATTATTATTCATCAATAGTAGTAGTTATTGTCATGATATAGACGATTCGCGCTTCACTGAAGACCTTGAGACATCGTCTCAGATATACATTGAAAAAAAAATGCAACTGTTATCTGAATGCTTCTATGAAGTTCTTTAAGGATTTTAATTAAAATATCACTTTTTCCTACGATATTAAAAGTTTTTTAAACATTTTTATTGGTTTTATTTTTTTCTAGTCTTTTTAATTAAAAAAATGACCAATTTTAAAGACAGCGTATTGCGTAATAATATGCTTTGAAACGAATATTTTCACTAACGTACCTAATATACGTGAGAATACTCGCAACCATTAAGCTTGCTAGCACTTCATAAACTACTTATAAAAGCAAAAAGGTTATGCAGGAATGACCAAATATTGGCTGCGATATGGTAAATTCATATTATTTACAAAGCTTTAGGAAATCCACGACAGTATTACCTCTGAATGAGTCTGTTGTACTACACAAATCTACTTATGAGTAAATATTTACAAAGGACTGTATAATTTAGTTTCCGCAATGGCTAGTATATATACCGAATTTACCATTTTAAAGTTGATATTCAGCTATTTTCTGCTATTTATTTATGGGCAGATAGTCGAAATAACATCACACATTAATAAAAAATCAAAACTATATATAAAAAGTTACAGGAGAATTGGCCTTTAGAAGCCGCCCCAGCGTGTACCTACTTAATAGTAGATAGCTTAACTCAAAAAAGTAAACTTACTAAACAAAACTAATATTGAGAAAAATAATATAATTAACTCAAGCATCAACAAAAACATTAAAGACTAAATTATATAACATTAGGAGTTAACATATAAAACAAAATTTGAAATCTTAAAATCGCTATCGCTTTGCTATTATAATATACGTAATTGGGGAGCGAGATACAAATTAATTACAATAACAAAGAATTAAATAAATATAATATTTTACATAAACTTTAGTAGTTATCCAATATACGTAAAAAATAACTCCATTTTTTGGGTAATATCTATACTATAATAAAACTGTAGCAAGGTCAAATCTGTACATTAAATATTTTTTGAAAATTTTTATCGGAGTAGACTTTATTATCGATATAGAAGCCAAAAATAATCTTTTTACAATTTTTGTCTGTCTGTCTGTCTGTCTGTCTGTCTGTCTGTCTGTCTGTCTTTCTGTCCCTGTGAACACGCATCACGCTGAAAGTACTGAACCGATTTTAACGAAACTTGACACAGTAATAACTAATATTCCAAGGTTACATTTAGGATACTTTTTATCCCATAAAACGCAAGGGGTTCTCCAGGATAACGAAAGATAAAAAATTGTAGTTAATGTAACAAGACTTTTTTGCAACACCTTAGTACAAGAGCTAGCAACGTTGGAAGAACGAGAATTTTAGAAAAGCTGGTTCTTTAATATGAAGATATATTATGCCCTTCCAAACAGGATTCAGGAGACGTGGTAGCTGGTTAACGTTGTGTTTTTAATACGCATCACACCTTTACAGGTCAAAATTTTGGGTTATAAATAATTTAAGGAACATTTTTTTTCAGTAACTATTAAACGCTATTAAAACATGAATTTATCACTGTCAGGGAATTTTGTTATTGACACTAATATGCCCGATGATATTCTTTATAAATAAAATAATTCATTTCAAACCATTTTATTTTTTCCATTGCAAAGAACATATTTTATTTTATTAACCATTATGATATTGAGATTTCACCGTAAACAATGAAAAACAACGATAAACGTAGACATATGACTTGGGACTGACGCCATCTTGATTACATGCGTCTATAACAGGCGCTTTCACAAGTATCACTATCTTTATCATACATAAAATGGGGTAAACATCAATGCAGATGCAGAATGTAGCTCTAAGTCTCTTAACGTTTTCAAAGCATTAGCCGGTTCTAACTGGGGTGTTCATCCATAATATTGAGTTCGTTTATACTTCAATATTATACGCAGTCGAATTGACTATGCGAGCTTTTTTTATAATAATAGTGCTCAGATTAACCTCTATAAACTTGAAAAAGTCCAAAACCAGGCCATGAGAATTATCGGGGGTTTCATTAAAAGTACTCCAATCCATGTTATGGAAAGGGACTTGAGCATATGTCCGTTACATCTTAGGAGACAATATTTAGCTGGCAAAATATATTAAAATAAATGTAGATGGTATTTGGAAGCCAAAGAGTCAATATGATATTCTTAAAATAAAAGATATTTGTCTTCAATATATAAATAAATATTACCAAATTTTGTTAAAATATAAACTGACGGATCTAAAGCTGGTAATTATTTAGGAGCCGCATTTTTTGAGTCAAATTCCAAAACTTTTATGAAATTTCAAATTGATGAAAATATTTCAATTATGCACACTGAACTGACAGCAATTGCAGAGGCCTTATCATTTGTAGAATCCACTGAGTCCATTAAGATTGTTATTTTATCCGATTCAAAAACTGCTCTTCAACACGTAGCTCGATGTACCTTGACTTTTCGAGGAATACCGATAGCCTACACTATTTTGAAGCAATTACTAGATTTCAAAGCAAAGAACAAAGTAATTGTTTTACAATGGATCCCTTCTCATATAGGTATAACTGGGAATGAAAGAGCTGATCTTTTAGCTAGAGAAGGATCCTCCGAAGGTGCTATTATTAATATTTTACCAACTTATTTGGATGTATGCTCAGTATTTAAAAATAGCTGTTACTCGCATTGGAAGGAATACTTTGATGAGCGTTCTAAAACAAAAGGAATATGGTACAGAACGATTCAGCCACATCCCTTAAGGTCACCATGGATTGATGACAGTACAATTTGCCGTCGGGAAGCAATCACAGGAATGAGATTACACTCAGAACACATCCCATGTAAAAAGTTCGCCTACCTGATGCGTAAAGTACCATCAACACTCTGCCAGAGTTGTGAGCTCATCGATGACGTGCACCACATCCTGGCAGAATGTGTTCGAAATGAAGATATTAGATCTCGGCTTAATGCTACTGGTTCGTTCCACACTGGTTTGTACAATTCGTTATTGTCTGACCCCATTTCGAAAGATGCTAAAGAATTGTACAAAATTAATATAAGCTATTGTTAAGTTTATTGTCATTCTTATTGTTATATAGTTGTATGTTACTTAGGCGATATAGTCGCGCAGGCGACTAAGCCTTCATTAAAAATAATAATAATATTAAAATTACAGCTATCTTAACATGGTTTGAACATACTTATTTGATTTACAAAAAAATAGCATCGGGCATATTATTGTTAATAACAAAAATGTCTGGCGATAATAATTTCATGTGTTAGTAGCGTTTCAAACTTAGTAAAAAACAATACATTAAAAAATTATATAAAAATCAATATTTTTGTCTGTAAAGGTGCGATATGCACTAATAAACGCAACGTTTACAGCCAGGTAGCCCGCACACTGTTCGGAAGAACATAAAGATATATAAAAACTGGCTTATTGAAATTCTTTTTCGAAACCTTTAATAGCTCTTAGACAAATAGTTATAGGTAAGTGACATCTGACGCGTCGTGTTCATATTTTTTTAATATTTCTATTTTTCTTCAATACAATGGAGTGTGAAAAAGTTTTAATACAAGTTGAAAATAGTTATGATATCATTCAGTGTTTCATTTATCATTATTTATTTTATGAATACATTTTATCGTTTAATTTACAATTTAACTCTATCAACTTGATATTTTATAATGTAAGCTCTACTGACTGTATAGTAAACGTCTACAAAAAAGGGAAAGGAACTTCGTTAGAAACTGAGGGTCCATAGACCTCTAAAGCTTTTTTTCACATTACCGCCAATATATGTAGGTTTCTACGAACGGGTTGTAGCCTTATTTTAAAAGATTTCTCACAAACCATCTGCGTTTGAGTGAGTCCCTTGATAGTTTGGATTCACAATTGGAAATCGATGGTGTGGCTGCAATAAGGTTTTAGGTATATTAAAACTTTTCGCGTTTAAAAATACAATTGACACCAGTTATAACCGATTTGGTGCAGACGAAGTTGCACGGGTCAGCTAGTACTATATATAAAAATGTAAAAAAAAAATAACACAATGCTTAGTTTCGTTACCGTGGTATTATATATAACTGATACGTAACAATAAATTTTCCAACGGATACCTCCACACATACCTACCTAAGAGATTGTGCTAATGAAAATTCTAATGTGTTAAGTGACGGTCAATATCACATCCGAAAATTTACGAGTTCAAAACAAAAATAAACACTGTAAAATATCATTTTCTTTTTATATTTCCTAACATGTTATCGACATCAGAACAAAACAAACTATACTTTCGTATATAAATGAACATTATCACTGAATGAGTAATGAAAACACGCTAAAGATTAATCTCTCGTTAATGACATTACAGCAATAACTATATTATAAATATGGTACTTGTTTAATAATAAATTCACGAACCACAAACCTCAAGAGCGGAAGTGCAACATATTTTATTATCTTTGTCGAAATAAATTAAATGAATGTATACAATTTTACTCAAATAGATTATTTCCTTAAATAAATGAATATTAGTATATCTATCTATATATAAACATATATATGTGATGTACATATTGTTGCAGAGACTGTATTAAAACTGTCCGTACTATTGACCTCACACGCCATTGGTCGAAATAATCGACCGATCGTACATTGACTGAATGCTATAAAAGGCGAGTCGGTCGAGGTATTGGGGATGTAGTCCGGTGAAGCTGTTCAGACCTTACCAGGTCATAGCGTAGTAAGTTCGAGAAAAAAAAGGTATTGGGTACATTCTCGCTCAGATAGTTGAGCTAGTCGCATCTACGCTAAGTATATCAGTGTTGTATTTTTGTATCGGCTAAAGTTGTATTTGACTGTTATTAGTGGACTCGACTCGACCCGACATATCGGAGGAGCTGGTCTGTGAAGAGCGTAGAGAAATGTGACCGTCCGTCACTCTCCTGCGGAGCGCCAGCCTATTCGTGTCGACTGTGATATTCAGCTGTGTTCGGTAGTATGTTGCTGAATCGGCTGTTTTTATTATTGTTGATCTTGAACGTTTTTATTATTATTTTTGATTAATAATTGCTAATGATATAAATAAAAACCGACTGCCAAAAGTATATTTTTATTTTTGTTGTAATTCTAATTTTAAGACAAGGTGTGTGTAGGAAAGAAAATATTACAAAAATCGTACAAAAAAGTGAAAAATTTGGGTTAAAGAATCTCTATGTAGAAAACTGAGTGAGAAAGGAACCTAAGAAACATATTCAGAAACATTAATATATTAACGTTCAGCTGTTATGTAAAGAAGATTTAGTCCCATTTTCCTCGGGTGTAACGTTATATTTTTACCATGAATTTTACCATGAACGTAGACACACCCAGGTATATTTTATCCACTTTACTATAATTTACTACTAGTTACTTTTTAATTAAGTTTTACATTGGTATTTAACGTGATTGCTAGTATTCTATAAACGTCTGAAAATAAATCTATAATGAGTCAACATCACAGAAAACATATTTTCTTATTGCAATAGTAATGCCAGTGCGATGTGAAATAAATATGGGAGTAGTAATTACTCAGTAAATGGTACAATAACACTGCTCGTAACGACGTAACGATTGTATGTATGCTTATCGCTTCTTTAAGAACATTTTATAAATTATTTTATTATATTACTAGTGTGCCCGGCAGAGGTTGTCCCGTCCTGATTATAAAAAAAATCCTTGACAAGTTATATATCACAATGTTCCTCATGAATCACTTTATCTACTGGTGAAAAGTAGGGGACTTTGTTTTATATTATTTTTATTTTTTTTTATATTATTGAAATGTCGGGACAGATTACCGTTCTACCGTCAAAAAGTATTTGTACTGATATAAATATTACGCGCTACCCTCTAATACGAAACAATAAAAGGCGTAGCCAAAAAGAAGCGAGGATCATTCTCGCGCGAATCGTCGAACCGTTCACATCTCTACATATATTCATAACTATATATTGTAATCGATTACTGTAACGGCTACTAAAAACGTCTACATAAGATAATGCCATACTTTTATAACTGCCACCTCAACATCACACCGACAATTATTATTAGCATAGAAAACTGAATGTGATCTTAATGAGATTACTTAAAAAAAAGTCTCTTCGCGCTGTACATTTTGGGTATAATTCTATTCAATTTTAAGTCACATACGTTCAAAATTATAATTTACGTATAAAAATAGTTTGAAAAAGAAAAAAATATGCACTTTTTGGCCTGGCTGAATTTGATTAAAAGGTAAACACATAAAAGTCACCACACAAACCATCCACCAAGCAAAAGAGTCGAACCTAGATACCTAGAAATTTCATTTAAATCCGTAGTTATGGTCAAAAGTTTATCCCAAGATGTAACAAAAAGCGTATTTTTCTTACATTTTCCACAACCACGTAGTTATTCAAACAATACCTACTTACTTACTACAGCGTAGAAAAAGTTTACATGTTTCCTAAACGAATTACCCGCATTATGTATTATTTATGTCGTCTAATCAACATTGCATACAATTTTATTGATAATGGATACCGAGGTATGTATAAACACATAAAGGTACATGTGTACAAACATACCAGCATACTTAATGTGAGAACATACTGATCATCGGTCACGATACCATTGCGTGTTTAATCTGACACAGAATTACCGACCATGGTAAATCTTTTTCTACTTTAATCCATTCCGTAATTTTATGATATTAATAATTACAACAAATGCTTATATTTAAATATCATATATGTAGCGTTAAGTATATGAATTGATCCTATTTTATTGAAAACTTGGATTTTTTTTATGTATGATGTAATTATAGATGTAAATAATTTCGTTATATTAAGAATATTATCTTGTTGATTTATACTATATTACTATAATATTATAAAGAGGTAAAGTTTGTGAGTTTGTGATGTTGTAGTGGGTAATTTCTGGATCTACTAAACCAATTTTGAAAATTATTTTACGAATAGAAAGCCACGTTATTTGTAAGTGTCATAGGTTATATATGAACCCGAAAAATGAAAAGACTTTTTTGTTGTAGTCGGATTTGCAAAGTAAGTCGTAGAAAAAATCGGTCGAAAGAAAATGTTTCTTACGAACGCTGCCTTAACGATGAGAGATATATGATTGAGTTCTATTTTGAGTAATATTAAAAAAATAATTTAAATCGTTAAGTGATGTTTATTGGTCATATTATCAATAAAAATTATGAATTCTTATCAAAATACATAGCACTCTGTACTAACCGAATCACACTCATAACTTTATCACAAGTAAAAATGTTTACCGCCCAACGAAGTGGGCACGGGTCAGCTAGTAACAGGTATGTATTATTGAAAGGGACGAGCATATAATAATCCAGCGGTGATATAAATGCGTCGTGAAAATTAATGAAGTGTATAACCAAATAAAATGCTTCCTTAGCAAAACAATGAGCGATATAACTGCAAATTAGACGAGTGTCTCTGAATAATGTATTATTGTTGGTTTACTTCTTTGCGTCACGATAATAAAGGATCTACAACGCACATGCCCCTATCAGTTAACGTTTATTGCGGTTTGATAATTCGCAACACTAAAATGATGTATAAAACAATAGGAATGGACGTCCTACTACGGTCGTATATTATTATTAAATTGTCTTTAACCAGCACAGAGTTGCGTAAACTTAACTCTTCCAGAGTGAGATACATGAGAACTTAGTATGAATATATATAAATCTATATTAATATTAAAAAGCTAGAGTGTTTATTTGTTTGTTTGGTTAAACGCGTTAATCTCAGGTACTACTGGTCCGATTTGAAAATTATTTCAGTACTAAATAGCTAATTTATCGAGGAAGGATATAGGCTATATATCATCACGCTAAGACCAATAGGAGCGGCGCACCAATGAAACATGAACCAATGAACAAATAAAATTGACAAATATAACAACAATAAAGACACTATACTAGAAATAGTAGTTTAATAAATGATTAAGGATACACTAAGCTCAAATTATAGATCCCATGCATAACTTTCTCAAAATCACAAAATATAATTTGTGGAAATATTTGCATTGTTTAACAATATAGTATATATCGGGAATTAAGTGGTGGTTTTATTATATTATATATTCATAAGAGTACCTTCAATACTTTAACCTAAACGCTCCTTATTCTTTATTAAAAAACATTTAAATCACTCTCTCTCTGTATTCGCTGCTGTAAACGTTATTATTCGTGGGGGAAAACTTAGCAGTGTGCAACTAATAGATTTTATAATAGGTAACAACGAAATAAGGGTAAAAGTTGTTATTAAAAAAAAATTGTCTGTAAGCCTAATTGTTCCTTGAACAAAGTCGGGGCCGCGCAACTTCCGAGTAAAAAAATACTACGTGCCGTTAGCTTAGGGGCTTTGATATAAACTGCGATGATACGTGCATGGACCTTTATAAATAAACTCTATTACATGTGACTTGATTGGTTTCGATATTAATTTGTACCTGAAGTAGAAACTTATATAAAGAAAAATAAATTAAACTTTAAGGCGGTTCTAGTTTAGAACAGTGCTCCCAGTCAGCCACCCTCATGGGCATGAAGCTTGACATTCGAAATTAACCTATTAAAAAATGCAGAATAATAAAAATCACCAAATTCTTTAAACTCTCTCATAATTTGAATAATAACGTAATAGTTTTTTTCTATACAAAATATCATTCCGTGTTCGCGGCATAATTATGGAACCTATCCTCTGCGAATAAAGACTAATATAATTAAACTAGACTAACAGACGTAACACAAGCAACTGAGATAAATATGGTTATTTACCAAACACGTTGTATCGTAGTCAGAAGTGAGGATTTCTTACAACACAATATTATATAAGAGCTTTAGTTTGAAAGAAACAACATCAGGAAGTAAATAATTGTTTACAAATAATTGCAAAGGCAATGGCCAGTTTTTTTCGTTTTGGCCTCTAGCAGACGCTGCACCGTGGCCCTCATCACCGACCTCGGTCTCGATGTTTAGATGATTTCGTAACCGTACTGGTCGCTGCAGCTTTGGAACTCGTTTAGTCCATTGATTATTCTTGTAAATATTTCGATTCTTAATATACAGAAAACATCTTCTACTCCTACCCGTATACCCTTATCACAATGGTGAAAAAAATTATGTACAAGTCGCAAGTTTATGCTAAATCACACAGTCGCATATTCTGTTTGTTAAATATAACTTGTTTCTTTGAATAATGCAATAATTAATTACTGGTCACCTCAATTAATGTGCCATTGTAACTCAGGTAAAGGTTTGACGTATACTTTTAATGTAGAAAAATAGAAAAATATTTTTACAATGCTTTGTCATACTTGTAAATTAAATATATATATATGTATTTCGAATACTCTCTTTTTTATTATTGAATTTTGTCCTACATTTACTCAAACATCGATTTCTCTGTGAAATAAAATCAACTATAGTGAAATTAATAAAAAAAATCTTTTAAAAATTTTTATCTTTCGCCTTATTCTACGTTTGTAGAAAAAACGACACTAACAATAGAAAAAAGGTATTTAATACATTGAAAGTTTTAATACAAACAACAAATACAAGGAACAAAATGTTGACTATAGCTAACTTCAGGGTGTCGGTTTTTCGTAACGGTGTGCGCGCGCATCGTAAAAATTTACTCTCATCATTTTTCCCTAACGCGCCAAAAGAAATATAACTTCAAAAGATCTAATTAAAATAAAGTAGAACAAATCACATCAATTTTAATCAAATAACTTTTAATAAAGGACAATATGTAAGTTACATGTCAATTACTACATTGATTATAATTGAAATCCTTAAAATTTTTATAATAAAGATGTTCGTTTCGTCCCTTTGCATGTTTGCTTTTATTTTCGATTAGTCACATCAGTTTGAAACATAAAACGTTCAGTTTTTGATGTTCATTGATAATGTATGTATAGAATAATAAATATTTATTTAAAATACCTACACAAGAGGCCTCGCCAGCGCACGTCCTCTGACGAACATCGCAGTTGTACTTAAATCGTACTATATTCGTCATTAATTGTACTGCAGTTATATCAATTGGTTATTTAAAGGGAAAGTAGTAAATTTCCCCACGTTTTACCATAATATTACTTGTTCTCATGTTTGTCAAATGAAAGTCAACAATTTCATCAATCAAATCAATGTTAAACATAATATGCAGTTAAGCAAGCATAAACGTATCTTTAAAACCTCCTTTAGCGGAAATTATTAGATTTAATATAGTCAAATTTTGTATAGTAATAAAATTGTGTTTTTCCGTTACGCATATATTTCAACCTATTTTTATTTGGCTACACTGCGAATCCTGTATATGTTTGGAATTTTATATCTAAAACACATATACTTAAGAGTAAAAATCATTTGAATATTCAAATCCGAAGTAGTAGTAGTCCGATCGGTGTAGACAAAAACATAAAAAAATCAAGAGAACTTTATGTGTCCATATGTCCATGTCATTGTGGTATATATAGTGCATTTTAGTGAAACATTTATTTATAAGATATTCGTCGCTAGTTTTTGTGTATACTTGTATTTTGTCAATTACAATTTAAACGTAGCTTTCATAGAGTACGGTGTAGTGTGGTATTTGTGGGTATTAAGGAGTATTTATAACCTTTTGGGTATAACATAACAAATGAACTGAATATATTGACTATTAAAATAATTTTGAAGAATATTTTTTAACATTAAAATGTTTCTGTATATAATAAACTAGCTGACCCAGCCACGCGTTGCTGTGGCTCAGTTATTACCTCATTACATATTGATAAGAATTCATAATTTTTGTTGATAATATGACCAATAAACATCACTTAACGATTTACATTTCTTTTTTTTTCTCTACTTTTTGTGACTTAAATAATAAAGTTAGACATATGCCGTGTTAAAGTTAAGTTAAATATGTATTGAATAAAAAATTAAAAAAGTTTGGGTACTTTCGTATTAAATGCACCGCGATCGCCGACCGCTGCCGCGGCAAACTCGTGTTATCCTTTTTTGCAAGTCTAACCTAATCTAACCAAACAGAAATAAAGAAGCAAGATGTCCAACTTTTTTAAAGCAAGTATTCAATACATATTTAACTTTTATGTAATAGCACAGATACTGTCGCTGACTTTTTTGTAGGCATTATGAAGCTCTACAACTTTTCTCTAAAACTCAATCATATATCTTCCATCCTTAAGGTACCTAGCGTTCGTAAGAAACGTTTTCGTTAGACCGTTTTTTTCCGACTTACTTTGGAAATACGACTACCACAAAAAAATCTTTCTGTTTTTTCAACTTAATATATAGTCTACGACACTCACAAACAACGTGGCTTTCTATTGGTAAAATAATTTTCAAAATCGGTTTAGTAGATCCAGATATTACCCCCTACAACCTCACAAAGTCACAAACTTTACCTCTTTACAATATTAGTATAGATTTGAACTAACTACAATTAATTCTCTTAGCCTTAAATATAATTTTAAGAAAGAAATTAGGTCATTAAAGAATTTCCAAAGTATTCATTGGTTCAGTTCACTGATGAGTTTTTATTAATTCAGTTGGTAAGGTTTTAATGTTGCCTGATGATTCATACTGATACAGCCCCACTCGGTTTTTCCCGTTAGAAGGATACTAAAAGATTTTACCCTCACGAGAAACAGGTATACACATATAGCTGTGCCTGTGACTTCGTACGATTTTATTACGCAACAAAATATCATACATTAAGTACTTATGGAGACTAAATAATGGATTTCAATTAAACCCATAATTTTACATCTGAAAAGGTTATGTACCGTGTGTATGTGATGTATACGATGTATATGTGATGATAACGTGATGTATGTGTTCCTAATTTCTTTGGTGGCATAAAAAGATGTTATGGATTAATATTAAAAATATAGAATAAATAAATATATAAATATTCTAATTCAACTTATTACTTTAATCAGCATTTTATATCAGAATGCGTCGGAATCAGTTGTCAATTATATCAAATTTACCATTATAATCAGGAATATGTATCTTGTGTCATCCAATATACCATCATATATAATGTAGTAATATGTACATAAATTAAAACACAACCACAAAAACCGAATACCTATTTTTCAAATTTTTAGGAAAGACATTACATTATTTGATATATAAGAATAGTAAGATTGAGAAAGGGAGGAGGATATGAGAAAGTCTGTATTGGACAAATTATTGCATACTTATATCTCATCGTCGTTGCTAAAGTCACTAGATTTCAACATCGAATTTAAATATCGGTTTCCTAATAATGTTATTCGTGAAGCTTATAAGAATAACACCTCAACCTCTTAATTCGGTACTATAGTACGTAGGACTCGATTGTCAAGATAGAGATTGTAAATCCAAAAGGACAGTCAAACGAATTTCATATCGACCACCTCTTTAAATAAATACAGTGAATTAAATCCCATTAAACATTTCATCTTGTGGATGCACGTATTTGGGCTTCAATGTAGTATATTGCTTTGTTCTTATTTTTTGTCTTGGACTATTGTTTTTCGTGGTTATGTATAAGTAAATAAATGAATGGATGTTGATATACCTGATATAGACTAAGTGCAATACATATTAACAGACTAACATGACAGTATGTACTCGTATATCTAGGTTTTCTTTATCTACAACGTAACGCGCTTAAGGATTTTTATGCACGTCAAAATTAATAGAATATAGAGTGAAATAAAGTGTTTTTTAATTATTAGTATACAAAACTGTTGATGTTTATTTATTATTTAACAATAATAAGAAACCGCTCATGTCTTCGTCCGTGTTTAATTTAAATATAAAACCTATTAACTTAACGCTACCTACTGGTGAGTTATTGTAAAATTGATAATCGAAGATCTTTCACCATAAGACAATTGCGTCAGAGGCGATCGATCAAAAAGTATTGGAGTTACTCAATCTTAGATGTATATATACAAACTTCAATATTTATAACGTTCACTCGATCTCTTTGTCTTTGGAGTAGGTAGAAACTAAATTTCTCAGGCAGCCATAAAAGTCTGGGACGATACTTTTGAATTTAGGAAAATTACATAATACACTCGATTCAAATTAATCGTAATCATAATTTGTAGTGGTCGAACAGTTTGATAGGTGGAATGTCTATTCGATGGCCGCAGGTTCGAACTTCGGCATGTACCACTGGATTTTTGGAAATTCGCCATCATTTACTAATTGCAATTACTGATGCTCTTGGCTGACGGCGAGGAAAAATTTCGTGATGAAACCTGAGCCTGAAAAATGATTTTGTAGTGCCACCGTATGTAGGAAAATTTAACTGCACGTGGCGACTATGCGCATACCTTTCTTCGGGAAGAGAGCTATGGCACTGTAGTGGGTCTCTTACAAGCTATGTGTTAATTCAAATTCACTTGTCCTTAGATCAATCGTGAAGAGAATATAAAGTCAGTTTATAAAAACTGTCGCAATACTTTTATGGTGTCGTGATGGTTTCCGCTTCAACGAAACATTGATAATTTTCCTCATTGTGACGATTAACCATTCCACCTTTCATTAATTTCCTGATTCTCAAGTTTCTCTTAAATAATAAACAATATACATACCTAATAATGATTACAATCATTATTAAATATTAATATGTACACAGAAATAATATAAACACTTTTGTAATTTTACATTTTTATATTACTCGTGAAAATTTAGGAAGATAAAAGTATTGCTTATGCTCCAATTGATTATTCTGTTGTCACGTGAAATATAATACTTCATATATAAATACTAGCTTCTAACATTAACGCGCAGCGGAAGCTCTCAAAACGAAAAAAAAACGATTTTGAAACATTATTCATTTGTGCTCCGCTCCTATTGGTCGTAGCGTGATGATATAAAGCCCATAGCCTTCCTCGATAAATTAGCTATTTAGCACTGAAAGAATTTTTAAATCGGACCAGTAGACCCTGAGATTAGCGCGTTCAAGCAAACAAACAAACCCTCCATTTTTATAATATTAGTGTATAGATATACAAAATTACTTCTAATGACAAGAAACAGAAATTATATTTATATTTATGTTCAGTTATACTAATCACTGTTTTAACTATATAAATACACTTATAGATAGAACGTACGTATAAAATGCGCATTCCGATTCAAATAACTTTAAAGGAATGACGAGTCCCTTATGGCGCCGTACGTAGCATTTTGATTCTTTTTACAGAAACCTGTTCCAGGGTCTCACGGGTATGTGATGTCATGCGAAGACTTTGAAAACAGGTGCGTGAATCACTTGGGACCATTAATACATTTTACTTTTGAATAATTCGAGAGAAATTTGGGCTTTAGTATCGTGCAAAAATATATATCTCAAGTAACAATAATTTCTCTGAAAAAAGTATAGCAACGTTGTGACAGTTGCGTTAAGAAGAGTCCATATTAGTCCCGTACAAAAGAACAGACGAGGAATTTAACCGGACTTCTTAATAAAATGATATTATAATATATTATAGCAACATATATAACATAGATACATCTGTATATAATGTTAAAAGAAGTGTATTAATAAACTTAATGAATATATTTCGAACATTTATATACGTACAAATTCAATAAATCGTCCTGCTGTCGTGTTCTTAAAGTGATTTCCAAACACCGATAAAGTTAATTAAATCATGGGGTATACCAACACCTGGTTTTAGTGTGTATACATATATATAAAATTTAAAACTTTCCACTTTGCAAATAGTAAAAAATACTCTTACTTTTTAAGCATAAAAGCTTTGCTGAGCTCTTTCAGAACTGTAGAGACAATTGCTCCAGCCGCCGGCACAGCTAACACCGAGGCATCCATACAGGCTGACAACGCTGCCGGCGCGAGTACTCCGAGCCGGCTCAGCCTCGGGCTATCCTTCGACATCACTACCCTTTTATATTTTTTACACAGTAAATACAGCGTACGACCGTAACCGCAAAGCGATCCGCTTCGCACGCGCTTCGAAGCACAAATGCGATTTCGAATGCGCGGCTAAGTGACGATCTTACCCTAAGATACCGTGGTCACAGATATCGCGACAATCGTATTTTAAGGGCAGAGAAACCAGTTTCCCTCGTAAAAAGACCGTTGACGACGTCATCGAAATTCCTTCTTATTAAAGTTAACAGAATATATGACGTACGTGTTATTAATCTATTGTTTATGTCTTTCCATATCGGTAATAGCGGTTATGATATTTGTGGTACAAATTGTGAATGTTCTTTATTTTTTGTTTTTTTTTAGATTGTCTTTCGTTCTCTAAAATGTAATTCTTCACATTCACAAATATGAGTACAACGGAACATTTGAAGAAATTCCGGTGACATCTATTGAGTTTAATGTAATACTTAGATAATTTTAATTTCAGTGATTATAATAATATTATAATAAGCTAACTTTATCGCGAATTAGTTCGTTATCGTTTATATATATATATATATTAATTATATATATTTTTTCTGAATTTTTAAAAAATAAACATTTTTAAAAAAATGTATTAAAGTATTAATTCCTAAATAAAAACACTTATTTAACTACATTACTAAAGTCCTGTATTTTTTCCAGGTTTAAAGTTAGATAAGTAATTTGCCGCTAATTTGTAGGGTTTGATTACGTAAGTCACACAGAACATGGACGACATATTGTAGAGTATTCGACAGTATTACGTCTTGATTGTTAATAAAAATATATTATAAATCTCTCAATTCGCTCAAATGTTAAAGTCAAGATTTACATAAATAGTTGTTCACAATAATAATATTAATTAAATAAATAATAAAATTCTATATTTAGTTTCAAAATTAATTTAATCGCAGTATAAACTTTATTATTGAAAATGCTAAAATAAAGTACCAACTAATAGAGTATAGCTAATTCCACCAACGAGCGCAACCCACCCGTGACGAGGAATGTTACACTGCAAACCGTTAATAGACCACCAGACGTTGACAAAATGACCTAGCGCTCGCGGAAACACTTGGGTGCTGGGACGCATCCAAAGCTTACAAAAGAAATACTGATATATCTCGTAATAGTACTTACGCGTATACTCCGATTACAGTTAATAAAGATGGATGTGTTGCCAATAAAACTCATACATTTGATAAAAGTACCTAACTCATATAAAGGTCAACTGAGTTATTCACATGTCTTTAAATCGTTCAAGTTTATAAATAATAAAATATAGACCTTAAAGCATTGTAGCTTATAATATCAGAACGTCTCCTAAGAAGACTTTCGTTCTAAATCGTCCTACCTAATACAAAGTCAATTGGACTCATTATGAATATTATTCTTTAGCAAAAATATACGACTACTTCTTGGAACCAATAATTATTTCAAATTTTGACAAGGGTATTATTATTCTTTTGACCAATTGGTATACATATTCCGGTATTATTTAGCTTCTGCAACTAGGTGCATTTGTATTGAATTTAGATTGCGGAGGTAATCAACCAAGCATAAGATAGCCAGATCGGCGTCGGCTTTAGACTCTAACACGTCTGAGATCCTATCTAGACTGGACGAGGAGAAATTATCTCTAAAATATCTATTTAACTTCCCTTAGTTAAATAGTCCTACCTAATACAAAGTCAATTGGACTCATTATGAATATTATTTTTTAGCAAAAATATATGACTACTTCTCGGAACCAATGGTATACATATTCCGGTATTATTTAGCTTCTGCAACTAGGTGCATTTGTATTGAATTTAGATTGCGGAGGTAATCGACTAAACATAAGATAGCCAGATCGGCGACGGCTTTAGACTCTAACACGTCCGAGATCCTATCTAGACTGGATGAGGAGAAATTATCTCTAAAATATCTATTTAACTTCGCTTAGTTATCCACACTGACGGAGGGTTAATTAATATAATACGTGGAATATAACTTGTCTCAGATCACCGCCCGGTAGTACTGCTAAAGTTAGTAGTCCGTTCGTTAGTTTTATAAGAATAATATACTTCCATTTTATATATCATTACATAGTATAAAACAAAGTCCCCTGCCGCGTCTGTCTGTCTGTCTGTTCGCGATAAACTCAAAAACTACTGAACGGATCTTTATGCGGTTTTCACCAGTAGATAAAGTAATTCACGAGGAATGTTTTGGTATATAATTTATCCAGGATTTTTTTTATAATAAAGGCGGGACAACGTCTGCCGGGCCCGCTAGTATGTAATTAAATAATTATATTATTAATATAATTGCCGAATCCGAACCTGTGCAGATCAATCATATTCAAAGAGTTTGGATTAACTGTATCCACTCTTGAACGGCGTTTAACTGAATTTATGTCGAATAGCCAACGGTAAGTGTCTTTGACCGACATCCAAATAATATTACTTGCACAGTTTTTCTATAATTAAGTTAGGATAATACTTTTTGCCGCGAATATCAATTAGCTTATTTATCAAACACATGTGTTCGCAGATATGTTTTTTCTGATTGTATTTTATTAAATAACGTAAGTGAAAAAAAAACACTATAAATCAAATTATTAAAAAAAATCGTCCCCTTATAGCTAAAAAACAAATATCCTTAACCATTATCATTACATAGTATAAAACAAAGTCCCCTACCGCGTCTGTCTGTCTGTCTGTTCGCGATAAACTCAAAAACTACTGAACGGATCTTTATACGGTTTTCCCCATTGGATAAAGTGATGCACGAGGAACGTTTAGGTATATAATTTGTCCAGGATTTTTTTATAATCAGGGCGGGTAACGTCTGCCGGGCCCGCTAGTTCTAAAATAAATATTAGTTGCGACGCAACAGGTTTCATGCCATAATATTGACCTCCATTAAATCACGGTAAGTGGCTACCTAAAACACACGAGAAATATAGAATAAGTTAAGACTTGTTTGTGTTTTATATACAGAGATCATAATTATAGCCGTGTCTACGCATAGTCACTTCAAATATAGTTCTTAAACCGAGGTCGTAGAACCGTATCCGTTGATTTAATCAATTAACACCATTATACTTCTTAGATCGTCGCTTATTTATACTTATATATTATTACTAGCAACTGCCTGCGGTTTCACATAAGATTTTTGTACGTAATTATTATAGGCTCTTTGTTTTATTTTGTTACAATTTGAATTAATTTTATAATTCCTAAAAGTATGAACCATATTATTTATATAAAATTTAATTGAAATCGGTTGACAGTTACACATTTTTTTTTATAATTATTTTTATGGGTTCCTAACTAAAACGTTGATCTTAACAAACAAGAAGCAAACATGCGCACGGCCCATTTGATGATAAATAGTTGCCGTCGCCTATATGTAGACAACTGCAAAACTATTGACTTCATTGTTGTATTGCCCACCTTAAGAGCATATTTCAATCTCTTTTCGAAGAGTCCATGTACAACTGTCATGAAAAACTGTACCGGGTAACCCATTCCACAACGCTAATGTGTGGAGAATGAAGATTCTAGGGAAACTTACTATTGCCGCTATTTTGTTAGGATTTAGGGTATGTGGAAACTAACCAGCGATAGGAGGTGCGAATTTAAAAAGGCGATAAGGGTACTATATCAAAATGTTCTTGAGGATACTCTACATTGTATATGTGGTAAAGTACATATAAAGACCCAATGTCTGACAAATTCTAATGACTCTAGAACACATGTTAATTCCGAATCGTCAACAATGCCAAACTTTTTTTCAAAATGGCTACACTATTGGCCTGATGGGCTTTCACGGGTTCACAGGATTACGGTAATAGTAACGTAATGTAGTACGGAGGCAAAAGATTTTTTTACTGTAAGCACAGCTAGGTGACTGCACTGTGCCTGATGGTGAGCACAGTACAATCCAAAAATAATGGCGAATACCGAGAGACATGCCATCCCTCGGCGGTCACCGCTGTCATGCTGGCCTGCGTAAATGTCTCTTCACGTTACGCTTGAAGAACCCCTTGTTATAGGAAGGAGGGAATACATTGGCCGCGAGAATGTTCCACAGCTTGACGGTACGGCAAAGATAAGAAGTTGCGAACTTTTTAGTTCGCGTCCAGGTAGGATTTACTGTAAAACTATGACTCCGAAGCTCAGCGCGCGTGGTTCGGTTAGGAAAAGGAAACGCTGGAAGGTACATTTTCTATCAATTTCGCAATGGCATTGGCAATGGCAGAGCATTGTCTATGCACGAATGTTAATATAAGTAATTCTGCTACAGTCCGTGTTTTATTACATACATTACAATAATAATCACGGCCGTAACCAAGATTTCGGACAGGAAAGAAGGCAAACATTCCATTCTAGTGATTGGTACTTGAAGTTTACAGATTGGTCTTTTCTGACAACCGACTAATGACTGATATATTGGAACAATGAAACATAATTCCACACCTATTCGTCCCAAATATGTTAGTTTCCCTAGCGACACCGTGGTGATGCGTTAATGAGGGTTTTATTCAGTAGTCCTTTTATAGCATACTTTGTTCGGGATTGAAGAGTCATCGAAGTGGCGAAGAGCTTTTGGACAATATTTACATATGGTTCGATATTTCCTCCCAAACCTTAGGTTGGCTGGTCGCAAGATTTCCTAGAGAGGACAGTCTATGTTGGGCCCTAAAATGCATAGTACCTAAAGCATTTCGAGAAACCACTATCTTACAGACCTAAGTATTACATAGTGCCGAAAGGTCTGCCAATATAAATGAATGGGGCAGAGTAACCGCGGCTATTTTGTCGCGTAGAATTTTGATTCCGACTCGGATTGCCGAAAAGTCTACATAGAAATTCGTTTAATGTATAACTCCTTTTGAGGATCCTTTGTGGACTGACGACAACCTGAAGGCGTGAAATACCACTGTTTTGCGTAAACTGCAGGGAGCGATGGTTATCATATCATCTCTTTATTCCCTGCTTTCTTTTGTGGTCTACCGGGTCGACTTGAATAGCATCTAGAATTAGAACACCTTAATTTTAGTGTAGCAACTTGGGAGACCATAAGCTCTTACTTATCGAAAGAAAGGCTATTAAAATTGTGTATTCTTCTTTTTGAGAATATTTCGACAGACCACAACAACCTAACTGGTTGTTCCTGTTAGCGAACCAATTATTAATAACCATATAGAAGTACTAATAGAAAAAATATATAGGTGTTCGAGTTCGTGAATATCAATGACAAATATATATGTTAAAAATATCAAACAAAAAAATTGACTAATGATACTGATAATGACTAATTCGAATGAAAATTTTATGTAACTTCTGTAGTCCTAATTCGTTCAAAAGAATGCAGTTTACCTCAACAACTACACAACTTCTTGGAAAATTAATTTATATTCACCATTATTTTGTTATTAAATTCAGATACTATAAATATATGTAATTGTCATAGTAATTTTGTATGAAAATTTAGTTGCTCTACATACGTCAAACTCTTTCACATAAGAACATTGAAAGGACGTATAAGAATATAAGTTGCCAAGTATTCCCAAAGTTTTTAGTCATCGTAAACATGTTTCTAAAACTAAGAATAATAAACGTAACTCCAACTCAAAGTCGTATTGATAAGAAACTAACAGACCCAGTGAATGTTATCCCGCCCTGATAACATAAAAAAATATGACAAAATGTATACCTAAACATTTCCTATGAATCACTTTATCTACTGGTGAAACCCGTATGAAAATCCGTTCAGTAGTTTTTGAGTTTATCGCGAACAGACAGACAGACAGACGCGGTAGGGGACTTCGTTTTATACTATGTAATGATTATACAATGCACTAGCAACATGGAAACGAATCTCTTGTACTTAAATGTAACGTTCTATTGATCAAATTAATAATATGCCATTAATGCATTATTTACATAGAATTTATTTAGCTCACATTTTACCACTACTGAATCTAAGTCTCTAGAGATCCTGTACTGATATTATAAGGTATGTAGCAGCACAAAAAATCTTATAAAACTTACTATTACTCGGGTTATGATCAGGACACATTACAGAATGTTACTAATTACACTAATTACAGAATAAGGAAAACATATGATATTTAAATGTTCAATAAATATTCGTGACGAAGTAACAGAGTGCAAATAAAACAAAAGCAAATACATAGGCATTTACTTTAATCAGAAATACTCTCATTTATTTTATGTACTACATTATTGTTGTTTAAATTTAATTCTAGAGGTTCTTTAAAAAAATTATTAACATTTAAAATTTGTTTATACCCTCCCGTTTCGGTCCAGTCTAACGATTTCGACCTTTTCCTGTCAATTTCGTACTCTTGACACACATTTTGCAAATACCTTTTTCTGTATACAGTGTATAACCAATCATCAGAGTTAGATCTTCTTTTAATATCCGCTGAGTCTTTATTCGATAAAACACTAGAGACGTTTAACAAGCTAGGCCTTCGTGAAAGTTGGCCGAGCTGCCTCCTTGTGTATCTATTTCTTGGTACGTTTCTGTCAGTTTCATCGCGTCGTGCTAGCCAATAGTAATGAGTGATCGGGTCCCTCGGGCCCCAGTGACGTGACGGTTGGAACGATGATTTCAGTTTCTATAAAAAAACGTAGTTAAAATGGTTCACTATTGTCGTTTTTTTAAATAATTGTAACTAATACTAGAGCCTAACGTAGTCATTCATTCATTCGTTGATTTTTATCAGATGAATATAGGATTGAACCCTAGAACGAATCTAAGTTGCATTTTATTAACCATCAATATTATAAATAAAAATACGAAAGGTTCGGAAACACTTATTTAACTTTTTTATGCTATATCAAAGTATTTGTCTGAACAAAATACTTATTCTAAACGAACAGGGGTGGATTTTTTTTAACGTATTGTATCAAAATAGGATCTACACAAATAAATATAATTGAAGATTATGTTCGTAAATTCAAAATAAGAGCTTCTCTATTATTGAATATCAAATACGGTCATTATAACGAAAAATACAATTTTTGAAATTTTTGTCCGTCTGTCTATTTGTCCCGGCTAATTTCCAAAACGACAGAACTGTAGAACGTAACGATACCAGACGTTATAAGGAATACATTTTCTTTAAAAAAAATTGGGTTTCGAATAAATGATATCCTTTTAAAAATATAATGCAGACGTATTCGCAAGCGGCTAATAGTTTTTAATATTTTAAATGTACGCAAGCAACCAATGTTCAAAACAGCGCTTACAGGAAATATTATATAAATTTATATATTCGAAGCACGAATACATATGCTATAGTTATGAGTCGACAAGGTCCTGTCCTCATTAAAATTTAGGCAGAAGGAAATAACCAGTGACCACAAAGGATGTAGCTTAGATATTAATGTAAACATTATGTATTCAGAAAAACATTCGCGAAGTAAAATAAAAAGATATTGTAACCACTAATAGAGAATATCAATCATGATCAAAGCCTATTATTTTTGTAAATACTCCATTGACATCAAATTGTAAGTGGTAGAGCCACGCTGAAGCTATTACTGGTTTCAGCATGAATGGGTCGGCTCGCCCGGGGTAGTACCACCCTCTCACAAAAAACTGACGTGAAGTAACAGTGCTTGCATTATTGCGTTTCGTTCGGTCAGTGAGAGCGCCGGATATCCACCTCTCCTCCACCTTTCCGCACTCCCTCCTCCCCCAAACACAGGATGGCAACGCACTTGCGACTCTCCTGGTGTTGCAAGTGTCTATGGATGGTGGTGATCACTTAACATCAGGTGACTCACCCGTTCGTTTGCCTATTTTATTATTAAAAAAAAACAATTGCTCATAAAAAATAAGACTAGATACACCATTCTAAAACTATATAAAGTCGCGTAGCAAAATAGTATCCGAATTTCAATATGTAATCTTAATACCTACATTGTATTCGCTACCACATATTAATATTTAGTACCATAAAAACATTCGAAAAACTAAGATCCAACCGAAACTGTGTCTGAAACTAAAAATATAGTATACACACAATGATACATCTCTACTTTACTTCAAATGACAAGCCGCTTTATTAATTTGAAATAGTCATGACAAATACTTAAACACAAAAGTTTTCTTTTTATATCATAGGAGGCAAACAAACAGGCGGATCACCTGATGTTAATAGTCCATAGACACTAGCAACACCAGGGAGTCGCAAGTTCGTTACCAGCCTGTGTTTGGGGAGGGTGAAGAGAATGAGAGAAGTGCTCTCACTGACTAAACGAAACGAAACAGTGGAAGCACTATTACTTCACGTCGGTTTTCTGTGGGTCGGGTGGTAGTACCGGGGGCGAGCCGACGCATTCATGCTGAAACCAGTAACATCTTCGGCGTGGCTCTACCACATACCAAGTGTGTTATCAAATCTAGACCATACGCATACTATACCATATTACGCCTAACTAATTACTCATTCTCTAAATTATTACTCACCCCGATGATATCATATTGTACTTGTCTCCAAACAGCAACTAAAGCGCAAATAGCCAAAATGATAACGATTACTATAGTAGTAGCAATAACTGTGGCAGCAGACCACGGTGGATGCTTCCAATTGAAGTCACGTCGGAAGACCATGGTTACCCACCATATATAGAATGGTAATATAATACCAGGGGTTGCACACCAACCCCAAACCCAATACTTTGATAACTCATGGCCAGTAAGAAACTCCACATCTTCCACAAGCATCTTCCAACCTGAAACCAAACGATGAAATGTATTAAAAATAAGCATTTGTAATTAATTGAATAAATTGTAATTAATGTTGATCGTTTATAAATTAAACAAAATATAATATATATAAAAATGTCTTTCATTGCTATACTTCTGATTTAAATAGGTACTCTTTAATATTACGTTTATTATTACTCAAATTGTAAAAGTGAAATTATATTTTAATAGGGCAATGGAAATATTTGGATGACTCTACCTTATTACGGAATTACCAAGGTAGGTTTTTCCCCACAAACGCAAAAAAAAAACACTACAGCCGCACTTAGTACCGACAGACTAATGCCTACACTCTTCTTAATTAATCGATAAAAGAATATATGTTATACCGTATATAAAAACAAAAGCCATTATTTCCAGAACTGTTGCAATACTGGTCACAACAGAAACAGCGGTGTCTTCTATTACAGTCAGAGTGGTTAATCTTCCCGCTAGTGTTGCCAGAGTTATTCCAGCGCCAATAATTGACCCACACATAGACATAATACGCCATTTGACTCCTCCTGCTCTACGGAGTCGGTCGTATATTGGATATAAGATAGTAAGCTGTAAATTTAAAGTATATTTCGACGTATTTTTTAACATTAACAGTAGTATATACAAAGACTTTAAAATGTACTGAAAACACTAACATTGACTTGCCATTAATACATTGAATATATATGAGATAATTATATTTTTTTCCGCATCTTAGCTTATTTATTCAATTATTACGTAGAAATTACTAAATTGGTTTAGATACATTACTTGTAGTAATGTTTTTTCTTTATCACAAGCTTCCTCGTCGAACTCTTAGAATATATATTAAAAAAGATATGCTAACTATAAGTTTATAAATTCAGTTTTAAAATTCATTTGCGTGGATAAATTTGTTAAGTTTTCATCCCGAAGATAGTTGAAAAAGGAAAGCTAAGTTTTAACACATAAGTAATACATACAAGCAAACAATAGAACTAACTTAGAACATTTGATCTCGACGCTTCGATCAATAATAACTAGATAAAGGGTCACATATAAAATCGAAGCTAACTGCTGTCCGCGTAAATATATACTTATGTAGCTATTTGTTTACTAAGAAAGGGAGAAAAAAGTTTTAAAATAGTTTTAAGTTCAACCTAATTACAACCATGACACCTAGTAATAAAGTCACAAATGTTCAAAATATTATCTAATACTTACGATAAAACGAGCAAAGCAATAAATTACTCTCGTCACTTACAAATGAAAAGCCAAATAAAGAACATTTAATGTGAATTCAACCTTAACACGCAATTAATAAAGTACTTTTTCCCGTTACTGCGCGTGTTTGTGGGTATTGGCGAGCCTTGGCCAAACATTACCACAGGTTTAAAATTGATAATTTTGTTCAAAATTTGATATTATTTATTAGTTTAAAGCTTAAAATATAACTTATTCAACATGTATTTAGCGAAAGTAAGATACTCCGGCCGTTAAATTGCTTTTTCGGGTATTATTTTTGCATCTTATGAATACACTGCGGCATGTGAAACGTGCTTACAGTGGCTGTGTTTCAAACAAACTAAACAAAATAAAAGCCTACGTTTCAAGTGAGCTGTTATTTACCGAGACGTATTTTTCGCGCCGACCCGATATCTAGTTATTGTTGATCGAAGTCTCGATGCATCGAGTATTTCAAATCTAGCCAACAAAAGCGAACTTATTAGTCTAACTTAGTTTATAATAAATCTGCATCATTAAATATACTTTAAAAAAATATAAAACATGTGCAGATTTTATAAAAATCAAAGTCCAATCCTCATGAAATAATTGTATCACTTTATAATGCTATTACAAAACCGTCGTAAATCGAAAATTACGTCAACTGAGATTTTAATAAATCTTCATAGAAAAAGTGACAACCTACACGTCAGTAAAAAAAATATAAAAATATATCTAAACTGACCGCTCTAATCAACTTTTAATGAACTACTAATGACTTATATCTCCCAACAATGTTTTTAGTTTCAAGAAAGAGCGATCGGGTGAAGCTGTATCACTATATCATGTAGATTACATTATAAAGCAAAGTACTTTTATTAATCTATTTTTCAATAAAAAATGCATAGTTTCAAAGAACTTTTAGTAGATAGCGAGAAATCAGTTTTTCATGGATTCTGAAAAAAGTATTTTTTTTTAGTTACGACAGTATTGTAATAAGCTATGCCATATCTTCATCATATCTTACCATAGTTATGATTCCTGACATAAATAGTGTAATAAACATAAGCAAAGGCCAGGCAATATTAAGCTCGTTTTCCTCAGCCGTTTGGTAAATTTGCACAAGAACCGTCGCCATATTTGTATCTCTCTGATTGGGATTGCTTACACCAAACCAGAACAATATACAAACCCAAGTTGAGATCACCCCAGTTCCGACAATTGCTAGTGCTGTCCTGGAAACAATCCATTTTCCTTTGTATAATAAATGGTGATATCGTAAGCCAAGATTATACTATCATTTTGTGAGGCAACATTTTCTATTAATCTTGTATTCCAGGATCGAAAAATGAAGTAATATTGGAAGATCTTTCTTTAAACAAAGCGGTTTACCTACGACAAAGTATGAAAACGTGAGTGTTCACTATGAAACCTGTTCACAAAATGTCACAGAAACAGTAATGAAGAGCATCATATTATAAATGCTGACTCAAAAAGGACTCTCTACGATCCCTATATATAGACATCGTAGAGAGTCCTATATAACTGAACAACCCAAATGGCGAACATCAGTACACTTAGGCAGATGTGATGATGGAAAATGGCGTAGATTTATCATGGACTGATAACGGAGAAAAGGCAAGGCTAATATCTTTTTGAGCGAGCGCTTAAGGCAATCAGTCGAACAATAGCTAACCAAAGGGTACAAGCCGCAACTCTACTAATAGATTTGTAGGGACGAAATAAAAATGCAAACCACACTTCAATTAATAGATATCTATAAATTATATATTACAAAAAAAGTACTTAGAAAATCTGAATTTAGTAAAAGATCGGCATGATGTAAATAATTGAAACAATGACAAATAGGACATCCTATATTTGGGACTCAGTAAGACCAGTAACATATTTATGTAAAATAGCGTAGTTATTGATTTGACGGATAGTAAGTTCTAGCACTATGTCAAACGAGTTTTGAAATCAAAAGGCTATATTATAGGGTGAAAGTATGAAAAGAACATTCCTCTGTACATTCCATAAAAACTATTATACCTACAGGTGTAATGTATGTTTGTAATCTATATTATCTATATTAATATTATAAAGAGGTAAAGTTTGTGAGGTTGTAGAGAGTAATATCTGGATCTAATTCTCCGATTTGAAAAATTCTTTCAGTGTTAGATACCTCATTTATCAAGGAAGGCTATATATCATCATGCTAAGACCAATAGGAGCTGAACAAGCCTGAAGATAGTTTCAAAATCGGGTTTTTTTTTCCTTTTGAGAGCTACCGCTGCGTGTTAGCGTTAGCCCAAAGTAACTATTCCACTCGAACGAAATCACTGGCAGAAGCTAGTGTACGACAAAAATAAAATCCAAAATAATTTCTTTTCGGTTCTTATCGATCATCGGGTTGTTTTCTGAATTGGTGGTAAGTTTCGCGTTTATAGGCGCCTTGTCACGACCTAAATTGAATAAATTATTTATGATTTTAATTTTGATACCAAAGTGGTAAGAACTCGCATGAGAAGGATCAACGACATAGTATACCTTTCAACAATATCTGATCTAGTCTAGCATTTAGTAGAGGGCATGGATGGAATGGCGTAAAAGAGATGAGGCTTATACCTGAAATTCAGACTGGATTATGGAATTTGGACAAGATTATTTCATTACTTTGAATGAAAGTGTCTTGAGTAAAATATTTAGAATTAGCAGCAAATACTTTGGAATTTTGCTACACCCTGAACAACACTGTTACCAAATTTAAATAGCCTGTAAGTAATTTAACAGTTCATATGTCAGTTACTGGTTTATCAGATGGCATTTTGTCATAGTCGGTCATAGCGAACAGATGATCGTCCATAATAAGTCGTTAGTTCACATCGTCGATAGTAACTTATTGTTACTGCATAAATAACGTTTCGGCTTTAACAAGAGACAGCATGCCTTAAAAACGTAATTTCGAAATATTTTATCTCAAGATATTGGTA
Organism: Antheraea yamamai; assembly: GCA_036509395.1. Taxonomy (NCBI): domain Eukaryota; kingdom Metazoa; phylum Arthropoda; class Insecta; order Lepidoptera; family Saturniidae; genus Antheraea; species Antheraea yamamai. The sequence goes on from AP028424.1 coordinate 15,286,379, forward strand.
ACAGTATTCTTCAGCACGGAGCACTCAGTTAATTACCAAGATGTTATTCAATAAGGTTGATATCGTGTGTTTAATTGAAAAGGAGTGAGTATTCGTTATTTTTTCTTATTGACGAATAACAATTATAAAATGAATTCATATTCTATTGCGATTTAGTGATTGAAAAACTACTCATAGATTAAGTATTATATAATCATATTGCAAGCCTCACATGTAAAATAAATATTAAACGTTTATTAAGAACTCACCACTGAACATTTGTACTAGCATATATTGAATCTCCAGCTAAGATAAGAAACCCTCCTGCTACTTGTGAAGATAGTAACGCCTGAATAAGGGCGTTATACCAGATATCTGGTTCCAAAAAGTTAGTCCAGTCGCTTCTTACGAAAAAATCAACGTTTGTCCTATCGCCAATGCAAGATACTATTATAACACCCAGTAGTAAAACCAAAGGTCCTAATAGGTAGTACATTCGTTTCATCAGTTTTATTGGGTTATAAAATCTGAAAATATATACAATATCAATTAAATCCGTTGGTATTACATATATTTTAAATGTTCCGTCGTCCGTGTGTTCGTTCTTTGTGAACGTGTTCGCACAATTTCATGCTACTTCCAATGATTCGATTGTGCCACTCTTAGCACGTGATCAATATACATTTTTTTGTTCAAATATACAATTACATCTATAGCAATGTAGGTGGTAGAGCCACGTTGAAGCTATTACTGGTTTCAGCATGAATGGGTCGGCTTGCCCGGGTTAGTACCACCCGACCCACAGAAACACCGACGTGTAGTGACAGTGCTTGCATTATTACGTTTCGTTCGGTCAGTGAGAACTCCGGATACCCACCTCCCCTACCCCCTTTCCCCCAAACACAGGCTTGCAACGCACTTGCGACTCCCCTAGTGATGCAAGTGTCTATGCACGGTGGCGATCACTTAACATCAGGAGACACAACCGTTCATTTGCCTCCTATGATAAAATTATTTTTTTATATACTGTCGGTTTCGAAAACATATTAAGTTAAGAATCTTTCCTTTATATTATACCATATCTCCCTAAATTTTATATCCGTATAACTGTGCTCATATCCATTTCTCACATTCACACTTCACAATCCAATGAAAATATAAATCTTATTCAAAGTGCCATTTCACTTTAATCTTTATACAATTATATTATTTTAATATCATTACATAGTATAAAACAAAGTCTCCTACCGCGTCTGTCTGTCTGTCTGTTCGAGATAAACTCAAAAATTACCTAACGGATTTTCATGCAGTGGATAGAGTGATTGATGAGGAACGTTTTAGTATATAATTTGTCAAGGATTTTTTTCATAATCAGGGCGGGCCAACGTCTGCCGGGCCCGCTAGTATGTATATCAAATCTAAAAAGAAATACTTACAAAAATGGAAACATGATCCATAAGAGCATTATTATTAAAGATACAGCTAAATAATATTCAGGTTTCTCGTTTACTGGTGCCATGAACGTAACACTAAAACAATTCAATACAAAAATATAGATAAACATGCCTACTTTATTAATTTCAAATAATATTCATATAAATAAAGCGAACTCACTCGAAACAAGCAGAAGCGTTGATTGTACTTTCATATTCGTCCTGAAACCGTAAATTACTTTTTTTTATTTTATTAAACAATATTATTTAAACATTCTATATATCGTATAAATTTAGTTTCTTATTCCTACGGTCAATTTCAGATGATAGCCAAGATATTTACGTCTTTTTATGACACCTGGGAACCCTCGGATTACGATGTAAATACATACTTAATTTCTAAATATAGAGGTACAAAATAAAACACTCGATTTAGACGAATTCTTGAATCATATATTGAGACAGTAATATTGCTGTGATATACATAATACTCATACATTTATTTTGTTTGATTTATTAAAAATAACTTTTCTATTTAATTATACTTTGTATCCAGAATTATACTAGTATCTATGCTATAATGTTTTTCTCTTAAATTTATCTGATCAATTAATCTTATTCAGAGTAATCTATCAATAATTTCACTATATGTAATCATAATAAAAATTACTTACCAATGGAGGTATCAGTTCCCTGCAATCCCAAAATGGTATCGAATTACTTGTGGTATACAGAAAGTATGTAACGGTGAGTGATAGATAAATACATGAATACACAGAAGCTAAGAATGATACAAGTAACCTGAGATATCCGATCCCTGGAATAAGTATAAAGACATTAATCGTATCTATACAAACAGAACAGTATATAAAAAAGAAGATTTTCCAATCATAATCGTATAAAAAAGTGTGTGTGTACTTATGTACATGTGTTGGAAGTTATACTTCTTTGGCGTAACAAAATAAAAATCTTTTCAAAAATTTGTTTGTAGAAAAAACGACACTAACAATGGAAAAAAAGGTATTTGAAATTGAAAGTTTTAATACAAAGAAATACAAACAACAAATACAAAGAAACAAAATGTTGACTATTGCTAACTTCAGGGTGTCGGTTTTTCGTGACGGTGTGCGCGCGCATCGTAGAAATTTACTCTCATCATTTTTCCCTAACGCGCCAAAAGAAGTATAACTTCAATAATTGTAGTTGTACGTGGTTTCAATAATACACTGCAATTGTATATTATTATAGAATTGTAGTTAGCTACCGTAGAAGCGATCACAAAATGATGGACAGATAAATAATCACTTTAATTCCGGCTTACATATGCACAAAAAGAAAGACTCTGCTTGTTATGAGAGTAACAACCTCTAACTCATTTTCTTCAAGCTTACATTGTTATCAATACTAAATAATAATAACTATTAAAATATGATTATACTAGCGTGCCCGGTGGACGTTGTCCCGCCATGATAATAAAAAAAATCTTAACAAATTATATATCTAAACCTTCCTCATGAATCACTTTATTTACTGGCGAAAACCACATGAAAATCCATTCAGTAGTTTTTGAGTTTATCACGAACAGACAGACGTGACTGAGGACTTTGTTTTATAATATGTAGTGATAATTTGAACTTTATGTACCTAACTAAACTTCTAATACTGTATTTGTTATAAATTATAATTAATATATTACTAATTACTTAACGCTCGTAACTTGATAACGTGAATAGGTACATGCTTTTAGTGTTCCACGATGTAGATGAGCATTCCACGAAGGTCATTACTTAAATTATTATTTACTCATTTGATTGAGTATTCAACCCACCTCTGAAGAATGGTACAGCTCTCCACACTCCAACCGCGTCTTGTTGACTAAGTTGACCCACAGCTAACTGAAGTAATACAACAGGCAAAGCAACTATCAGCATAGCAATTGTAAACGCCGTCAAGAAGGATAGCCCTCCATATTTAAATGCTTGCCGGGGGGCTCTCCATGTACTATTAAAACTAAATGCTACGGCCAATGTACACAGGTGCGCACGAATTAGGGGCCAACTCATCCATTTCTGTAAAGAACACATTTTAATAGTGATAGAGCCCTTGCCTCATATTTATAAATTCATTCTGGGGGCCAATAAGCACATATTTTGGTTTAGCACCACAAACTAACGGCACTGTACCTATAGATAACAGTGCAAATGGAGTTCAGTAATTCGAACAGTTTTCTAAGCACAGATGACACAGACGGTAGAACAATTATTTTACATAACTGGAGCGGCTTAATAGTAAAGGTTACATCAAGTACAATGCAAACAATCCGTTCCTGCAACCTGCGCAAAGAATCGAGGAGATAATATGTGGTTCCGTACGAAGGGTGCGAAAACTATTTCTTACAATATCGATTCTGAACCTAAAGTCGGTATATAAGATCGTATGTAAAAAACCGTCACCACCTGTTCAGGATTCTAAATTTCCAATATCTAGCGGAAATTATATTCTCTGGGAGACTCTGGAGTTGATATCGCTCTAAATATTCACACATAGAATACTAAAACTGTTGTGGATTGCGAACGAGAATTTTTGAAGAGAAGGGAGAGAATAAAGCGGATATTTATTTTACATCTGAACACGTGCTACCTACCTATTTATTTTGGCATTAAACTCAACCAAATTACTTGCTCCCCGTGCAAATATACCTACGGTGCAAATATTGGTTAGGTTCAATAACGAGTTCCTCCGGTCTGCTTTCTGTTTCATCCCGAGCACAAGTCGGTTATCGTAATACCATTGACAAACAAAACTATCATCTACATAACTATTGATATGTTTAATAGATAGAGTGAGCTAATATACAGAAAATGCTTTTTTAACATATAAAAAAATCAAACTGACTTGCAATAAACAAATTGTAAATAATTCCTAATCAATATCATGGGCGTCAGAGGAAAATATAACAAATACAATAATCCAAATCAAGATCACTGACCTATCATTGATAGTATCTTTCTTAAATAATGAATTATCTAATAATTTGCTTAAAATAATAACGAAAACGATTTTTAAAACGTATTGAAATAATTCATGAATTTATAAATCTACTTTTAATGTAAGATATAATAGAATTTTCAGTTACTTATTTATAGAAAAATATATATTATAATATGTATTAGTAACACACAATATATTTACATAATATACCTTTAATCCGTAAGGTGAAAACATCACTGTAGTTCACACGCGCACTACAACATATCACATAATTTTTTTCAGTAAAATACTCAAGTGAATCGTAAAACACGGTACCAAAACTTACTAGCACAAGATTTTGCAACGTTCAAGATAAAAGAGATAAAATACGATAGATACAAAATCGATTTGAAAATTATCAATCTTTCGAGTACTCTCCCCGCATGAACGATTATCTATTGAATACTGCATGGAACTTCGACTCTTCGCGATATACCGTGACACATTGTTCGCAGAATAGGTGCTTTTCAATTAATGCTATGTTTGAAAAACAATGTTGTATTGTTTATAAACATGGCCTCACCCGTAGTTTCACTCTATGTGCCGGTAGTAGAATAACGGGATGAGTTTTTACTCTAAGTAACGTTTAGATATGTTTGCAGCCGTATAAATGTGATCTGAACGTTCCGATTACATTTTATCAGTCCTAGGCGTATGTATGACCTCAATAAAATTGATACTGATACAAGTCTAATGACTAAATTTAAGAATTTGAATCAGTTGGTGAAATAGGCCTCATACTTTGTGCTTGATGTTATGAAATAGTTGTACAAAAAAATGTAAATTAAGTTTACAAAGAACTTTGATGTATCAACCTTAAAATATGTAATAACAGTTATCAAATTTAAAATCATATACCCTAAAATTAATGTTATTCTTTTAGATATTATTTAAAAAGCTAACGTTTAAAATAGAGGCTATAAAGAGTATATATATGTAGGCGTTATTGTATGACAAACAGCTTATTAACATATCACGTCCAACATATCTATCCTGATTATTATATTTTACCATGAATCGTGCGATATGATATTGTTTCCACGGATACGTTACACGACAACACATACCCAACGACGAAATGTGTTGATTTATTTATTCCTTTGATAATACAAACCACTATCGCTAATACAGTGAGCTTCAATGCTCCAAGATCGAAGATCCTGCGCTATTAGAAGATTATAATATATTTTATTTACCGAACGGTTTGAAACCAATTCTTATTTACACTACTTTAGCAAAACGATACCTAACAGTATGAATAAAATCCATAATTTAAAAAAAAACGTACGTCTTAAAGAATTGTTTCTTATCTGTAGGGAGGAATAACAGGTGTTTTATAAAATTGGGTATTATAAAGGCCATAGTGCCCAGACCATAGTGAATCGGCCTCCAGTAAGATATTTAAACGGTACTTTGGGGATATGTAGGTACTAATAAGATACTAAGATCCTGAAAGTTTGAAATCTCAAATTTAATTGGTTTTCGAGAAAAAGCAAAATATGTAAAAACATTTTTTTTTTCAATTATCTTACGAAGCTATATAGCTCTTAATTTTAATAGTTTCTAACAGCTATTAGTAGACTCCAAAATATATTAAAAATTTAGATCAATCGGTTCAGTCAATCAGAAGAAAATTGACATTTCTGTTTTTTGCATATTTTGCCTTCTCTCGAAAAATCAATTAAATTAGAGATCTGAAACTTTCAGAATCTTAACATCTTATTACTACCTCCATATCCCCTAAATACCGTTTAAATATCTTTCTGGGGCCGATTTACTATGATTACCATGATGATCCGTGATAATTGCGATCAAGATAAACACGAATACGCCCCGCAGTCGGTGAATCCGGGTTTGTTATTTAATATCTATACATATAATAAGAATGTAAATCTAAAGTGTCTGTACTTTTTCGATTTTCGTGAAAAAAATCGTTGCTGGTATCTAGGAATAAGTAATTATATACATGTCAATCAGTTTTTAGAAAAAACGTCTGTCTGTCTGTTTGTATGAACACGCATCACTGCTAAAGTACTGGGTTCACAATAAAACCCCACCAAGAAAACCATAAAGCATATTCTCGGGAGTAACTAAGTGTTTTTGTTTCATTAAAATCGGTCAATTCTATCATAAGTTATTGTAATTTTAATGACGTCTCGAGTTAAGTACGAGAGAAGAGTAGTAATCTTTAACTAATTTGGCTGAACACGCTAATCTCAAGAACTACGGCTCCGATTAGAAAAATTATTTCAGTGTTATATAGCTCATTTATCGAGAAAGGCCATAGGATGATATATTATTTATATCATCATGCTAAGACCAATAGGAACGGAGCACGAATGAAGAATTTTTCAAAATATATTTTTTTCCTTTTGAGAGCTTTTACTGCGTGTTAGCGTTAGCCCAAAGCAGCTATTCCAACAAGAAGTCGCGGGCAGAAGCTAGTATTAAATACATTTGTCAATTTAATCAACAAGTACAATATAATTATTTTATATTATATTTTATTTCAATTATTTATAATATAATTATTTGGAGTCCCTAAAACAATTCGTACGATTGGCAGTGAAGAATTCTCCCATGGAAAGAGTGCGTGCTTCTATTGATAACTGGCCTCCACATTTGAAGGACTGTATTGCTGTGAATGGAGACCACTTCGAATAAGCTTTTTATATTTTAAATTGTTTTATATTTATGTATTAACACGCTGTAAAAGTAATAAATGTTATTTGCAATAGAAAATATTTTTTTTTCTTTGTTTCAGTATTTATGGCAAGACTAGGTAGATATAGAAGTACATTACCTGTATAGAGGATAGAAGAGGTAGTAAAGAAAACCGTCTCTGTGTATAGAAATGTGTGCGTCAACATGTGCTAAATTAGGGTGGCGCTATAGTAGCAACAGGGTTCATTATTGTTCAGTTATTTAAAAAGTTTCACAATAGTAAACACTCAAGACTCACTGAACATATTATTCAAAGTTCACAAAAAATCTATTACGCTCCTCGTTTTCTGATACCACTATTTTAAATTATATTTACAAAATTATTTCGGACTAACTACACCCTTTGCCTATGCTAGCGTCATTTTGGAGGATTTTGGAACTATTATTATGTAGTGCTTAGAGCCGAAGACTTTCTCAACATGTCCCCGTATGAGTTTTTTTTGGCTTACCACTCTAATTTAGCGTATATTGACGGACACATTTCCATACATAAATGTGGTTCTCCTTATATCTACACTCCATAAATAATAAATTACCTGCAGCAAACCGCTATAAGTACACTTCCGTGTAATACTAAATATACTCTGTCTGATTGTCTCCGCTAGGAGTATTATTATTCTGTGGTCATGTAGTAGGGATGCTCAACCGAAAAAATATTGTTATTTTTATATTACAATCTCGAATAAAAGCATCGATATTTTGATACACCGTAAAGAATACATATTATATTTTTGATACTAAGGGGTAAAAGAAAGGAAATATAAGGCCTCTATTAATAATTAAGAAGGTAATTAGTATCAAGACACGTACTAACATTTTTTTTTATAATTCTTGATACTCCTTGTTTAAATGTACCATAAGTATTACACTCATCGACGATTTATTTAGAAGAATGCAGAAAAAGGTAGAATAAAATAAAATATTTTCTTATATCGTACTAGCCATATATGTCATTTCAAGAAACAAGAATTTGAATAGAATTTTAATTACTACTTTCATTTGTTTTTTTTTTTTTTTTGTTATCTGTAAATATATGAAACTTTACCCTTTTTGCTATTTAGGATAAATGGGAAAGTAAATTAAACAAATAATTCCAGCACCAGCTAACCTAGGGAACCTAAAAACTGCGTTAGTTTAAGAATGGAACCTAATACTACTAAATTTCATTGGAAATTAATAAAAAAATATGCACAAACGGATACAGGTAGATTTGAAAACGAGAGAAGGCAATGCTAAATACTGATTGTCTCATCTAATATTAAGAAAATATGGCAGTCTTACGAACAATATTCATTTTTTTTAATATGTTAGGTCAAAATTCCTTACAATTAAAATATTGAGCTTACTGCCTCTAATTCCTTTGTAGCTTAGTTTATATTTTTAATTCAAAAATGCAAAATGTTAATCACAGTAGATTTTCCAAAGTATTATAATCATAATCAAGTATTTGGAGTTTAGAAAATAAATATTGTTTGCAGAGATACAAAAAAATTAATTTACTGAATTTCACTATTAGAAACACGGGTACAACTAGTTTTATATAGTACTAGTGGGCCCGGCGGACGTCGTCCATCTTTGATAATAAAAAAAATCTAAAATTCAACCGCAGCGACATCTACCGGGTCCAATTGAATCTAAACCATTCTCGGATCCACTGGAACGCGCACACAAAATTTAATCAAAATCAGTCCAGCCGTTTAGGAGGAGTTCAGTGACATACACACACACACAAGAAATTTATATATATTCAAAAATCTGGCGAACAAGGTGTTTGAGGTAATGTGACATGGAATAAAATAAAACATATTTTTCAAGTTTATTTACTCATGTTAACATGCTAATAAAAATAAATACAAAAGTAAATGGGTTTAAAAGGTTTACATATGTGAAACTATTTTACTAGTAAATTAATTAAAAAACAGTTACAGTATACATAATAGAAAACAACAATCTTAAAGCAAACAACGTACAGCTAAATCTTTGTATCTTTACAATATTACTACAGTAATTGCTGCATTTTAATGAATGACCGTGAAATCGATCTTTTTCATTGAAAAAAAAAAATAAAACTACTAAAAAAAAAGTAAAAAGCTTAGTAACTTGTCTCCGTTTTCTTCTAGTTTGACTTTCATATCTGATCATGTGCTTAACAATTAATATATTTAGAGATCCTATTCCGAGTGTTCACAGAAGTACGTTAACTCCTTATAATTATTTAAAAACTAATTTGCACACGTAAAATTCTTTCATGAACAACACAAAACTCCTTCCTCTTTGTAGGACCTCTCCATTATGGAATCGTGTTCTTTGCAAGCCTCGTTATCTAGTTGCCATGTCTTCTATACCATATGATCGACTTTGCTAATTGATATTCAACCAACCATTTTCCGATGTTAAGATAGTTCGTTGTATATAAGTCGATCCATAAGTAGTTGCCGAATGGTATTCGAACATATATGTAGACCGTAGGTTCGCTGATAATCATTTTCAAAATTTCAGTTACATTCACTGGCCATATTGTAGTATTTCCAACTGGAAAGCAGTTTGATAACCGACATGAAATCGCCAGCGGCTCTATTGTTGGATCACCTCCTTGATTATATATATTCAAAAATGGAACCCCAATATCATAGAAACCATAATCTATGGCATAAATTGCACATTGATCTGTATCGTCAGCATGTATTACCCTATACAATTTGCCTCTGATTAATTTATTTAATGTATCAGAGAAGTAGACGACGATATTACCTTCGAATATTTCCTCTTGCGGTATCGGATCCCCAGCCACTTCTAATGCGTCCAAATCTGCCTGTGTAATAGTTGCAGGACGTACAAAAATGCTGGATGGGTGATGAATCCACGTAACATACACCTCATAAGTTTTCATCATTTCGAAATTGTATTCAGCAATATTTGCAGCCATATTGTATATCACCTTCTTGATAATCGGAACCGAATTTAAAACTGGTAAATTCTCTATGAGATTACTAATAATTTTATTATTGGAACTGGCACGTACGTTACTCACTTGTTAAGAAATATATAATAAAAATATGTCGGTATTCTTGTACGAAATCGTGTCACTAAATAGCATAAGTTGAGGGTAGATTGTATTTATTTTGCAATCATGTAATTTTTGTGTTTGTAGGCTTGCCAATGCTAAGCGTGACAAATACACATTTTAGTTTAGGCAAATTATGTTGAATGATGTTCAGTGTGAAAATAATATTTGCCGCCATCTACAATGATAGTTTATAAAAAATTAAAAAAATGTTTCACATATGATAGTCTGTTTAGAGGCATATGGACGAGTATACCAATTTCATGTATCATATTTATCCAAGAATTTTCCAGAAACTTATGTATCTTTCAACTTAGGGAACATTGAAGATGATATTTCATCAAAATCGGTTGAAAAATTTGAATGATAGGGATCGAAAATATTGTATCAAGTTTGTTTTATCTATTTATGTAATAAAGAGCACCGAAGCGAATAGTAATTCTTAAAAAAACTAAGAGTATTTAATTGTACTTAGTAACTAGAATTAATTTATTCGTATTTTATTATATGCGAAATTTTTAACAATTTGTTATATTCTATCGAAATCGTAGGCGATTCAGATTATCCTTTTGTGTTATAGTGGATCTTTTTACTCATTTTTAGTTCAGAAAACCTTTTTTCATCACTTGCTGCGATAAAATCAGAATAATTCTAAAAGCAATTTGATTGAATATTTGGATGAAATAATAAAAATGAAGTGTAATGACAAAATAACAACTTTTTACTGATTGGATATGCAAGTATATACGCTACTAATAAGAAAGATCAATTATTCAAATTTTAGTACGTCTGTTTACTCTGGGTAATTTCTGAAACAGCTCGACCGGTTTTGACGGGACTATCACTGGCACATAGCTGATGTTATAAAGAGTAACTTAGGCTATTTTATTAATTAAGACTAGCTGTTATCCGTGACTACTTCCGCAGTGCAATCTCCAAAACGATAGGACCTATTTTCACGGAACTTTCATTGACATATAATTGAAGTTAGGCTATTTTATTTTCAAATAGCTATTACTGGTTATATATTTGGACACCCAAATGGAATTAAGCAAAAATATGTTGTTCATCGTAAACATGTGCGTGGGGCGTGCGCTATACTGGATTACAAGAATAAATATTATTGAAATTAATATATCTGTATTATTACATAGTATAAAATAAAGTCCCCTACCGCGTCTGTCTGTCTGTCCGTTCGCGATAAACTCAATAACTACTGAACGGATTTCCAAGCGGTTTTCACCAGCGGATAAAGTGATTCATGAGGAACGTTTTGGTATATAATTTGTCAAGGATTTTTTTTATAATCAGAGCGGGACAACGTCTGCCGGGCCCGCTAGTATATTTATATAATTTGAATTATATTGTCTTTTTGGTCAATTTGGCGGCCACTTTGTTCTATTTACCACATTTGCGCCTACATTACTCAGCAATCATAGCAACGTATAAGAATATATTATTGCATCGAGTTATGTGAGCACTATTTTAATTGTGAAATATTGAAAACGGCTTTCAGATAGATATAGAATTATATATGTTGATATGAACTAATTGTTTACAATTCAACATTTATAATTAATAGTAATTCTGAAGACAGAAGAGGTCTTTCTAATAAGCGCTTAAGGATTCCATAATACAATTTCTTGCAGAACTGATAAGCGATTGCTTATTATATGATTGCAAAAACTTATTTATATTAATAATATCAATATAGGTATAATAACATATTTAAGAAATATCGTTTCATTAGTTCTTTACGCAGTGTAAGTGAGCACTGAAGTTGTTTTATAGTGGATTAAAGTTGCAAATATGTTGCTGATGATATATCTATCTCATCCGGCACACTGTTAGTATTTGCATATTTAATGTACACGGTACATATTACAGTAGGGTTGCGTGTGTGTCGTACTTATAAATATTTTTGCTACTTGTGTAATTTTACATCTACTCACAATTTTACATTCCTTTAATATAATTTAGAAAATGCACGAGTAACCGCGGGCATCAGCTAGGCTGTTATAAAATTTAAAACGTCTCAAGGAGACAAATCGTTACCAAAAATCATACAAAGTACTGATAACGCCTTTGGAAATTCGAATCCATTTATGTGACTAATATATACCCTTATTATGATCGCCTACTATTAAGAAATTGTGTTTGAACTTAAGACATATTACAGATTAAGAGACAGGTAATGTTTAGCACTGAAAAGATAAACTCCCAGTTCGATTTCATATAGTTTATTGTAAAATACCTTAACCACTAAAATGAAGTAAGAACTACATCAAGTATTCGTGACATTGAGTAGTTAGTAAGAATACCTACTAGAGTGGATCGAATAACATATAATTATTGCAAAAACGAGGGAGATTAGCTAGTCGACTTAATAATAACAGAGGCCAGAACAAATATAAAACAAGAAGTTCACACGATATGGCGCGGCGACAACAATAATTAGATCCACAATGAGTATATTTATATAGATATAGGACACCGAACTAAACTTATTTTCATTGTATTACATACAAACCAAAATAGTTGAGCACAGCGTTCGTAAAAATAACATAATTCTTGAGAAATAGATACATTCCAAGAAAATAATTCTGTAACACCTAAGAAGTATAATAGATCTAATTTAAACGATACGATAGCAAAATAAAACTATTTAATGGATAAATAACTACTTTTTAGTCAAAGAGATTAATTGTAGTAGAGTAGAGAAGAGTAATTGAGATTGTTTTGAACTAATCCACTAAATACAATTAATGATCGATCTTTGAGGTGTTGATGTTTGTTATGTCAGAAAATTGTTTTTTTCTTGCTGAATAAATTAATAAAAATTACTGTAAACCGATGCAATACATCTGTACATATGTAATACAAATGCGACCAAAACTTTTTTAAAGTTTAGTCTTTATCTAGCTAATCTCTCTTATTAATGCCTATTTATTGAAAGAACAATCCTGACGTTTTACATTTATGACATATAGTATATTATGAATATTAAACTGAATTTATCCCGTTCATAATAATCAATATTGAAGATAAATAAGGTATCAATACGATTTTAACATAATTGAAATAGGTATATAATCGTCCACCAAACTGTTTACCCGTAACAATGTAAAGTCACATCAAAAAGACAAATTTATATAAACTATCTAATACATTATTTTTAAATTAGTTGTTTTTAATGTTTTACATTGGCTTGACCAAATAATTTTCTTCCTTTATGTATTAGATGATATACATGTTGTGGATAGTTTACAAAATTAATATACATAAGAATAGTATTGATTAAAAATATACCTCGATTTCATAGGGCATAGAATAGGATAGAAATATTAATAAAATAAATAAGAAGAATAATCGATAGTACAACATCAAGGAGATATTACATTTTACATCGAATACACTACTTCTACATAATTATGACCGAAATTGAAATCGATGGCAGCGCAAGACTAAATAAATTCTTCGACTGAACGTGATATATAATATTCATCAGGTAAATAAAAGGTATACGATTCATACAAGAGACAAGTTAATTAAAAATGTGTTCTTTTATATCTGTTTTTTTTTATTTGGCATAATTTATTTATAATTATTATTCAGTAGATTTGACAATTTAGCGCTAAATTGAAAGTATTGTTCATAATCAAGATGAATATATAAGTATATATACTCGTACAATAGTGTCGGCATGTAATTATTGAAATGAAAACGATAGGTATAATCGGAAAAAAAGAACCGCAATTTTTTGAGGGGGGTTTATTACTATTGAATTATCAGATTTTCCACGTGTGATCTAGTAGCCAATAGGACGTAGGTATACTATAGTTATCTTTAGTTTGAGAATATAGATGAGATTTTACATATATTTGCTTATACACTTTGGGAAGTGTCATTGTTATAGTCGATACAGCGGTAGTTACCCCCCTATTAAAGGCCATACTTGTGACAGTGCTGTAGTTAGCAAGTTCACAATCCACTTGAGACATGGAACTGACAATAGTAGGCGTAATGCAAACCACGTCATAGTGACTCGTGCCATATCGGCGCGTTACATTTCGTGGACGTATATATGGTAGATGAGCTATCCCTTATTCATC